>JANJGN010000218.1:0-445000 GCA_026770705.1 Isurus oxyrinchus
CCTCAGTCTACCCTTAAACACCCTCAGCCTACCCCATAAACACCCTCAGCCTACCCCTAAACACACTCAGCCTACCACTAAACACCCTCAGCCTACCCGTAAACACCCTCTGTCTGCCCTAAACACCCTCAGTCTCCCCCTGAACACCCTCAGCCTACCCCTAAACAACCTCAGTCTCCCCATAAACACACTCAGCCTACCCCTAAACACCCTCAGTCTCCCCCTAAACACCCTCAGCCTATCCCTTAACACCCTCAGCCTACCCTAAAAACCCTCAGCGTACACCTTAACACCCTCAGTCTCCCCTAAACACCCTCAGCCTACCCCTATACACCCTCAGCCTACACCTAAACACTATCAGCCTACCCCTAAACACCCTCAGCCTACCCCTAAACAACGTCAGTCTCCCCCTGGAAACCCTCAGCCTACCCCTAAACACCCTCAGCCTACCCCTAAACATCCTCAGCCTACCCCTAAACAATCACAGTCTCCCCCTGGAAAAACCTCAGCCTAACCCTAAACACCCCCAGCCTAACCCTTAACACCTTCAGCCTACCCCTAAACACCCTCAGTCTCCACCGAAACACCCTCAGTCTACCCTAAACACACTCAGCGTACCCCTTAACACCCTCAGTCTCCCCTAAACACATTCAGCCTACAACCAAACAGCCTCAGTCTCCCCCTAAACACCCTCAGCCTACCCTAAACACACTCAGCGTACCCCTTAACACCCTCAGTCTCCCCTAAACACATTCAGCCTACAACCAAACAGCCTCAGTCTCCCCCTAAACACCCTCAGCCTACCCCTAAAAACGTCCGCCTAACCCTCAACACCTCAGCCTACACCTAAACACCCTCAGTCTCCACTTAAACACCCACGGTCTCCAACTAAACACCCTCAGTCTCCCCCTAAACATCCTCAGCCTACCCCTAAAAACCCTCAGCCTACCCCTAAACACCCTCAGTCTCCCCCTAAGCACCCTCACCCTACCCCTAAACACCCTCACCCTACCCCTAAACACCCTCAGCCATCCCCTAAACATCTTCAGCCTACCCCTGGAAACCCACAGCCTACCCCTAAACACCCTCAACCTACCCCTAAACTCCCTCAACCTACCCCTAAACACCCTCAGCCTACCACTAAACACCCTCAGTCTCCCCCTGGACACCCTCAGCCTTCCCTAAACTCCATCTGTCTCCCCATGGACACCCTCAGTCTCCCCCTAAACACCCTCAGCCTACCCCTAAACACCCTCAGCCTACCCCTGGACACCCTCAGTCGCCCCTAAACACCCTCAGCCTACCCATAAACACTCTCAGTCGCCCCTAAACACCCTCAGCCTACCCATAAACACCCTCAGCCTACCCCTGGACACCCTCAGTCGCCCCTAAACACCCTCAGTCTCCCCCTGGACACGCTCAGCCTACCCCTAAACTCCATCAGTCTCCCCCTGGAAACACTCAGTCTCCCCCTAATCACCCTCAGCCTACCCCTAACCACCCGCAGCCTACACCTAAACATCTTCAGCCTACCCCTAAACAGTCTCAGTCTACCTCAAAATACCCTCGGCCTACCCCTAAACACACTCATCCACCCCTGGACACCCTCAGCCTACACTAAAACACCCTCAGCCTGCCCCTAATCACCCTCAGTCTCCCCTAAATACCCTCAGTATCCCCCTAAACACCCTCAGTCTCCTCTAAACACTCTCAGCCTACCCCTAAACACCCTCAGTCTCCTCTAAACACTCTCAGCCTACCCCTAAACACCCTCAGCCTACCCCTAAACACCCTCAGCCTACCCCTAAACACCCTCAGTCTCCCATTGGAGACCCTCAGCCTACCCCTAAACTCCATCTGTCTCCCCCTGGATACCCTCAGTCTCCCCCTAAACACCCTCAGCCTACCCCTAAACATCCTCAGCCTACCCCTATTCACCCTCAGGCTACCACTAAACACCCTCAGCCTACCCCTGGACACCCTCGGTCGCCCCTAATCACCCTCAGCCTACCCATAAACACTCTCAGCCTACCCCTAAACACCCTCAGTCTCCCCCTGGACACCCTCAGCCTACCCCTAAACTCCATCAGTCTCCCCCTGGACACACACAGTCTCCCCCTAAGCTCCATCAGTCTCCCCCTGGGCACACACAGTCTCCCCCTATCCTCCCGCAGCCTACCCCTAAACACCCTCTGCCTACACCTAAACACCCTCAGTCTACCCCTAAACACCCTCAGCCTACCCCAAAATACCCTCAGCCTATCCCTAAAAACACTCAGCCCCCTCTGGACACCCTCAGCCTACGCTAAAACACCCTCAGCCTACCCCTATTCACCCTCAGTCTCCCCTAAAAACCCACAGCCTACCCCTATACACCCTCAGCCTACACTAAACACCATCAGCCTACCCCTAAACACCCTCAGCCTACCCCTAAACACCCTCAGTCTCTTACCTGGCACCATCAGCCTACCCCTAAACACCCCCAGTCTCCCCCTTAACACCCTCAGCCTACCCCTAAACACCCTCAGTCTCCCCCTAAACACCCTCAGTTTACCCCATAACACCCTCAGCCTACCCTATACAGCCTCAGCGTACACATTAACATCTCAGTCTCCAATAAACACCCTCAGCCTACCCCTATACACCCTCAGCCTACACCTAAACACCCTCAGCCTACCCCTAAACACCCTCAGTCTCCTCCTTAACACCCTCAGCCTACCCCTAAGCACCCTCAGTCACCCACTTAACACCCTCAGCCTACCCCTAAACACCCTGAGACTACCACTAAACACCCTCAGTCACCCCTTGAACACCCTCAGCCTACCCCTAAACACCCTCAGTCTCCCCATAAACACCCTCAGCGTACTCCTTAACACCCTCAGTCTCCCCTAAACCCAATCAGCCTACAACCAAACAGCCTCAGTCTCCCCCTAAACACCCTCAGACTACTCCTAACAACTTCCGCCTACCCCTCAACACCTCAGCCTACACCTAAACACCCTCAGTCTCCACCTAAACACCCTCAGTCTCCACCTAAACACCCTCAGTCTACCCCTAAACACCCTCAGCCTACCCCTAAACACCCTCTGTCTACTCCTAAACTCCCTCAGTCTGCCTCTAAACACCCTCAGCCTACCCCTAAAAAGCCTCACCCTAACCCTAAACACCCTCAGCCTACCCCTAAACACCCTCAGTCTCCCCCTGGAAACCCTTAGCCTACCACTAAACACCCTCAGTCTCCCCCTAAAAACTCTCAGTCTCCCCCTAAACACCCTCAGCCTACCCCTCAACACCCTCAGTCTCCCCCTGGACAACCTCAGCTACCCCTAAACAACCTAAGCCTACCCCTCAACACCCTCACCCTATTCGAAAACACCCTCAGTATCCGCCTAAAAAACATCATGCCTACCCATAAACACCCTCAGTCTACCCCTTAACACCATCAGCCTTCCCCTAAACACCCTCAGTCTCCCCCTAAACACCCTCAGTCTCCCCCTAAACACCCTCAGCCGACCCTAAACACACTCAGCCTACCCCTTAACAGCCTCAGCCTACCCTAAACACACTCAGCGTACTCCTTAACACCCTCAGTCTCCCCTAAACACATTCAGCCTACAACCAAACAGCCTCAGTCGCCCCCTAAACACCCTCAGCCTACCCCTAAATCGTCCGCCTACCCCTCAACACTTCAGCCTACACCTAAACACCCTCAGTCTCCACCTAAACACCCACAGTCTCCACCTAAACACCCTCAGTCTACCCCTAAACACCCTCAGTCTCCACCTAAACACCCACAGTCTCCACCTAAACACCCTCAGCCTACGCCTAAACACCCTCAGCCTCCCCCTAAACACCCTCAGCCTACCCCTAAACACCCTCAGTCTCCTCCTGGACACCCTCAGCCTACCCCTAAACTCCCTCAGCCTACCCCTAAACACGCTCACCCTACCCCTAAACACCCTCAGCCTACCCCTAAACACCCTCAGTATCCCCCTGGACAACCTCAGCCTACCCCTAAACAACCTCATCCTACCCCTAAACACCCTCAACCTACCCCTAAACACACTCTGTCTCCCGCTAAACACCCTCAGTCTTCCACTAAACACCCTTAGCCTACCGCTAAACACCCTCAGCCTACCCCTAAAAACCATCAGTCTCCCCCTAAAGACCCTCAGCCTACACCTAAACACACTCAGCCTACCCCTAAACACCCTCACCCTACCCCTAAACACCCTCAGCCAACGCCTAAACATCCTCAGGCTACCACTAAACACCCTCGGCCTTCACATAAACACCCTCAGTCTCCCCCTGGAAACCCACAGCCTACACCTAAACACCCTCAACCTACCCCTAAACTCCCTCAGCCTACCCCTAAACACCATCAGCCTACCCCTAAACACCCTCAGCATACACCTAAACACCCTCAGCCTACCCCAAAACACCCTCAGACTCCCCCTTGACACCCTCAGCCTACCCCTAAACACCCTCAGTCTCCCCCTGGACACCCTCAGCCTTCCCTAAACTCCATCTGTCTCCCCCTGGACACCCTCAGTCTCCCCTTAAACACCCTCAGCCTACCCCTAAACACCCTCAGCCTTCCCCTATTCACCCTCATCTACCCCTAAACAGCCTCAGCCTACCCCTATACACCCTCAGGCTACCACTAAACACCCTCAGCCTACCCCTGGACACTCTCAGTCGCCCCCTAATCACCCTCAGCCTACCCATAAACACTCTCAGCCTACCCCTAAAAACCCTCAGTCTCCCCCTGGACACCCTCAGCCTACCCCTAAACACCCTCAGCCTACACCTAAACTCCATCAGTCTCCCCCTGGACACACACAGTCTCCCCCTAAACACACTCAGCCTACCCCTAAACACCCTCAGCCCACACCTAACCACCCGCAGCCTACCCCTAAACACCCTCAGCCTACCCCTAAACACCTTCAGCCTACACGTAAACACCCTCAGTCTACCCCTAAACACCTTCAGCCTACACGTAAACACACTCAGCCTACCCCTAAACACCCTCAGCCTACCCCTAAACACCTTCAGCCTACACGTAAACACCCTCAGTCTCCCCCTAAACACCCTCAGCCCACACCTAACCACCCGCAGCCTACCCCTAAACACCCTCAGCCTACCCCTAAACACCTTCAGCCTACCCCTAAACACCCTCAGCCTACCCCTAAACACCTTCAGCCTACACGTAAACACCCTCAGCCTACCCCTAAACACCCTCAGCCTACCCCTAAACACCTTCAGCCTACACGTAAACACCCTCAGTCTACCCCTAAACACCCTCAGCCTACACCAAAATACCCTCAGCCTACCCCTAAACACACTCAGCCACCCCTGGACACCCTCAGCCTACGCTAAAACACCCTCAGCCTACCCCTAATCATCCTCAGTCTCCCCTTAAAACCCTCAGCCTACCCCTATACACCCTCACCCTACACCTAAACACCATCAGCCTACCCCTAAACACCCTCAGCCTACACCTAACCACCCGCAGCCTACCCCTAAACACCCTCAGCCTACACCTAACCACCCGCAGCCTACCCCTAAACACCTTCAGCCTACACCTAAACACCCTCAGTCTACCCCTAAACACCCTCAGCCTACACCAAAATACCCTCAGCCTACCCCTAAACACACTCAGCCACCCCTGGACACCCTCAGCCTACGCTAAAACACACTCAGCCTACCCCTAATCATCCTCAGTCTCCCCTTAAAACCCTCAGCCTACCCCTATACACCCTCACCCTACACCTAAACACCCTAAGCCTACCACTAAACACCCTCAGTCTCTTACTTAGCACCCTCAGCCTACCCCTAAACACCCTTAGTCTGCCCCTTAACACCCTCAGCCTACCCCTAAACACCCTCAGTCTCCCCCTAAACACCCTCAGCCTACCCCTTAACACACTCAGCCTACCCTATACACCCTCAGCCTACACCTAAACAACTTCAGCCTACCCCTAAACACCCTCAGTCTCCTCCTTAACACCCTCAGCCTACCCCTAAACACCCTCAGTCTCCCACTTAACACCCTCAGCCTACCCCTAAACACCCTGAGCCTACCACTAAACACCCTCAGTCTCCCCCTGAACACCCTCAGCCTACCCCTAAACACCCTCAGTCTCCCCAAAAACACCCTCAGCCTACCCCTAAACACCCTCAGTCTCACACTAAATACCCTCAGCCTACCCCTTAACACCCTCAGCCTACCCTAAACACACTCAGCGTACCCCTTAACACCCTCAGTCTCCCGTAAACCCATTCAGCCTACAACCAAACAGCCTCAGTCTCCCCCTAAACACACTCAGCCTACTCCTAACAACCTCAGCCTACCCCTTAACACCTCAGCCAACACCTAAACTCCCTCAGCCTACCCCTAAACACCCTCAGTCTCCTCCTTAACACCCTCAGCCTACCCCTAAACACCCTCAGTCTCCCACTTAACACCCTCAGCCTACCCCTAAACACCCTGAGCCTACCACTAAACACCCTCAGTCTCCCCCTGAACACCCTCAGCCTACCCCTAAACACCCTCAGTCTCCCCAAAAACACCCTCAGCCTACCCCTAAACACCCTCAGTCTCACACTAAATACCCTCAGCCTACCCCTTAACACCCTCAGCCTACCCTAAACACACTCAGCGTACCCCTTAACACCCTCAGTCTCCCGTAAACCCATTCAGCCTACAACCAAACAGCCTCAGTCTCCCCCTAAACACACTCAGCCTACTCCTAACAACCTCAGCCTACCCCTTAACACCTCAGCCAACACCTAAACTCCCTCAGCCTACCCCTAAACACCCACAGTCTCCCCCTAAACTCCCTCAGCCTACCCCTAAACACCCTCAGTCTCCCCCTAAACACCCTCAGCCTACCCCTTAACACCCTCAGCCTACCCCTATACACCCTCAGCCTTCCACTAAACAACCTCAGCCTACCCCTGGACACCCTCAGTCGCCCCCTAATCACCCTCAGCCTACCCCTAAACACCCTCAGCCTACCCCTAACCACCCTCAGCCTAACAATAAACACCCTCAGCCTTCACCTAAACACCTTCAGCCTACACCTAAACACCGTCAGTCTACCCCTAAACACCCTCAGCCTACCCCAAAATACCCTCAGCCTACCCCTAAAAACACTCATCCACACCTGGACACCCTCAGCCTACACTAAAACACCCTCAGCCTACCCCTAATCATCCTCAGTCTCCTATAAACACCCTCAGTCTCCTCTGAACACCCTCAGCCTACCAATAAACACCCTCAGCCTACCCATAAACACCCTCAGTCCCCCCCTTAACACCCTCAGCCTACCCTTAAACACCCTCAGTCTACCCCTAAACACCCTCAGCCTACCCCTAAACACCCTCAGCCTACCCGTAAACACCCTCTGTCTGCCCTAAACACCCTCAGTCTCCCCCTGAACACCCTCAGCCTACCCCTAAACAACCTCAGTCTCCCCATAAACACACTCAGCCTACCCCTAAACACCCTCAGTCTCCCCCTAAACACCCTCAGCCTATCCCTTAACACCCTCAGCCTACCCTAAAAACCCTCAGCGTACACCTTAACACCCTCAGTCTCCCCTAAACACCCTCAGCCTACCCCTATACACCCTCAGCCTACACCTAAACACCCTCAGCCTACCCCTAAACAACGTCAGCCTCCCCCTGGAAACCCTCAGCCTACCCCTAAACACCCTCAGCCTACCCCTATACATCCTCAGCCTACCCCTAAACAATCACAGTCTCCCCCTGGAAAAACCTCAGCCTACCACTAAACTCCATCTGTCACCCCCTGGACACCCTCAGTCTCCCCCTAAACACCCCCAGCCTACCCCTTAACACCTTCAGCCTACCGCTAAACACCCTCAGTCTCCACCGAAACACCCTCAGTCTACCCTAAACACACTCAGCGTACCCCTTAACACCCTCAGTCTCCCCTAAACACATTCAGCCTACAACCAAACAGCCTCAGTCTCCCCCTAAACACCCTCAGCCTACCCCTAAAAACATCCGCCTAACCCTCAACACCTCAGCCTACACCTAAACACCCTCAGTCTCCACCTAAACACCCACGGTCTCCAACTAAACACCCTCAGTCTCCCCCTAAACATCCTCAGCCTACCCCTAAAAACCCTCAGCCTACCCCTAAACACCCTCAGTCTCCCCCTAAGCACCCTCAGCCTACACCTAAACACACTCAGCCTACCCCTAAACACCCTCACCCTACCCCTAAACACCCTCACCCTACCCCTAAACACCCTCAGCCATCCCCTAAACATCTTCAGCCTACCCCTGGAAACCCACAGCCTACCCCTAAACACCCTCAACCTACCCCTAAACACCCTCAACCTACCCCTAAACTCCCTCAACCTACCCCTAAACACCCTCAGCCTACCCCTCAACACCCTCAGACTCCCCCTGGACACCCACAGCCTACCCCTAAACACCCTCAGCCTACCCCTAAACACCCTCAGTCTCCCCCTGGACACCCTCAGCCTTCCCTAAACTCCATCTGTCTCCCCATGGACACCCTCAGTCTCCCCCTAAACACCCTCAGCCTACCCCTAAACACCCTCAGCCTACCCCTATACACCCTCAGGCTACCACTAAACACCCTCAGCCTACCCCTGGACACCCTCAGTCGCCCCTAAACACCCTCAGTCTCCCCCTGGACACGCTCAGCCTACCCCTAAACTCCATCAGTCTCCCCCTGGAAACACTCAGTCTCCCCCTAACCACCCTCAGCCTACCCCTAACCACCCGCAGCCTACCCCTAAATACCCTCAGCCTACCCCTAAACATCTTCAGCCTACACATAAACACTCTCAGTCTACCCCTAACCACCCGCAGCCTACACCTAAACATCTTCAGCCTACACATAAACACTCTCAGTCTACCCCTAAACACCCTCAGCCTATCCCTGAGTACCCTCAGTCTCCTCTAAACAGCCTCAGCCTACCCCTAAACACCCTCAGCCTACCCCTAAACACCCTCAGCCTACCCCTAAACACCCTCAGTCTCCCATTGGAGACCCTCAGCCTACCCCTAAACTCCATCTGTCTCCCCCTGGACACCCTCAGTCTCCCCTAAACACCCTCAGCCTACCCCTAAACACCCTCAGCCTACCCCTAAACATCCTCAGCCTACCCTATACACCCTCAGGCTACCACTAAACACCCTCAGCCTAACCCTGGACACCCTCAGTCGCCCCTAATCACCCTCAGCCTACCCATAAACACTCTCAGCCTACCCCTAAACACCCTCAGTCTCCCCCTGGACACCCTCAGCCTACCCCTAAACTCCATCAGTCTCCCCCTGGACACACTCAGTCTCCCCCTAAACTCCATCAGTCTCCCCCTGGGCACACACAGTCTCCCCCTAACCTTCCGCAGCCTACCCCTAAACACCCTCTGCCTACACCTAAACACCCTCAGTCTCCGCCTGGACACCCTCAGCCTTCCCTAAACTCCATCTGTCTCCCCATGGACACCCTCAGTCTCCCCCTAAACACCCTCAGCCTACCCCTAAACACCCTCAGCCTGCCCCTAAACACCCTCAGCCTACACCTAAACACACTCAGCCTACCCCTAAACACCCTCACCCTACCCCTAAACACCCTCAGCCAACCCCTAAACATCCTCAGCCTACCACTAAACACCCTCGGCCTTCACATAAACACGCTCAGTCTCCCCCTGGAAACCCACAGCCTACACCTAAACACCCTCAACCTACCCCTAAACTCCCTCAGCCTACCCCTAAACACCATCAGCCTACCCCTAAACACCCTCAGCCTACACCTAAACACCCTCAGCCTACCCCAAAACACCCTCAGACTCCCCCTTGACACCCGCAGCCTACCCCTAAACACCCTCAGCCCACCCCTAAACACCCTCAACCTACCCCTAAACACCCTCAGTCTCCCCCTGGACACCCTCAGCCTTCCCTAAACTCCATCTGTCTCCCCCTGGACACCCTCAGTCTCCCCTTAAACACCCTCAGCCTACCCCTAAACACCCTCAGCCTTCACCTATTCACCCTCAGGCTACCACTAAACACCCTCAGCCTACCCCTGGACACTCTCAGTCGCCCCCTAATCACCCTCAGCCTACCCCTAAACACCCTCAGCCTACCCATAAACACTCTCAGCCTACACCTAAAAACGCTCAGTCTCCCCCTGGACACCCTCAGCCTACCCCTAAACACCCTCAGCCTACACCTAAACTCCATCAGTCTCCCCCTGGACACACACAGTCTCCCCCTAAACACACTCAGCCTACCCCTAAACACCCTCAGCCCACACCTAACCACCCGCAGCCTACCCCTAAACACCCTCAGCCTACCCCTAAACACCTTCAGCCTACACGTAAACACCCTCAGTCTACCCCTAAACACCCTCAGCCTACACCAAAATACCCTCAGCCTACCCCTAAACACACTCAGCCACCCCTGGACACCCTCAGCCTACGCTAAAACACCCTCAGCCTACCCCTGATCATCCTCAGTCTCCCCTTAAAACCCTCAGCCTACCCCTATACACCCTCACCCTACACCTAAACACCATCAGCCTACCCCTAAACACCCTCAGCCTACACCTAACCACCCGTAGCCTACACCTAAACACCCTCAGTCTACCCCTAAACACCCTCAGCCTACACCAAAATACCCTCAGCCTACCCCTAAACACACTCAGCCACCCCTGGACACCCTCAGCCTACGCTAAAACACACTCAGCCTACCCCTAATCATCCTCAGTCTCCCCTTAAAACCCTCAGCCTACCCCTATACACCCTCACCCTACACCTAAACACCCTAAGCCTACCACTAAACACCCTCAGTCTCTTACTTAGCACCCTCAGCCTACCCCTAAACACCCTTAGTCTGCCCTTAACACCCTCAGCCTACTCCTAAACACACTCAGTCTCCCCCTAAACACCCTCAGCCTACCCCTTAACACACTCAGCCTACCCTATACACCCTCAGCCTACACCTAAACAACTTCAGCCTACCCCTAAACACCCTCAGTCTCCTCCTTAACACCCTCAGCCTACCCCTAAACACCCTCAGTCTCCCACTTAACACCCTCAGCCTACCCCTAAACACCCTGAGCCTACCACTAAACACCCTCAGTCTCCCCCTGAACACCCTCAGCCTACCCCTAAACACCCTCAGTCTCCCCAAAAACACCCTCAGCCTACCCCTAAACACCCTCAGTCACACACTAAATACCCTCAGCCTACCCCTTAACACCCTCAGCCTACCCTAAACACACTCAGCGTACCCCTTAACACCCTCAGTCTCCCCCAAACCCATTCAGCCTACAACCAAACAGCCTCAGTCTCCCCCTAAACACACTCAGCCTACTCCTAACAACCTCAGCCTACCCCTTAACACCTCAGCCAACACCTAAACTCCCTCAGCCTACCCCTAAACACCCTCAGTCTCCCCCTAAACTCCCTCAGCCTACCCCTAAACACCCTCAGCCTACCCCTATACACCCTCAGCCTTCCACTAAACAACCTCAGCCTACCCCTAAACACCCTCAGCCTAACAATAAACACCCTCAGCCTTCACCTAAACACCTTCAGCCTACACCTAAACACCGTCAGTCTACCCCTAAACACCCTCAGCCTACCCCAAAATACCCTCAGCCTACACCTAAACACACTCATCCACACCTGGACACCCTCAGCCTACACTAAAACACCCTCAGCCTACCACAAATCACCCTCAGTCTCCCCCTAAACACCCTCAGTCTCCCCCTAAACACCCTCAGCCTACCCCTAAACACCCTCAGCCTACCCCTAAACACCCTCAGTCTCCTCTGAACACCCTCAGCCTACCAATAAACACCCTCAGCCTACCCCTAAACACCCTCAGTCCCCCCCTTAACACCCTCAGCCTACCCCTAAACAACCTCAGCCTACCCGTAAACACCCTCTGTCTGCCCTAAACACCCTCAGTCTACCCCTAAACACCCTCAGCCTACCCCTAAACACCCTCAGCCTACCCGTAAACACCCTCTGTCTGCCCTAAACACCCTCAGTCTCCCCCTGAACACCCTCAGCCTACCCCTAAACACCCTCAGTCTCCCCCTAAACACCCTCAGCCTATCCCTTAACACCCTCAGCCTACCCTAAAAACCCTCAGCGTACACCTTAACATCCTCAGTCTCCCCTAAACACCCTCAGCCTACCCCTATACACCCTCAGCCTACACCTAAACACTATCAGCCTACCCCTAAACACCCTCAGCCTACCCCTAAACAACGTCAGTCTCCCCCTGGAAACCCTCAGCCTACCCCTAAACACCCTCAGCCTACCCCTAAACACCCTCAGTCTCCCCTAAACACCCTCAGCCTACCCCTATACACCCTCAACCTACACCTAAACACTATCAGCCTACCCCTAAACACCCTCAGCCTACCCCTAAGCAACATCAGTCTCCCCCTGGAAACCCTCAGCCTACCCCTAAACACCCTCAGCCTACCCCTAAACAACGTCAGCCTCCCCCTGGAAACCCTCAGCCTACCCCTAAACATCCTCAGCCTACCCCTAAACAATCACAGTCTCCCCCTGGAAAAACCTCAGCCTACCACTAAACTCCATCTGTCACCCCCTGGACACCCTCAGTCTCCCCCTAAACACCCCCAGCCTACCCCTTAACACCTTCAGCCTACCCCTAAACACCCTCAGTCTCCACCGAAACACCCTCAGTCTACCCTAAACACACTCAGCGTACCCCTTAACAACCTCAGTCTCCCCTAAACACATTCAGCCTACAACCAAACAGCCTCAGTCTCCCCCTAAACACCCTCAGCCTACCCCTAAAAACATCCGCCTAACCCTCAACACCTCAGCCTACACCTAAACACCCTCAGTCTCCACTTAAACACCCACGGTCTCCAACTAAACACCCTCAGTCTCCCCCTAAACATCCTCAGCCTACCCCTAAAAACCCTCAGCCTACCCCTAAACACCCTCAGTCTCCCCCTAAGCACCCTCAGCCTACCCCTTAACACCCTCAGCCTACCCCTAAACACCCTCACCCTACCCCTAAACACCCTCAGCCATCCCCTAAACATCTTCAGCCTACCCCTGGAAACCCACAGCCTACACCTAAACACCCTCAACCTACCCCTAAACTCCCTCAACCTACCCCTAAACACCCTCAGCCTACCACTAAACACCCTCAGACTCCCCCTGGACACCCACAGCCTACCCCTAAACACCCTCAGCCTACCCCTAAACACCCTCAGTCTCCCCCTGGACACCCTCAGCCTTCCCTAAACTCCATCTGTCTCCCCATGGACACCCTCAGTCTCCCCCTAAACACCCTCAGCCTACCCCTAAACACCCTCAGCCTACCCCTATACACCCTCAGGCTACCACTAAACACCCTCAGCCTACCCCTGGACACCCTCAGTCGCCCCCTAATCACCCTCAGCCTACCCCTAACCACCCGCAGCCTACCACTAAACACCTTCAGCCTACACCTAAACACCCTCAGTCTACCCTTAAACACCCTCAGCCTACCCCAAAATACCCTCAGCCTACCCCTAAACACACTCAGCCACCCCTGGACACTCTCAGTCTACGCTAAATCACCTTCAGCCTACCCCTAATCACCCTCAGTCTCCCCTAAAAACCCTCAGCCTACCCCTAAACACCCTCAGTCTACCCCTATACACCCTCAGCCAACACTAAACACCATCAGCCTACCCCTAAACACCCTCAGCTTAACCCTAAACACCCTCAGTCTACCCCTATACACCCTCAGCCAACACTAAACACCATCAGCCTACCCCTAAACACCCTCAGCTTAACCCTAAACACCCTCAGTCTCCTCTAAACACTCTCAGACTACCCCTTAACACCCTCAGCATGCCCCTAAACACCCTCAGTGTCCCCTTGGACACCCTCAGCCTACCCCTAAACTCCCTCAGCCTACCCCTTAACACCCTCAGCCTACCCCTAAACACCCTCAGCCTACCCCTAAACTCCCTCAGTCTCTCCCTGGACACCCTCAGCCTTCCCTAAACTCCATCTGTCTCCCCCTGGACACCCTCAGTCTCCCCATAAACACCCTCAGCGTACACCTTAACACCCTCAGCCTACCCTATACACCCTCAGGCTACCACTAAACACCCTCAGCCTACCCCTGGACACCCTCGGTCGCCCCTAATCACCCTCAGCCTACCCATAAACACTCTCAGCCTACCCCTAAACACCCTCAGTCTCCCCCTGGACACCCTCAGCCTACCCCTAAACTCCATCAGTCTCCCCCTGGACACACACAGTCTCCCCCTAAACTCCATCAGTCTCCCCCTGGACACACACAGTCTCCCCCTAAACTCCATCAGTCTCCCCCTGGGCACACACAGTCTCCCCCTAACCTCCCGCAGCCTACCCCTAAACACCCTCAGCCTACACCTAAACACCCTCAGTCTACCCCTAAACACCCTCAGCCTACCCCAAAATACCCTCAGCCTATCCCTAAACACACTCAGCCCCCTCTGGACACCCTCAGCCTACGCTAAAACACCCTCAGCCTACCCCTATTCACCCTCAGTCTCCCCTAAAAACCCACAGCCTACCCCTATACACCCTCAGCCTACACTAAACACCATCAGCCTACCCCTTAACACCCTCAGCTTAACCCTAAACACCCTATGCCTACCCCTAAACACCCTCAGTCTCTTACCTGGCACCATCAGCCTACCCCTAAACACACCCAGTCTCCCCCTTAACACCCTCAGCCTACCCCTAAACACCCTCAGTCTCCCCCTAAACACCCTCAGTTTACCCCATAACACCCTCAGCCTACCCTATACAGCCTCAGCGTACACCTTAACATCTCAGTCTCCAATAAACACCCTCAGCCTACCCCTATACACCCTCAGCCTACACCTAAACACCCTCAGCCTACCCCTAAATACCCTCAGTCTCCTCCTTAACACCCTCAGCCTACCCCTAAACACCCTCAGTCAACCACTTAACACCCTCAGCCTACCTCTAAACACCCTCAGTCACCCACTTAACACCCTCAGCCTACCCCTAAACACCCTGAGCCTACCACTAAACACCCTCAGTCACCCCTTGAACACCCTCAGCCTACCCCTAAACACCCTCAGTCTCCCCATAAACACCCTTAGCGTACCCCTTAACACCCTCAGTCTCCCATAAACCCAATCAGCCTACAACCAAACAGCCTCAGTCTCCCCCTAAAAACCCTCAGACTACTCCTAACAACCTCCGCCTACCCCTCAACACCTCAGCCTACACCTAAACACCCTCAGTCTCCCCCTAAACACACTCAGCATACCCCTAAACACGCTCACCCTACCCCTAAACACCCTCAGCCTACCCCTAAACACCCTCAGTATCCCCCTGGACAACCTCAGCCTACCCCTAAACAACCTCATCCTACCCCTACACACCCTCAACCTACCCCTAAATACACTCTGTCTCCCGCTAAAGACCCTCAGTCTCCCACTAAACACCCTTAGCCTACCGCTAAACACCCTCAGCATACCCCTAAAAACCCTCAGTCTCCCCCTAAACACCATCAGCCTACACCTAAACACACTCAGCCTACCCCTAAACACCCTCACCCTACCGCTAAACACCCTCAGCCAACCCCTAAACATCCTCAGCCTACCACTAAACACCCTCAGCCTACCCCTGGAATCCCACAGCCTACCCCTAAACACCCTCAACCTACCCCTAAACTCCCTCAGCCTACCCCTAAACACCCGTTGCCTACCCCTAAACACCCTCAGCCTACCCCAAAACACCCTCAGACTCCCCCTGGACACCCACAGTCTCCCCCTAAACACCCTCAGCCTACCCCTAAAAACCCTCAGCCTATCCCTAAACACCCTCAGTCTCCCCCTTAACACCCTCAGCCTACACCTAAACACACTCAGCCTAACACTAAACACCCTCACCCTACCCCTAAACACCCTCACCCTACCCCTAAACACCCTCAGCCATCCCCTAAACATCCTCAGCCTACCCCTGGAAACCCACAGCCTACCCCTAAACACCCTCAACCTACCCCTGAACTCCCTCAGCCTACCCCTAAACACCCTCAGCCTACCCCTAAACACCCTCAGACTCCCCCTGGACACCCTCAGCCTACCCCTAAACACCCTCAGCCTACCCCTAAACACCCTCAGGCTCCCCCTGGACACCCTCAGCCTTCCCTAAACTCCATCTGTCTCCCCATGGACACCCTCAGTCTCCCCCTAAACACCCTCAGGCTACCACTAAACACCCTCAACCTACCCCTGAACTCCCTCAGCCTACCCCTAAACACCCTCAGCCTACCCCTAAACACACTCAGACTCCCCCTGGACACCCTCAGCCTACCCCTAAACACCCTCAGCCTACCCCTAAACACCCTCAGTCTCCCCCTGGACACCCTCAGCCTTCCCTAAACTCCATCTGTCTCCCCCTGGACACCCTCAGTCTCCCCCTAAACACCCTCAGCCTACCCATAAACACCCTCAGCCTACCCCTATACACCCTCAGGCTACCACTAAACACCCTCAGCCTATCCCTGGACACCCTCAGTCGCCGCCGAATCACCCTCAGCCTACCCATAAACACCCTCAGCCTACCCCTAAACACCCTCAGTCTCCCCCTGGACACCCTCAGCCTACCCCTAAACACCCTCAGCCTACACCTAAACTCCATCAGTCTCCCCCTGGACACACACAGTCTCCCTTCTAAACACCCTCAGCCTACCCCTAAACACCCTCAACCTACACCTAACCACCTGCAGCCTACCCCTAAACACACTCAGCCTACCCCTAAACACCTTCTGCCTACACCTAAACACCCTCAGTCTACCCCTAAACACCCTCAGCCTACACCAAAATACCCTCAGCCTACACCTAAACACACTCAGCCACCCCTGGACACCCTCAGCCTACGCTAAAACACCCTCAGCCTACCCCTAATCATCCTCAGTCTCCACTAAAAACCCTCAGCCTACCCCTAAACACACTCAGCCACCCCTGGACACCCTCAGCCTACGCTAAAACACCCTCAGCCTACCCATAATCATCCTCAGTCTCCCCTTAAAACCCTCAGCCTACCCCTATACACCCTCACCCTACACCTAAACACAATCAGCCTACCCCTAAACACCCTCAGCTTAACCCTAAACACCCTAAGTCTACCACTAAACACCCTCAGTCTCTTTCTTAGCACCCTCAGCCTACCCCTAAACACCCTCAGTCTACCCCTAAACACCCTCAGCCTACACCAAAATACCCTCAGCCTACACCTAAACACACTCAGCCACCCCTGGACACCCTCAGCCTACGCTAAAACACCCTCAGCCTACCCCTAATCATCCTCAGTCTCCACTAAAAACCCTCAGCCTACCCCTAAACACACTCAGCCACCCCTGGACACCCTCAGCCTACGCTAAAACACCCTCAGCCTACCCATAATCATCCTCAGTCTCCCCTTAAAACCCTCAGCCTACCCCTATACACCCTCACCCTACACCTAAACACACTCAGCCTACCCTATTCACCCTCAGCCTACACCTAAACAACTTCAGCCTACCCCTAAACACCCTCAGTCTCCTCCTTAACACCCTCAGCCTACCCCTAAACACCCTCAGCCTCCCACTTAACACCCTCAGCCTACCCCTAAACACCCTGAGCCTACCACTAAACACCCTCAGTCTCCCCCTGAACACCCTCAGCCTACCGCTAAACACCCTCAGTCTCCCCATAAACACCCTCAGCCTACCCCTAAACAGCCTCAGTCTCACACTAAATACCCTCAGCCTACCCCTTAACACCCTCAGCCTACCCTAAACACACTCAGCGTACCCCTTAACACACTCAGTCTCCCCTAAACACATTCAGCCTACAACCAAACAGCCTCAGTCTCCCCCTAAACACCCTCAGACTACTCCTAACAAACTCCGCCTACCCCTCAACACCTCAGCCTACACCTAAACTCCCTCAGTCTCCACCTAAACACCCTCAGTCTCGACCTAATCACCCTCAGTCTACCCCTAAACACCCTCAGCCTACCCCTAAACACACTCAGTCTACTCCTGAACACCCTCAGTCTGCCTCTAAACACCCTCAGCCTACCCCTAAAAACCCTCACCCTACCCCCAAACACCCTCAGCCTACCCCTAAACACCCTCAGTCTCCCCCTGGAAACCCTTAGCCTACCACTAAACACGCTCAGTCTACCCCTAAACACCCTCAGTCTCCCCCTAAACACCCTCAGTCTCCCCCTAAATACCCTCAGCCTACACCTAAACACCCTCACCCTACCCCCAAACACCCTCAGTATCCCCCTGGACAACCTCAGCCTACCCCTAAACAACCTCAGCCTACCACTAAAGACCCTCAGCCTACCCCTAAACACCCTCTGTCTCCCCCTAAACACCCTCAGTCTCCCACTAAACACCCTTAGCCTACCGCTAAACACCCTCAGCCTACCCCTAAAAACCCTAAGTCTCCACCTAAACACACTCAGCCTACACCTAAACACACTCAGCCTACCCCTAAACACCCTCACCCTACCCCTAAACACCCTCAGTCTCCCCCTAAACACCCTCAGCCTAACTCTAAACACCCTCAGCCTACCCCTAAACAACCTCAGTCTCCCCCTGGAAACCCTCAGCCTACCCCTAATCAAACTCAGCCTACGCCTATACACCCTCAGCCTACCCCTAAACACCCTCAGCCGACCCCTAAACACCCTCAGCTTACCCCTAAACACCCTCAGTCTCCCCCTTAACACCATCAGCCTACCCCTAAACACCCTCAGTCTCCCCCTAAACACCCTTAGCCTACCCCGTAACAAACTCAGCCTACCCTAAACACACTCAGCGTACCCCTTTACACCCTCAGTCTCCCCTAAACACATTCAGCCTACAACCAAACAGCCTCAGTCTCCCCCTAAACACCCTCAGCCTACCCCTAAAAAGTCCGCCTACCCCTCAACACCTCAACCTACACCTAAACAACCTCAGTCTCCACCTAAACACCCACGGTCTCCAACTAAACACCCTCAGTCTCCCCCTAAACACCCTCAGCCTCCCCCTAAAAACCCTCAGCCTATCCCTAAACACCCTCAGTCTCCCCCTTAACACCCTCAGCCTACCCCTAAACACCCTCAGTCTCCCCATAAACACACTCAGCCTACCCCTAAACACACTCAGTCTCCCCCTTAACACCCTCAGCCTACCCTAAACAACCTCAGCGTAAACCTTAACACCCTCAGTCTCCCCTAAACACCCTCAGCCTACCCCTATACACCCTCAGCCTACACCTAAACACCATCAGCCTGCCCCTAAACACCCTCAGCCTACCTCTAAATAACGTCAGTCTCCCCCTGGAAACCCTCAGCCTACCCCTAAACACCCTCAGCCTACCCCTAAAAACCCTCAGTCTCCCCCTAAACACCCTCAGCCTGCCCCAATACAACCTCAGCATGCCCCTAAACACCCTCAGCCTACCCCTAAACACCCTCAGTCTACCCCTAAACACCCTCAGCCTACCCCTAAACACCCCCAGTCTACACCTGAACACCCTCAATCTGCCCCTAAACACCCTCAGCCTACCCTAAACACCCTCAGTCTACCCCTAAAAACCCTCAGCCTACCCCTAAACACCCTCAGCCTCCCCCTAAACACCCAAAGTCTACCCCTGGACATACTTAGCCTACCCCTAAACACCCTCAGCCTACCCCTACACACCCTCAGTCTCCCCCTGGAAACCCTTTGCCTACCACTAAACACCCTCAGCCTACCCCGAAACAACCTCAGTCTCCCCCTGGAAACCCTCAGCCTACCCCTTAACAAACTCAGCCTACGCCTATACACCCTCAGCCTACCCCTAAACACACTCAGCCGACCCCTAAACACCCTCAGCCTACCCCTAAACAAACTCAGACTACGCCTATACACCCTCAGCCTACCCCTAAACACACTCAGCCGACCCCTAAACACCCTCAGTCTCCCACTTAACACCATTAGCCAACCCATAAACACCCTCAGTCTCCCCCTAAACACCCTCACCTACCCCTTAACACCCTCAGCCTACCCTAAACACACTCAGACTACCCCTAAATACCCTCAGCCTACCACTAAACACCCTCGGCCTTCACCTAAACACCCTCAGTCTCCCCCTGGACACCCACAGCCTGCCCCTAAACACCCTCAACTTACCCCTAAACTCCCTCAGCCTACCCCTAAACACTCTCAGCCGACCCCTAAACACCCTCAGCCTACCCCTAAACACCCTCAGTCTCTCACTGGACACCCTCAGCCTTCCCTAAACTCCATCTGTCTCCCTCTGGACACCCTCAGTCTCCCCCTAAACACCCTCAGCCTACCCCTAAACACCCTCAGCCTACCCTATACACCCTCAGTCTCCCCCTAAACACCCTCAGTCTCCCCCTAAACACCCTCAGCCTACCCCTAAACACCCTCAGCCTACACCTAAACACCCTCAGTCTACCCCTAAACACCCTCAGCCTACCCCTAAACACCCTCAGTCTCCACCTAAACACCCTCAGTCTACCCCTAAACACCCTCAGCCTACCCCTAAACACCCTCAGTCTACACCTGAACTCCCTCAGTCTGCCCCTAAACACCCTCAGCCTACCCCTAAAAACCCTCAGCCTACCCCTAAACAACCTCAGCCTACCCCTAAACACCCAAAGTCTACCCCTGGACATACTTAGCCTACCCCTAAACACCCTCAGCCTTCCCCTAAACTCCATCAGTCTCCCCCTGGACACACACAGTCTCCCCCTAAACACCCTCAGCCTACCCCTAACCACCCGCAGCCTACCATTAAACACCTTCAGTCTACACCTAAACACCCTCAGTCTACCCCTAAACACCCTCAGCCTACGCCAAAATACCCTCAGCCTACCCCTAAACACACTCAGCCACCTCTGGACACCCTCAGCCTACGCTAAAACACCCTCAGCCTACCCCTAAACTCCCTCAGCCTACCCCTAAACACCCTCAGCCTACCCCTAAACACCCTCAACCTACACATAAACACCCTCAGCCTACCCCTAAACAACGTCAGTCTCCCCCTGGAAACCCTCAGCCTACCCCTAAACACCCTCAGCCTACACCTAAACACCCTCAGCCTACCACTAAACACCCTCAGCCTACCCCGAAACAACCTCAGTCTCCCCCTGGAAACCCTCAGCCTACCCCTAAACAAACTCAGCCTACGCCTATACACCCTCAGCCTACCCCTAAACACCCTCAGCCGACCCCTAAACACCCTCAGTCTCCCCCTTAACAACATCAGCCAACCCCTAAACACCCTCAGTCTCACCCTAAACACCCTCAGCCTTCCCTAAACTCCATCTGTCTCCACCTGGACACCCTCAGTCTCCCCCTAAACACCCTCAGCCTACCCATAAACACCCTCAGCCTACCCCTATACACCCTCAGGCTACCACTAAAAACCCTCAGCCTAACCCTATACACCCTCAGTCTACCACTAAACACCCTCAGTCTACCCCTAAACACCCTCAGCCTACCCCTAAACACCCTCAGTCTCCCCCTAAACAACCTCAGTCTGCCCCTAAACACCCTCAGCCTACCCCTAAAAACCCTCAGCCTACCCCTAAACACCCTCAGCCTACCCCTAAACACCCAAAGTCTACCCCTGGACATACTTAGCCTACCCCTAAACACCCTCAGCCTACCCCTAACCACCCGCAGCCTACCACTAAACACCTTCAGCCTACACCTAAACACCCTCAGTCTACCCCTAAACACCCTCAGCCTACCCCAAAATACCCTCAGCCTACCCCTAAACACAGTCAGCCACCTCTGGACACCCACAGTCTACCCCTAAACACCCTCAGCCTACCCCTAAACAGCCTCAGTCTCCCCCTGGACACCCTCAGCCTTCCCTAAACTCCATCTGTCTCCCACTGGACACCCTCAGTCTCCCCCTAAACACCCTCAGCCTACCCATAAACACCCTCAGCCTACCCCTATACACCCTCAGGCTACCACTAAACACCCTCAGCCTACCCCTAAACACCCTCAGTCTACACCTGAACACCCTCAATCTGCCCCTAAACACCCTCAGCCTACCCCTAAACACCCTCAGCCTACCACTAAACACCCTCGGCCTTCACCTAAACACCCTCAGTCTCCCCCTGGACACCCACAGCCTGCCCCTAAACACCCTCAACTTACCCCTAAACTCCCTCAGCCTATCACTAAACACTCTCAGCCGACCCCTAAACACCCTCAGCCTACCCCTAAACACCCTCAGTCTCTCCCTGGACACCCTCAGCCTTCCCTAAACTCCATCTGTCTCCCCCTGGACACCCTCAGTCTCCCCCTAAACACACTCAGCCGACCCCTAAACACCCTCAGCCTACCCCTAAACAAACTCAGACTACGCCTATACACCCTCAGCCTACCCCTAAACACACTCAGCCGACCCCTAAACACCCTCAGTCTCCCACTTAACACCATTAGCCAACCCATAAACACCCTCAGTCTCCCCCTAAACACCCTCACCTACCCCTTAACACCCTCAGCCTACCCTAAACACACTCAGACTACCCCTAAATACCCTCAGCCTACCACTAAACACCCTCGGCCTTCACCTAAACACCCTCAGTCTCCCCCTGGACACCCACAGCCTGCCCCTAAACACCCTCAACTTACCCCTAAACTCCCTCAGCCTACCCCTAAACACTCTCAGCCGACCCCTAAACACCCTCAGCCTACCCCTAAACACCCTCAGTCTCTCACTGGACACCCTCAGCCTTCCCTAAACTCCATCTGTCTCCCTCTGGACACCCTCAGTCTCCCCCTAAACACCCTCAGCCTACCCCTAAACACCCTCAGCCTACCCTATACACCCTCAGTCTCCCCCTAAACACCCTCAGTCTCCCCCTAAACACCCTCAGCCTACCCCTAAACACCCTCAGCCTACACCTAAACACCCTCAGTCTACCCCTAAACACCCTCAGCCTACCCCTAAACACCCTCAGTCTCCACCTAAACACCCTCAGTCTACCCCTAAACACCCTCAGCCTACCCCTAAACACCCTCAGTCTACACCTGAACTCCCTCAGTCTGCCCCTAAACACCCTCAGCCTACCCCTAAAAACCCTCAGCCTACCCCTAAACAACCTCAGCCTACCCCTAAACACCCAAAGTCTACCCCTGGACATACTTAGCCTACCCCTAAACACCCTCAGCCTTCCCCTAAACTCCATCAGTCTCCCCCTGGACACACACAGTCTCCCCCTAAACACCCTCAGCCTACCCCTAACCACCCGCAGCCTACCATTAAACACCTTCAGTCTACACCTAAACACCCTCAGTCTACCCCTAAACACCCTCAGCCTACGCCAAAATACCCTCAGCCTACCCCTAAACACACTCAGCCACCTCTGGACACCCTCAGCCTACGCTAAAACACCCTCAGCCTACCCCTAAACTCCCTCAGCCTACCCCTAAACACCCTCAGCCTACCCCTAAACACCCTCAACCTACACATAAACACCCTCAGCCTACCCCTAAACAACGTCAGTCTCCCCCTGGAAACCCTCAGCCTACCCCTAAACACCCTCAGCCTACACCTAAACACCCTCAGCCTACCACTAAACACCCTCAGCCTACCCCGAAACAACCTCAGTCTCCCCCTGGAAACCCTCAGCCTACCCCTAAACAAACTCAGCCTACGCCTATACACCCTCAGCCTACCCCTAAACACCCTCAGCCGACCCCTAAACACCCTCAGTCTCCCCCTTAACAACATCAGCCAACCCCTAAACACCCTCAGTCTCACCCTAAACACCCTCAGCCTTCCCTAAACTCCATCTGTCTCCACCTGGACACCCTCAGTCTCCCCCTAAACACCCTCAGCCTACCCATAAACACCCTCAGCCTACCCCTATACACCCTCAGGCTACCACTAAAAACCCTCAGCCTAACCCTATACACCCTCAGTCTACCACTAAACACCCTCAGTCTACCCCTAAACACCCTCAGCCTACCCCTAAACACCCTCAGTCTCCCCCTAAACAACCTCAGTCTGCCCCTAAACACCCTCAGCCTACCCCTAAAAACCCTCAGCCTACCCCTAAACACCCTCAGCCTACCCCTAAACACCCAAAGTCTACCCCTGGACATACTTAGCCTACCCCTAAACACCCTCAGCCTACCCCTAACCACCCGCAGCCTACCACTAAACACCTTCAGCCTACACCTAAACACCCTCAGTCTACCCCTAAACACCCTCAGCCTACCCCAAAATACCCTCAGCCTACCCCTAAACACAGTCAGCCACCTCTGGACACCCACAGTCTACCCCTAAACACCCTCAGCCTACCCCTAAACAGCCTCAGTCTCCCCCTGGACACCCTCAGCCTTCCCTAAACTCCATCTGTCTCCCACTGGACACCCTCAGTCTCCCCCTAAACACCCTCAGCCTACCCATAAACACCCTCAGCCTACCCCTATACACCCTCAGGCTACCACTAAACACCCTCAGCCTACCCCTAAACACCCTCAGTCTACACCTGAACACCCTCAATCTGCCCCTAAACACCCTCAGCCTACCCCTAAACACCCTCAGCCTACCACTAAACACCCTCGGCCTTCACCTAAACACCCTCAGTCTCCCCCTGGACACCCACAGCCTGCCCCTAAACACCCTCAACTTACCCCTAAACTCCCTCAGCCTATCACTAAACACTCTCAGCCGACCCCTAAACACCCTCAGCCTACCCCTAAACACCCTCAGTCTCTCCCTGGACACCCTCAGCCTTCCCTAAACTCCATCTGTCTCCCCCTGGACACCCTCAGTCTCCCCCTAAACACACTCAGCCTACCCCTGGACACCCTCAGTCTCCCCCTAAACACCCTCAGCCTACCCCTAAACACCCACAGCCTACCCTATACACCCTCAGTCTCCACCTAAGCACCCTCAGTCTACCCCTAAACACCCTCAGCCTACCCCTAAACACCCTCAGTCTCCACCTAAACACCCTCAGTCTACCCCTAAACACCCTCAGCCTACCCCTAAACACCCTCAGTCTACACCTGAACACCCTCAGTCTGCCCCTAAACACCCTCAGCCTACCCCTAAAAACCCTCAGCCTACCCCTAAACACCCTCAGCCTACCCCTAAACACCCAAAGTCTACCCCTGGACATACTGAGCCTACCCCTAAACACCCTCAGCCTACCCCTAAACTCCATCAGTCTCCCCCTGGACACACACAGTCTCCCCCTTAACACCCTCAGCCTACACCTAACCACCCGCAGCCTACCACTAAACACCTTCAGCCTACACCTAAACACCCTCAGTCTACCCCTAAACACCCTCAGCCTACCACAAAATACCCTCAGCCTACCACTAAACACGCTCAGCCACCTCTGGACACCCTCAGCCTACGCTAAAACACCCTCAGCCTACCCCTAAACTCCCTCAGCCTACCCCTAAACACCCTCAGCCTACCCATAAACACCCTCAGCCTACAGCTAAACACCCTCAGCCTACCCCAAAAAACCCTCAGACTCCCCCTGGACACTCACAGTCTACCCCTAAACACCCTCAGCCTACCCCTAAACACCCTCAGTCTCTCCCTGGTCACCCTCAGCCTTCCCTAAACTCCATCTGTCTCCCCCTGGACACCCTCAGTCTCCCCCTAAACACCTTCAGCCTACCCATAAACACCCTCAGCCTACCCCTATACACCCTCAGGCTACCACTAAACACCCTCAGCCTAACCCTATACACCCTCAGGCTACCACTAAACACCCTCAGCCTACCACTAAACACCCTCAGTCTCCACCTAAACACCCTCAGTCTACCCCTAAACACCCTCAGTCTACACCTGAACACCCTCAGTCTGCCCCTAAACACCCTCAGCCTACCCCTAAAAACCCTCAGCCTACCCCTAAACACCCAAAGTCTACCCCTGGACATACTTAGCCTACCCCTAAACACCCTCAGCCTACCCCTAAACTCCATCAGTCTCCCCCTGGACACACACAGTCTCCCCCTAAACACCCTCAGCCTACCCCTAACCACCCGCAGCCTTCCACTAAACACCTTCAGCCTACACCTAAACACCCTCAGCCTACCCCTAAACACCCTCAGTCTCCCCCTGGACACCCACAGCCTGCCCCTAAACACCCTCAACTTACCCCCAAATTCCCTCAGCCTACCCCTAAACACCCTCAGCCGACCCCTAAACACCCTCAGCCTACCCCTAAACACCCTCAGTCTCTCCCTGGACACCCTCAGCCTTCTCTAAACTCCATCTGTCTCCCCGTGGACACCCTCAGTCTCCCCCTAAACACCCTCAGCCTACCCCTAAACACCCTCAGCCTACCCTATACACCCTCAGGCTACCACTAAACACCCTCAGCCTACCCCTGGACACCCTCAGCCTACCCGTAAACACCCTCAGCCTACCCCTAAACACCCTCAGCCTACCGCTAAACACCCTCAGTCTCTCCCTGGACACCCTCAGCCTTCCCTAAACTCCATCTGTCTCCCCCTGGACACCCTCAGTCTCCCCCTAAACACCCTCAGCCTACCCCTAAACACCCTCAGCCTACCCCTAAACACCCTCAGTCTCCCCCTAAACACCCTCAGCCTACCCCTTAACACCCTCAGCCTACCCTAAACACCCTCAGCGTACACCTTAACACCCTCAGTCTCCCCTAAACACCCTCAGCCTACCCCTATACACCCTCAGCCTACACCGAAACACCATCAGCCTGCCCCTAAACACCCTCAGCCTACCCCTAAACAACGTCAGTCTCCCCCTGGAAACCCTCAGCCTACCCCTAAACACCCTCAGCCTATCCCTAAACACCCTCAGTCTCCCCCTAAACACCCTCAGCCTACCCCTAAACACCCTCAGCCTGCCCCAATACACCCTCAGCATGCCCCTAAACACCCTCAGCCTACCCCTGGACACCCTCAGTCTCCCCCTAAACCCCCTCAGTCTCCCCCTAAACACCCTCAGCCTACCCCTAAACACCCTCAGCCTACCCCTATACACCCTCAGTCTACCCCTAAACACCCTCAGCCTACCACTAAACACCCTCAGTCTACACCTGAACACCCTCAATCTGCCACTTAACACCCTCAGCCTACCCCTAAAAACCCTCAGCCTACCCCTAAACACCCTCAGTCTCCCCCTGGAAACCCTTTGCCTCCCACTAAACACCCTCAGCCTACCCCGAAACAACCTCAGTCTCCCCCTGGAAACCCTCAGCCTACCCCTAAACAAACTCAGCCTACGCCTATACACCCTCAGCCTACCCCTAAACACACCCAGCCGACCCCTAAACACCCTCAGTCTCCCACTTAACACCATTAGTCAACCCATAAACACCCTCAGTCTCCCCCTAAACACCCTCACCTACCCCTTAACACCATCAGCCTACACTAAACACACTCAGCCTACCCCTAAACACCCTCAGCCTACCACTACACACCCTCGGCCTTCACCTAAACACCCTCAGTCTCCCCCTGGACACCCACAGCCTTTACCTAAACACCCTCAACTTACCCCAAAACTCCCTCAGCCTACCCCTAAACACCCTCAGCCGACCCCTAAACACCCTCAGCCTACCCCTAAACACCCTCAGTCTCTCCCTGGACACCCTCAGCCTTCCCTAAACTCCATCTGTCTCCCCCTGGACACCCTCAGTCTCCCCCTAAACACCCTCAGCCTACCCCTAAACACCCTCAGCCTACCCTATACACCCTCAGGCTACCACTAAACACCCTCAGCCTACCCCTGGACACCCTCAGCCTACCCCTAAACACCCTCAGCCTACCCCTAAACACCCTCAGCCTACCGCTAAACACCCTCAGTCTCTCCCTGGACACCCTCAGCCTTCCCTAAACTCCATCTGTCTACCCCTGGACACCATCAGTCTCCCCCTAAACACCCTCAGCCTACCCCTAAACACCCTCAGCCTACCCCTAAACACCCTCAGCCTAACCCTATACAACCTCAGGCTACCACTAAACACCCTCAGCCTACCCCTACACACCCTCAGTCTCCACCTAAACACCCTCAGTCTACCCCTAAACACCCTCAGCCTACCCCTAAACACCCTCAGTCTACACCTGAACACCCTCAGTCTGCCCCTAAACACCCTCAGCCTACCCCTGAAAACCCTCAGCCTACCCCTAAACACCCTCAGCCTACCCCTAAACACCCAAAGTCTACCCCTGGACATACTTGGCCTACCGCTAAACACCCTCAGCCTACCCCTAAACACCCTCAGCCTACCCCTAAACACCCTCAGCCTACCCCGAAACACCCTCAGCCTACCCCAAAACACCCTCAGACTCCCCATGGACACCCACAGTCTACCCCTAAACACCCTCAGCCTACCCCTAAACACCCTCAGTCTCCCCCTGGACACCCTCAGCCTTCCCTAAACTCCATCTGTCTCCCACTGGACACCCTCAGTCTCCCCCTAAACACCCTCAGCCTACCCATAAACACCCTCAGCCTACCCCTATACACCCTCAGCCTACCCCTAAACACCGTCAGTCTACACCTGAACACCCTCAATCTGCCCCTAAACACCCTCAGCCTACCCCTAAACACCCTCAGTCTCCCACTGGAAACCCTTTGCCTACCACTAAACACCCTCAGCCTACCACTAAACACCCTCGGCCTTCACCTAAACACCCTCAGTCTCCCCCTGGACACCCACAGCCTGCCCCTAAACACCCTCAACTTATCCCTAAACTCCCTCAGCCTATCCCTAAACACTCTCAGCCGACCCCTAAACACCCTCAGCCTACCCCTAAACACCCTCAGTCTCTCCCTGGACACCCTCAGCCTTCCCTAAACTCCATCTGTCTCCCCCTGGACACCCTCAGTCTCCCCCTAAACACCCTCAGCCTACCCATAAACACCCTCAGCCTACCCCTAAACACCCACAGCCTACCCTATACACCCTCAGTCTCCACCTAAGCACCGTCAGTCTACCCCTAAACACCCTCAGCCTACCCCTAAACACCCTCAGTCTCCACCTAAACACCCTCAGTCTACCCCTAAACACCCTCAGTCTGCCCCTAAACACCCTCAGCCTACCCCTAAAAACCCTCAGCCTACCCCTAAACACCCTCAGCCTACCCCTAAACACCGAAAGTCTACCCCTGGACATACTCAGCCTACCCCTAAACACCCTCAACCTACCCCTAAACACCCTCAGCCTACCCCTAAACACACTCAGCCACCTCTGGACACCCTCAGCCTACGCTAAAACACACTCAGCCTACCCCTAAACTCCCTCAGCCTACCCCTAAACACCCTCAGCCTACCCATAAACACCCTCAGCCTACACCTAAACACCCTCAGCCTACCCCAAAAAACCCTCAGACTCCCCCTGGACACCCACAGTCTACCCCTAAACACCCTCAGCCTACCCCTAAACACCCTCAGTCTCTCCCTGGTCACCCTCAGCCTTCCCTAAACTCCATCTGTCTCCCCCTGGACACCCTCAGTCTCCCCCTAAACACCCTCAGCCTACCCATAAACACCCTCAGCCTACCCCTATACACCCTCAGGCTACCACTAAACACCCTCAGCCTAACCCTATACACCCTCAGGCTACCACTAAACACCCTCAGCCTACCCCTGGACACCCTCAGTCGCCCCCTAAACACCCTCAGCCTACCCCTTAACACCCTCAGCCTACCACTAAACACCCTCAGCCTACCCCTAAACACCCTCAGTCTCCACCTAAACACCCTCAGTCTACCCCTAAACACCCTCAGTCTGCCCCTAAACACCCTCAGCCTACCCCTAAAAACCCTCAGCCTACCCCTAAACACCCAAAGTCTCCCCCTGGACACACACAGTCTCCCCCTAAACACCCTCAGCCTACCCCTAACCACCCGCAGCCTACCTCTAAACACCTTCAGCCTACACCTAAACACCCTCAGCCTACCCCTAAACACCCTCAGTCTCCCCCTGGACACCCACAGCCTGCCCCTAAACACCCTCAACTTACCCCTAAATTCCCTCAGCCTACCCCTAAACACCCTCAGCCGACCCCTAAACACCCTCAGCCTACCCCTAAACACCCTCAGTCTCTCCCTGGACACCCTCAGCATTCCCTAAACTCCATCTGTCTCCCCGTGGACACCCTCAGTCTCCCCCTAAACACCCTCAGCCTACCCCTAAACACACTCAGCCTACCCTATACACCGTCAGGCTACCACTAAACACCCGCAGCCTACCGCTGGACACCCTCAGCCTACCCCTAAACACCCTCAGCCTACCCTAAACACCCTCAGCCTACCGCTAAATACCCTGTCTCTCCCTGGACACCCTCAGCCTTCCCTAAACTCCATCTGTCTCCCCCTGGACACCCTCAGTCTCCCCCTAAACACCCTCAGCCTACCCCTAAACACCCTCAGCCTACCCCTTAACACCCTCAGTCTCCCCTAAACACCCTCAGCCTACCCCTATACACCCTCAGCCTACACCGAAACACCATCAGCCTGCCCCTAAACACCCTCAGCCTACCCCTAAACAACGTCAGTCTCCCCCTGGAAACCCTCAGCCTACCCCTAAACACCCTCAGCCTACCCCTAAACACCCTCAGTCTCCCCCTAAACACCCTCAGCCTACCCCTAAACACCCTCAGCCTGCCCCAATACACCCTCAGCATGCCCCTAAACACCCTCAGCCTACCCCTGGACACCCTCAGTCTCCCCCTAAACCCCCTCAGTCTCCCCCTAAACACCCTCAGTCTACCCCTAAACACCCTCAGCCTACCCCTATACACCCTCAGTCTACCCCTAAACACCCTCAGCCTACCACTAAACACCCTCAGTCTACACCTGAACACCCTCAATCTGCCACTTAACACCCTCAGCCTACCCCTAAAAACCCTCAGCCTACCCCTAAACACCCTCAGCCTCCCCCTAAACACCCAAAGTCTACCACTGGACATACTTAGCCTATCCCTAAACAACCTCAGCCTACCCCTAAACACCCTCAGTCTCCCCCTGGAAACCCTTTGCCTCCCACTAAACACCCTCAGCCTACCCCGAAACAACCTCAGTCTCCCCCTGGAAACCCTCAGCCTACCCCTAAACAAACTCAGCCTACGCCTATACACCCTCAGCCTACCCCTAAACACACCCAGCCGACCCCTAAACACCCTCAGTCTCCCACTTAACACCATTAGTCAACCCATAAACACCCTCAGTCTCCCCCTAAACACCCTCACCTACCCCTTAACACCCTCAGCCTACACTAAACACACTCAGCCTACCCCTAAACACCCTCAGCCTACCACTACACACCCTCGGCCTTCACCTAAACACCCTCAGTCTCCCCCTGGACACCCACAGCCTTTACCTAAACACCCTCAACTTACCCCAAAACTCCCTCAGCCTACCCCTAAACACCCTCAGCCGACCCCTAAACACCCTCAGCCAACCCCTAAACACCCTCAGTCTCTCACTGGACACCCTCAGCCTTCCCTAAACTCCATCTGTCTCCCCCTGGACACCCTCAGTCTCCCCCTAAACACCCTCAGCCTACCCCTAAACACCCTCAGCCTACCCTATACACCCTCAGGCTACCACTAAACACCCTCAGCCTACCCCTGGACACCCTCAGCCTACCCCTAAACACCCTCAGCCTACCCCTAAACACCCTCAGCCTACCGCTAAACACACTCAGTCTCTCCCTGGACACCCTCAGCCTTCCCTAAACTCCATCTGTCTACCCCTGGACACCCTCAGTCTCCCCCTAAACACCCTCAGCCTACCCCTAAACACCCTCAGCCTACCCCTAAACACCCTCAGCCTAACCCTATACACCCTCAGGCTACCACTAAACACCCTCAGCCTACCCCTACACACCCTCAGTCTCCACCTAAACACCCTCAGTCTACCCCTAAACACCCTCAGCCTACCCCTAAACACCCTCAGTCTACACCTGAACACCCTCAGACTGCCCCTAAACACCCTCAGCCTACCCCTGAAAACCCTCAGCCTACCCCTAAACACCCTCAGCCTACCCCTAAACACCCAAAGTCTACCCCTGGACATACTTAGCCTACCGCTAAACACCCTCAGCCTACCCCTAAACTCCATCAGTCTCCCCCTGGACACACACAGTCTCCCCCTAAACACCCTCAGCCTACCCCTAACCACCCGCAGCCTACCACTAAACACCTTCAGCCTACACCTATACACCCTCAGTCTACCCCTAAACAGCCTCAGTCTACACCAAAATAACCTCAGCCTACACCTAAACACAATCAGCCACCTCTGGACACCCTCAGCCTACGCTAAAACACCCTCAGCCTACCCCTAAACTCCCTCAGCCAACCCCTAAACACCCTCAGCCTACCCCTATGCACCCTCAGCCTCCACCTAAACACCCTCAGCCTACCCCAAAACACCCTCAGACTCCCCCTGGACACCCACAGTCTACCCCTAAACACCCTCAGCCTACCCCTAAACACCCTCAGTCTCCCCCTGGACACCCTCAGCCTTCCCTAAACTCCATCTGTCTCCCCCTGGACACCCTCAGTCTCCCCCTAAACACCCTCAGCCTACCCATAAACACCCTCAGCCTACCCCTATACACCCTCAGGCTACCACTAAACACCCTCAGCCTACCCCTGGACACCCTCAGTCGCCGCCGAATCACCCTCAGCCTACCCATAAACACTCTCAGCCTACCCCTAAAAACCCTCAGTCTCCCCCTGGACACCCTCAGCCTACCCCTAAACACCCTCAGCCTACACCTAAACTCCATCAGCCTGCCCCTAAACACCCTCAGCCTACACCTAAACTCCATCAGTCTCCCCCTGGACACACACAGTCTCCCCCTAAACACCCTCAGCCTACCCCTAAACACCCTCAGCCTACCCCTAAACACCTTCAGACTACACCTAAACACCCTCAGTCTACCCCTAAACACCCTCAGCCTACACCAAAACAGCCTCAGTCTCACACTAAATACCCTCAGCCTACCCCTTAACACCCTCAGCCTACCCTAAACACACTCAGCGTACCCCTTAACACCCTCAGTCTCCCCTAAACCCATTCAGCCTACAACCAAACAGCCTCAGTCTCCCCCTAAACACCCACAGACTACTCCTAAACTCCCTCAGTCTCCACCTAAACACCCTCAGTCTCGAACTAATCACCCTCAGTCTACCCCTAAACACACTCAGTCTACTCCTGAACACCCTCAGTCTCCCCCTAAACACCCTCAGCCTAACCCTAAACACCCTCAGCCTACCCCTAAACAACCTCAGTCTCCCCCTGGAAACCCTCAGCCTACCCCTAATCAAACTCAGCCTACGCCTATGCACCCTCAGCCTACCCCTAAACACCCTCAGCCGACCCCTAAACACCCTCAGCTTACCCCTAAACACCCTCAGTCTCCCCCTTAACTCCATCAGCCTACCCCTAAACACCCTCAGTCTCCCCCTAAACACCCTCAGCCTTCCCTTTAACACACTCAGCCTACCCTAAACACACTCAGCGTACCCCTGAACACCCTCAGTCTCCCCTAAACACATTCAGCCTACAACCAAACAGCCTCAGTCTCCCCCTAAACACCCTCAGCCTACCCCTAAAAAGTCCGCCTACCCCTCAACACCTCAACCTACACCTAAACAACCTCAGTCTCCACCTAAACACCCACGGTCTCCAACTAAACACCCTCAGTCTCCCCCTAAACACCCTCAGTCTCCCCCTAAACACCCTCAGCCTACCCTTAAAAACCCTCAGCCTACCCCTAAACACCCTCAGTCTCTCCCTAAACACCCTCAGCCTACACCTAAACACACTCAGCCTACCCCTAAACACCCTCACCCTACCCCTAAACAACATCAGCAATCCCCTAAACATCCTCAGCCTACCCCTGGAAACCCACAGCCTACCCCTAAACACCCTCAACCTACCCCTGAACTCCCTCAGCCTACCCCTAAACACCCTCAGCCTACCCCTAAACACCCTCAGTCTCCCCCTGGACACCCTCAGCCTTCCCTAAACTCCATCAGTCTCCCCCTGGACACCCTCAGTCTCCCCCTAAACACCCTCAGCCTACCCATAAACACCCTCAGCCTACCTCTATACACCCTCAGGCTACCACTAAACACCCTCAGCCTACCCCTGGACACCCTCAGTCTCCACCTAAACACCCTCAACCTACCCCTGGACACCCTCAGTCGCCCCCTAATCACCCTCAGCCTACCCATAAACACCATCAGTCTCCCCCTAAACACCCTCAGTCTCCCCCTGGACACCCTTAGCCTACCCCTAAACACCCTCAGCCTACTCCTAAACACCCTCAGTCTCCCCCTTAACACCCTCAGCCTACCCCTAAACACCCTCAGTCTCCCCATAAACACACTCAGCCAACCCCTAAACACCCTCAGTCTCCCCCTGGACACGCTCAGCCTACCCCTAAACTCCATCAGTCTCCCCCTGGAAACACTCAGTCTCCCCCTAAACACCCTCAGCCTACCCCTAAACACCCTCAGCCTACCCCTATACACCCTCAGGCTACCCCTAAACACCCTCAGCCTACCCCTAACCACCTGCAGCCTACAACTAAACACCTTCAGCCTACACCTAAACACCCTGAGTCTACCCCTAAACACCCTCAGCCTACCCCAAAATACCCTCAGCCTACCCCTAAACACACTCATCCACCACTGGACACCCTCAGCCTACCCCTGAACACCCCCAGTCTTCCCCTAAACACCCTCAGCCTACCCCTAAACACCCTCAGCCTACCACTAAACACCCTCAGTCTACACCTGAACACCCTCAATCTGCCCCTTAACACCCGCAGCCTAGCCCTAAAAACCCTCAGCCTACCCCTAAACACCCTCAGCCTACACCTAAACACCCAAAGTCTACCCCTGGACATACTTAGCCTACCCCTAAACACCCTCAGCCTACCCCTAAACACCCTCAGTCTCCCCCTGGAAACCCTTTGCCTCCAACTAAACACCCTCAGCCTACCCCGAAACAACCTCAGTCTCCCCCTGGAAACCCTCAGCCTACCCCTAAACAAACTCAGCCTACGCCTATACACCCTCAGCCTACCCCTAAACACACTCAGCCGACCCCTAAACACCCTCAGTCTCCCACTTAACACCATTAGCCAACCCATAAACACCCTCAGTCTCCCCCTAAAGACCCTCACCTACCCCTTAACACCCTCAGCCTACCCTAAACACACTCAGCCTACCCCTAAACACCCTCAGCCTACCACTAAACACCCTCGGCCTTCACCTAAACACCCTCAGTCTCCCCCTGGACACCCACAGCCTGCCCCTAAACACCCTCAACTTACCACTAAACTCCCTCAGCCTACCCCTAAACACCCTCAGCCGACCCCTAAACACCCTCAGCCTACCCCTAAACACCCTCAGTCTCTCCCTGGACACCCTCAGCCTTCCCTAAACTCCATCTGTCTCCCCCTGGACACCCTCAGTCTCCCCCTAAACACCCTCAGCCTACCCCTAAACAACCTCAGCCTACCCTATACACCCTCAGGCTACCACTAAACACCCTCAGCCTACCCCTGGACACCCTCAGCCTACCCCTAAACACCCTCAGCCAACCCCTAAACACCCTCAGCCTACCGCTAAACACCCTCAGTCTCTCCCTGGACACCCTCAGCCTTCCCTAAACTCCATCTGTCTCCCCCTGGACACACTCAGTCTCCCCCTAAACACCCTCAGCCTACCCCTAAACACCCTCAGCCTAACCCTATACACCCTCAGGCTACCACTAAACACCCTCAGTCTACCCCTAAACACCCTCAGCCTACCCCTAAACACCCTCAGTCTACTCCTGAACACCCTCAGTCTGCCCCTAAACACACTCAGCCTACCCCTAAAAACCCTCAGCCTACCCCTAAACACCCTCAGCCTACCCATAAACACCCAAAGTCTACCCCTGGACATACTTAGCCTACCCCTAAACACCCTCAGCCTAGCCCTAAACTCCATCAGTCTCCCCCTGGACACACACAGTCTTCCCCTAAACACCCTCAGCCTACCCCTAACCACCCGCAGCCTACCACTAAACACCTTCAGCCTACACCTATACACCCTCAGTCTACCCCTAAACAGCCTCAGCCTACCCCAAAATACCCTCAGCCTACCCCTAAACACACTCAGCCACCTCTGGACACCCTCAGCCTACGCTAAAACACCCTCAGCCTACCCCTAAACTCCCTCAGCCAAACCCTAAACACCCTCAGCCTACCCCTAAACACCCTCAGCCTACACCTAAACACCCTCAGCCTACCCCAAAACACCCTCAGACTCCCCCTGGACACCCACAGTCTACCCCTAAACTCCCTCAGCCTACCCCTAAACACCCTCAGTCTCCCCCTGGACACCCTCAGCCTTCCCTAAACTCCATCTGTCTCCCCCTGGACACCCTCAGTCTCCCCCTAAACACCCTCAGCCTACCCATAAACACCCTCAGCCTACCCCTATACACCCTCAGGCTACCACTAAACACCCTCAGCCTACTCCTGGACACCCTCAGTCGCCGCCGAATCACCCTCAGCCTACCCATAAACACTCTCAGCCTACCCCTAAAAACCCTCAGTCTCCCCCTGGACACCATCAGCCTACCCCTAAACACCATCAGCCTACACCTAAAATCCATCAGTCTCCCCCTGCACACACTCAGTCTCCCCCTAAACACCCTCAGCCTACACCTAACCACCTGCAGCCTACCCCTAAACACCCTCAGCCTACCCCTAAACACCTTCAGACTACACCTAAACACCCTCAGTCTACCCCTAAACACCCTCAGCCTACACCAAAATACCCTCAGTCTACCCCTAAACACCCTCAGCCTACACCAAAATACCCTCAGCCTACACCTAAACACACTCAGCCACCCCTGGACACCCTCAGCCTACGCTAAAACACCCTCAGCCGACCCCTAATCATCCTCAGTCTCCCCTAAAAACCCTCAGCCTACCGCTATACAGCCTCACCCTACACTTAAACACCATCAGCCTACCCCTAAACACCCTCAGCTTAACCCTAAACACCCTCAGCCTACCCCTAAACATCCTTAGTCTGCCACTTAACACCCTCAGTCTCCCCCTAAACACCATCAGCCTACCCCTTAACACACTCAGCCTACCCTATTCACCCTCAGCCTACACCTAAACAACTTCAGCCTACCCCTAAACACCCTCAGTCTCCTCCTTAACACCCTCAGCCTACCCCTAAACACCCTCAGTCTCCCACTTAACACCCTCAGCCTACCCCTAAATACCCTGAGCCTACCACTAAACACCCTCAGTCTCCCCCTGAACACCCTCAGCCTACCCCTAAACACCCTCAGCCTACCCCTAAACACCCTCAGTCTCCCCATAAACACCCTCAGCCTACCCCTAAACAGCCTCAGTCTCACACTAAATACCCTCAGCCTACCCCTTAACACCCTCAGCCTACCCTAAACACACTCAGCGTACCCCTTAACACCCTCAGTCTCCCCTAAACCCATTCAGCCTACAACCAAACAGCCTCAGTCTCCCCCTAAACACCCTCAGACTACTCCTAACAAACTCCGCCTACACCTCAACACCTCAGCCTACACCTAAACTCCCTCAGTCTCCACCTAAACACCCTCAGTCTCCACCTAAACACCCTCAGTCTACCCCTAAACACCCTCAGCCTACCCCTAAACACACTCAGTCTACTCCTGAACACCCTCAGTCTGCCTCTAAACACCCTCAGCCTACCCCTAAAAAACCTCACCCTACACCTAAACACCCTCAGCCTACCCCTAAGCACCCTCAGTCTCCCCCTGGAAACCCTTAGCCTACCACTAAACACGCTCAGTCTACCCCTAAACACCCTCAGTCTCCCCCTATACACCCTCAGTCTCCCCCTAAATACCCTCAGCCTACACCTAAACACCCTCACCCTACCCCTAAGCACCCTCAGTATCCCCCTGGACAACCTCAGCCTAACCCTAAACACCCTCAGCCTACCCCTAAACAACCTCAGTCTCCCCCTGGAAACCCTCAGCCTACCCCTAATCAAACTCAGCCTACGACTATACACCCTCAGCCTACCCCTAAACACACTCAGCCGACCCCTAAACACCCTCAGCCTTCACCTAAACAGCTTCACCCTACACCTAAACACCCTCAGCCAACACCTAAATACCCTCAGCCTACCCCTAAACACACTCATCCACCCCTGGACACCCTCAGCCTACACTAAAACACCCTCAGCCTACCCCTAATCATCCTCAGTCTCCCCTAAAAACCCTCAGTCTCCCCTAAACACCCTCAGCCTACCAATAAAAACCCTCAGCCTACCCCTAAACACCCTCAGCCTACCCCTAAACACCCTCAGCCTACCCCTAAACACACTCAGCCTACCCCTAAACACCCTCAGCCTACCCCTAAACACCCTCAGCCTACCCCTAAACACACTCAGCCTACCCCTAAACACCCTCAGCCTACCCCTAAATACACTCAGTCTACCACAAAACACTCTCAGCCTACCCCTATACACCCTCTGTCTGCCCTAAACACCCTCAGTCTCCCCCTTAACACCCTCAGCCTACCCCTAAACACCCTCAGTCTCCCCCTGGACACGCTCAGCCTACCCCTAAACTCCCTCAGCCTACCCTTAAACACCCTCAGCCTACCCCTAAACACCCTCAGTCTACACCTGAACACCCTCAATCTGCCCCTAAACACCCTCAGACTACCCCTAAAAACCCTCAGCCTACCCTAAACACACTCAGCCTACCTTAAACACACTCAGCCTACCCCTAAACACACTCAGCCTACCTTAAACACACTCAGCCTACCCCTAAACACCCTCAGCCTACCCCTAAACACCCTCAGCCTACCCCTAAACACCCTCAGCCTACCACTAAACACCCTCAGCCTTCACCTAAACACCCTCAGTCTACCCCTGGACACCCTCAGCCTACCCTAAACACACTCAGCCTACCTTTAAACACCCTCAGCCTACCCCTAAACACCCTCAGTCTCCACCTAAACACCCTCAGTCTACCCCTAAACACCCTCAGCCTACCCCTAAACACCCTCAGTCTACACCTGAACACCCTCAATCTGCCCCTAAACACCCTCAGACTACCCCTAAAAACCCTCAGCCTACCCCTAAACACCCTCAGCCTCCCCCTAAACACCCAAAGTCTACCCCTGGACATACTTAGCCTACCCCTAAACACCCTCAGCCTACGCCTAAACACCCTCAGTCTCCCCCTGGAAACCCTTTGCGTACCAGCTAAACACCCTCAGCCTACCCCGAAACAACCTCAGTCTCCCCCTGGAAACCCTCAGCCTACCCATAAACAAACTCAGCCTACGCCTATACACCCTCAGCCTACCCTTAAACACACTCAGCCGACCCCTAAACACCCTCAGCTTACCCCTAAACACCCTCAGTCTCCCCCTTAACACCATGAGCCAACCCATAAACACCCACAGTCTCCCCCTAAACACCCTCACCTACCCCTTAACACCCTCAGCCTACCCTAAACACACTCAGCCTACCCCTAAACACCCTCAGCCTACCACTAAACACCCTCGGCCTTCACCTAAACACCCTCAGTCTCCCCCTGGACACCCACAGCCTGCCCCTAAACACCCTCAACTTACCCCTAAACTCCCTCAGCCTATCCCTAAACACACTCAGCCTACCCCTAAACACCCACAGCCTTCACCTAAACACCCTCAGCCCACCCCTAAACACCCTCAGCCGACCCCTAAACACCCTCAGCCTACCCCTAAACACCCTCAGTCTCTCCCTGGACACCCTCAGCCTTCCCTAAACTCCATCTGTCTCCCCCTGGACACCCTCAGTCTCCCCCTAAACACCCTTAGCCTACCCCTAAACACCCTCAGCCTACCCTATACACCCTCAGGCTACCACTAAACACCCTCAGCCTACCCCTGGACACCCTCAGCCTACCCCTAAACACCCTCAGCCTACGCCTAAACACCCTCAGCCTACCGCTAAACACCCTCAGTCTCTCCCTGGACACCCTCAGCCTTCCCTAAACTCCATCTGTCTCCCCCTGGACACCCTCAGTCTCCCCCTAAGTACCCTCAGCGTACACCTTAACACCCTCAGTCTCCCCTAAACACGCTCAGCCTACCCCTATACACCCTCAGCCTACCCCTAAACACCCTCAGGCTACCCCTAAACAACCTCAGTCTCCCCCTGGAAAACCTCAGCCTACCCCTTAACAGCCTCAGCCTACCCCTAAACACCCTCAGCCTACCCCTAAACAACCTCAGTCTCCCCCTGGAAAACGCTCAGCCTACCCCTAAACTCCATCTGTCACCCCCTGGACACCCTCAGTCTCCCCCTAAACACACTCAGCCTACCCCTCAACACCCTCAGCCTGCCCCAATACACCCTCAGCATGCCCCTAAACACCCTCAGCCTACCCCTGGACACCCTCAGTCTCCCCCTAAACACCCTCAGCCTAACCCTTAACACCTTCAACCTACCCCTAAACACCCTCAGTCTCCACCTAAACACCCTCAGTCTACCCCTAAACACCCTCAGCCTACCCCTCAACACCCTCAGTCTACACCTGAACAACCTCAGTCTGCCCCTAAACACCCTCAGCCTACCCCTTAAAACCCTCAGCCTACCCCTAAACACCCTCAGCCTACCCCTAAACACCCTCAGCCTACCCCTAAACATCATCAGCCTACCCCTGGAAACCCTTTGCCTACCCTTAAACAGCCTCAGTCTACCCCTAAACACCCTCAGCCTACCAATAAACACCCTCAGCCTACCCCTAAACACCCTCAGTCTCCCCCTTAACACACTCAGCCTACCCCTAAACACCCTCAGTCTCCCCATAAACACACTCAGCCTACCCCTAAACACCCTCAGTCTCCCCCTAAACACCCTCAGCCTACCCTTAAACACCCTCAGTCTACCCCTAAACACTCTCAGCCTACCCCTAAACACCCTCAGCCTAACAATAAACACCCTCAGCCTACCCCTAAACACGCTCAGTCTCCCCCTTAACACCCTCAGCCTACCCATAAACACCCTCAGTCTCCCCATAAACACCCTCAGCCTACCCCTAAACACCCCCAGTCTCCCCCTAAACACCCTCAGTCTCCCCTAAACACCCTCAGCCTACCCCTATACACCCTCAGCCTACACCTTAACACCATCAGCCTGCCCCTAAACACCCTCAGCCTACCCCTAAACAACGTCAGTCTCCCCCTGGAAACCCTCAGCCTACCCCTAAACACCCTCAGTCTCCCCCTAAACACCCTCAGCCTACCCCTAAACACCCTCAGCCTGCCCCAATACACCCTCAGCATGCCCCTAAAAACCCTCAGCCTACCCCTGGACACCCTCAGTCTCCCCCTAAACCCGCTCAGCCTAACCCTTAACACCTTCAGTCTCCCCCTAAACACCCTTAGCCTACCCCTAAACACCCTCAGCCTACCCCTAAACACCCTCAGCCTACCCCTAAACACCCTCAGTCCCCCCCTTAACACCCTCAGCCTACCCCTAAACACCGTCAGTCCCCCCCTTAACACCCTCAGCCTACCCTTAAACACCTTCAGTCTACCCCTAAATACGCTCAGCCTACCCCTAAACACCCTCAGCCTACCCATAAACACCCTCTGTCTGCCCAAAACACCCTCAGTCTCCCCCTTAACACCCTCAGCCTACCCCTAAACACCCTCAGTCTCCCCATAAAAACACTCAGCCTACCCCTAAACACCCTCAGTCTCCCCCTAAACACCCTCAGCCTACGCCTTAACACCCTCAGCCTACCCTAAACACCCTCAGCGTACACCTTAACAACCTCAGACTACCCTAAACACCCTCAGCCTACCACTATACACCCTCAGCCTACACCTAAACACCATCAGCCTGCCCCTAAACACCCTCAGCCTACCCCTAAACAACGTCAGTCTCCCCCTGGAAACCCTCAGCCTACCCCTAAACACCCTCAGCCTACCCCTAAACACCCTCAGTCTCCCCCTAAACACCCTCAGCCTACCCCTAAACACCCTCAGCCTGCCCCAATACACCCTCAGCATGCCCCTAAACACCCTCAGCCTACCCCTGGACACCCTCAGTCTCCCCCTAAACCCCCTCAGCCTAACCCTTAACACCTTCAGCCTACCCCTAAACACCCTCAGTCTCCACCTAAACACCCTCAGTCTACCCCTAAACACCCTCAGCCTACCCCTAAACACCATCAGTCTACACCTGAACACCCTCAATCTGCCCCTAAACACCCTCAGACTACCCCTAATAACCCTCAGCCTACCCCTAAACACCCTCAGCCTCCCCCTAAACACCCAAAGTCTACCCTTGGACATACTTAGCCTACCCCTAAACACCCTCAGTCTCCCCCTGGAAACCCTTTGCCTACCAGCTAAACACCCTCAGCCTACCCCGAAACAACCTCAGTCTCCCCCTGGAAACCCTCAGCCTACCCCTAAACAAACTCAGCCTACGCCTATACACCCTCAGCCTACCCCTAAACACACTCAGCCGACCCCTAAACACCCTCAGTCTCCCCCTAAACACCATTAGCCAACCCATAAACACCCTCAGTCTCCACCTAAACACCCTCACCTACCCCTTAACACCCTCAGCCTACCCTAAACACACTCAGCCTACCCCTAAACACCCTCAGCCTACCACTAAACACCCTCGGCCTTCACCTAAACACCCTCAGTCTACCCCTAAACACCCTCAGCCTACACTAAACACACTCAGCCTACCTCTAAACACCCTCAGCCTACCCCTAAACACCCTCAGTCTCCACCTAAACGCCCTCAGTCTACCCCTAAACACCCTCAGCCTACCCCTAAACACCCTCAGTCTACACCTGAACACCCTCAATCTGCCCCTAAACACCCTCAGACTACCCCTAAAAACCCTCAGCCTACCCCTAAACACCCTCAGCCTCCCCCTAAACACACAAAGTCTACCCCTGGACATACTTAGCCTACCCCTAAACACCCTCAGCCTACCCCTAAACACCCTCAGTCTCCCCCTGGAAACCCTTTGCCTACCAGCTAAACACCCTCAGCCTACCCCGAAACAACCTCAGTCTCCCCCTGGAAACCCTCAGCCTACCCATAAACAAACTCAGCCTACGCCTATACACCCTCAGCCTACCCCTAAACACACTCAGCCGACCCCTAAACACCCTCAGTCTCCCCCTTAACACCATTAGCCAACCCATAAACACCCACAGTCTCCCCCTAAACACCCTCACCTACCCCTTAACAGACTCAGCCTATCCCTAAAAACCCTCAGCCTACCACTAAACACCCTCGGCCTTCACCTAAACACCCTCAGTCTCCCCCTGGACACCCACAGCCTGCCCCTAACACCCTCAACTTACCCCTAAACTCCCTCAGCCTACCCCTAAACACCCTCAGCCGACCCCTAAACACCCTCAGCCTACTCCTAAACACCCTCAGTCTCTCCCTGGACACCCTCAGCCTTCCCTAAACTCCATCTGTCTCCCCCTGGACACCCTCAGTCTCCCCCTAAAAACCCTCAGCCTACCCCTAAACACCCTCAGCCTACCCTATACACCCTCAGGCTACCACTAAACACCCTCAGCCTACCCCTGGACACCCTCAGCCTACCCCTAAACACCCTCAGCCTACCCCTAAACACCCTCAGCCTACCCCTAAACAACCTCAGTCTCCCCCTGGAAAACCCTCAGCCTACCCCTAAACTCCATCTGTCACCCCCTGGACACCCTCAGTCTCCCCCTAAACACACTCAGCCTACCCCTAAACACCCTCAGCCTGCCCCAATACACCCTCAGCATGCCCCTAAACACCCTCAGCCTACCCCTGGACACCCTCAGTCTCCCCCTAAACACCCTCAGCCTACCCCTTAACACCTTCAACCTACCCCTAAACTCCCTCAGTCTCCACCTAAACACCCTCAGTCTACCCATAAACACCCTCAGCCTACACCTAAACACCCTCAGTCTACACCTGAACAACCTCAGTCTGCCCCTAAACACCCTCAGCCTACCCCTAAAAACCCTCAGCCTACCCCTAAACACCCTCAGCCTACCCCTAAACACCCTCAGCCTACCCCTTAACATCATCAGCCTACCCCTGGAAACCCTTTGCCTACCACTAAACACCCTCAGTCTACCCCTAAAAACGCTCAGTCTCCCCCGAAACAACCTCAGACTCCCCATAAAGACCCTCAGCCTACCCATAAAGACCCTCACCCTTCCCGAAAACACCCTCAGTATCCCCCTAAACAACCTCAGCCTACCCCTAAACACCCTCAGTCTCCCCCTTAACACCATCAGCCTACCCCTAAACACCCTCAACCTACCCCTAAACTCCCTCAGTCTACCCCTAAACACCCTCAGCCTTCACCTAAACACCCTCAGCCTACCCCTAAACACCCTCAGACTCCCCCTGGACACCCTCAGCCTACCCCTAAACACCCTCAGCCTACACCTAAACAACCTCAGTCTCCCCCTGGACACCCTCAGCCTTCCCTAAACTCCATCTTTCTCCCGCTGGACATCCTCAGTCTCCCCCTTAACACCCTCAGCCTACCCCTATACACCCTCAGGCTACCACTAAACACCCTCAGCCTACCCCTGGACACCCTCAGTCACCCCCTAATCACCATCAGCCTACCCATAAACACTCTCAGCCTACCCCTAAACACCCTCAGTCTCCCCCTGGACACCCTCAGCCTAGCCCTAAACTCCATCAGTCTCCCCCTGGACACACTCAGTCTCCCCCTAACCACCCACAGCCTACCCCTAATCATCCTCAGTCTCCCCGAAAACACCCTCAGCCTACCAATAAACACCCTCAGCCTACCCCTAAACACCCTCAGCCTACCCCTAAACACCCTCAGTCTCCCCCTAAACACCCTCAGCCTACCCCTAAACACCCTCAGCCTATCCCTGAGAACCCTCAGTCTCCTCTAAACACCCTCAGCCTACCCCTAAACACCCTCAGCCTACCCCTAAAAACCCTCATTCCCCCCCTTAACACCCTCAGCCTACCCTTAAACACCCTCAGTCTACCCCTAAACACCCTCAGTCTCCCCATAAACACCCTCAGTCTACACCTAAACACCCTCAGTCTCCCCCTAAACACCCTCAGCCTACACCTAAACACCCTCAGCCTACCCCTAAACACCCTCAGCCTACCCTTAATCACCCTCAGTCTACCCCTAAACACCCTCAGCCTACCCCTAAACACCCTCAGCCTACCCTTAATCACCCTCAGTCTACCCCTAAACACCCTCAGTCTCCGCTTAACACCCTCAGCCTACCCATAAACACCCTCAGTCTCCCCATAAACACCCTCAGCCTACCCCTAAACACCCTCAGTCTCCCCCTAAACACCCTCAGTCTCCCCTAAACACCCTCAGCCTACCCCTATACACCCTCAGCCTACACCTTAACACCATCAGCCTGCTCCTAAACACCCTCAGCCTACCCCTAAACACCCTCAGCCTACCCCTAAACACCCTCAGCCTACCCCTAAACAACGTCAGTCTCCCCCGGGACACACTCAGCCTACCCCTAACCACCCACAGCCTACCACTAAACACCCTCAGTCTACCCCTAAACACCTTCAGCCTACACCTAAACACCCTCAGTCTACCCCTAAACACCCTCAGCCTACCTCAAAATACCCTCAGCCTACCCCTAAACACACTCATCCACCCCTGGACACCCTCAGCCTACACTAAAACTCCCTCAGCCTACCCCTAATCACCCTCAGTCTCCCCCTGGAAACCCTCAGCCTACACCTAAACACCCTCAGCCTACCCCTAAACACCCTCAGTCTCCCCCTAAACACCCTCAGCCTACCCCTAAACACCCTCAGCCTGCCCCAATACACCCTCAGCATGCCCCTAAACACCCTCAGCCTACCCCTGGACACCCTCAGTCTCCCCCTAAACCCCCTCAGCCTAACCCTTAACACCATCAGCCTACACCTAAACAGCCTCAGTCTCCACCTAAACACCCTCAGTCTACCCCTAAACACCCTCAGCCTACCCCTAAACACCCTCAGTCTACACCTGAACACCCTCAATCTGCCCCTAAACACCCTCAGACTACCCCTAAAAACCCTCAGCCTACCCCTAAACACCCTCAGCCTCCCCCTAAACACACAAAGTCTACCCCTAAACACCCTCAGCCTACCCCTAAACACCCTCAGCCTACCGCTAAACACCCTCAGTCTCTCCCTGGACACCCTCAGCCTTCCCTAAACTCCATCTGTCTCCCCCTGGACACCCTCAGTCTCCCCCTAAACACCCTCAGCTTACACCTTAACACCCACAGTCTCCCCTAAATAACCCTCAGCCTACCCCTGGACACCCTCAGCCTACCCCTAAACACCCTCAGCCTACCCCTAAACAACCTCAGTCTCCCCCTGGAAACCCTCAGCCTACCCCTAAACACCCTCAGCCTACGCCTAAACACCCTCAGCCTACCCCTAAACAACCTCAGTCTCCCCCTGGAAAACCCTCAGCCTACCCCTAAACTCCATCTGTCACCCCCTGGACACCCTCAGTCTCACCCTAAACACCCTCAGCCTACCCCTAAACACCCTCAGCCTGCCCCAATACACCCTCAGCATGCCCCTAAACACCCTCAGCCTACCCCTGGACACCCTCAGTCTCCCCCTAAACACCCTCAGCCTACCCCTTAACACCTTCAGCCTACCCCTAAACACCCTCAGTCTCCACCTAAACACCCTCAGTCTACCCCTAAACACCCTCAGCCTACACCTAAACACCCTCAGTCTACACCTGAACAACCTCAGTCTGCCCCTAAACATCCTCAGCCTACCACTTAACATCATCAGCCTACCCCTGGAAACCCTTTGCCTACCACTAAACACCCTCAGTCTACCCCTAAAAACGCTCAGTCTCCCCCGAAACAACCTCAGTCTCCCCATAAAGACCCTCAGCCTACCCATAAAGACCCTCACCCTTCCCGAAAACACCCTCAGTATACCCCTAAACACACTCAGCCTACCCCTAAACACCCTCAGTCTCCCCCTAAACACCCTCAGCCTACCCCTAAACACCCTCAGCCTACCCCTAAACACCCTCGGCCTTCACCTAAACACCCTCAGTCTACCCCTAAACACCCTCAGCCTACCTCAAAATACCCTCAGCCTACCCCTAAACACACTCATCCACCCCTGGACACCCTCAGCCTACACTAAAACTCCCTCAGCCTACCCCTAATCACCCTCAGTCTCCCCCTAAACAACCTCCGTCTCCCCCTAAACACCCTCAGCCTACACCTAAACACCCTCAGCCTACACCTAAACACCCTCAGTCTCCTCTAAACACCCTCAGCCTACCCCTAAAAACCCACAGTCCCCCCCTTAACACCCTCAGCCTACCCTTAAACACCCTCAGTCTCCCCCTAAACACCCTCAGCCTACCCCTAAACACCCTCAGCCTACACCTAAACACCCTCAGCCTACCCTTAAACAGCCTCAGTCTACCCCTTAACACCCTCAGCCTACCCTTAAACACCCTCAGTCTACCCCTAAACACCCTCAGCCTACCCCTAAACACCCTCAGCCTACCCTTAAACAGCCTCAGTCTACCCCTAAACACCCTCAGCCTACCAATAAACACCCTCAGCCTACCCCTAAACACCCTCAGTCTCCCCCTTAACACCCTCAGTCTCCCCCTAAACACCCTCAGCCTACCCTTAAACACCCTCAGTCTACCCCTAAACACCCTCAGCCTACCCCTAAACACCCTCAGCCTACCAATAAACACCCTCAGCCTACCCCTAAACACGCTCAGTCTCCCCTTAACACCCTCAGCCTACTCATAAACACCCTCAGTCTCCCCATAAACACCCTCAGCCTACCTCTAAACACCCTCAGTCTCCCCCTAAACACCCTCAGTCTCCCCTAAACACCCTCAGCCTACCCCTATACACCCTCAGCCTACACCTTAACACCATCAGCCTGCCCCTAAACACCCTCAGCCTACCCCTAAACAACGTCAGTCTCCCCCTGGAAACCCTCAGCCTACCCCTAAACACCCTCAGCCTACCCCTAAACACCATCAGTCTCCCCCTAAACACCCTCAGCCTACCCGTAAACAACCTCAGCCTGCCCCAATACACCCTCAGCATGCCCCTAAACACCCTCAGCCTACCCCTGGACACCCTCAGTCTCCCCCTAAACCCCCTCAGCCTAACCCTTAACACCTTCAGCCTACACCTAAACACCCTCAGTCTCCACCTAAACACCCTCAGTCTACCCCTAAACACCCTCAGCCTACCCATAAACACCCTCAGTCTACACCTGAACACCCTCAATCTGCCCCTAAACACCCTCAGACTACCCCTAAAAACCCTCAGCCTACCCCTAAACACCCTCAGCCTCCCCCTAAACACCCAAAGTCTACCCCTGGACATACTTAGCCTACCCCTAAACGCCCTCAGCCTACCCCTAAACACCCTCAGTCTCCCCCTGGAAACCCTTTGCCTACCACTAAACACCCTCAGCCTACCCCGAAACAACCTCAGTCTCCCCCTGGAAACCCTCAGCCTACCCCTTAACAAACTCAGCCTACGCCTATACACCCTCAGCCTACCCCTAAACACACTCAGCCGACCCCTAAACACCCTCAGTCTCCCCCTTAACACCATTAGCCAACCCATAAACACCCTCAGTCTCCTCCTAAACACCCTCACCTACCCCTTAACACCCTCAGCCTACCCTAAACACACTCAGCCTACCCCTAAACACCCTCAGCCTACCCCTAAACACCCTCAGCCTACCGCTAAACACCCTCACTCTCTCCCTGGACACCCTCAGCCTTCCCTAAACTCCATCTGTCTCCCCCTGGACACCCTCAGTCTCCCCCTAAACACCCTCAGCGTACACCTTAACACCCTCAGTCTCCCCTAAATAACCCTCAGCCTACCCCTATACAACCTCAGCCTACCCCTAAACACCCTCAGCCTACCCCTAAACAACCTCAGTCTCCCGCTGGAAACCCTCAGCCTACCCCTAAACACCCTCAGCCCACCCCTAAACACCCTCAACCTACCCCTAAACAACCTCAGTCTCCCCCTGGAAAACCCTCAGCCTACCCCTAAACTCCATCTGTCACCCCCTGGACACCCTCAGTCTCCCCCTAAACACCCTCAGCCTACCCCTAAACACCCTCAGCCTGCCCCAATACACCCTCAGCATGCCCCTAAACACCCTCAGCCTACCCCTGGACACCCTCAGTCTCCCCCTAAACACCCTCAGTCTACCCCTAAACACCCTCAGCCTACACCTAAACACCCTCAGTCTACACCTGAACAACCTCAGTCTGCCCCTAAACACCCTCAGCCTAACCCTAAAAACCCTCAGCCTACCACTAAACACCCTCAGCCTACCCCTAAACACCCAAAGTCTCCCCCTGGACATACTTAGCCTACCCCTAAACACCCTCAGCCTACCCCATAACATCATCAGCCTACCCCTGGAAACCCTTTGCCTACCACTAAACACCCTCAGTCTACCCCTAAAAACGCTCAGTCTCCCCCGAAACAACCTCAGACTCCCCATAAAGACCCTCAGCCTACCCATAAAGACCCTCACCCTTCCCGAAAACACCCTCCGTATCCCCCTAAACAACCTCAGCCTACCCCTAAACACCCTCAGTCTCCCCCTTAACACCATCAGCCCACCCCTAAACACCCTCAGTCTCCCCCTAAACACCCTCAAACTACCCCTAAACACCCTCAGCCTACCCCTAAACACCCTCAGCCTCCCCCTAAACACCCAAAGTCTACCCCAGGACATACTTAGCCTACCCCTAAACGCCCTCAGCCTACCCCGAAACAACCTCAGTCTCCCCCTGGACACCCTCAGCCTACCCCTTAACAAACTCAGCCTACGCCTATACACCCTCAGCCTACCCCTAAACACACTCAGCCGACCCCTAAACACCCTCAGTCTCCCCCTTAACACCATTAGCCAACCCATAAACACCCTCAGTCTCCCCCTAAACACCCTCACCTACCCCTTAACACCCTCAGCCTACCCTAAACACACTCAGCCTACCCCTAAACACCCTCAGCCTACCCCTAAACACCCTCAGCCTACCGCTAAACACCCTCACTCTCTCCCTGGACACCCTCAGCCTTCCCTAAACTCCATCTGTCTCCCCCTGGACACCCTCAGTCTCCCCCTAAACACCCTCAGCGTACACCTTAACACCCTCAGTCTCCCCTAAATAACCCTCAGCCTAACCCTATACAACCTCAGCCTACCACTAAACACCCTCAGCCTACCCCTAAACAACCTCAGTCTCCCACTGGAAACCCTCAGCCTACCCCTAAACACCCTCAGCCCACCCCTAAACACCCTCAACCTACCCCTAAACAACCTCAGTCTCCCCCTGGAAAACCCTCAGCCTACCCCTAAACTCCATCTGTCACCCCCTGGACACCCTCAGTCTCCCCCTAAACACCCTCAGCCTACCCCTAAACACCCTCAGCCTGCTCCAATACAACTTCAGCATGCCCCTAAACACCCTCAGCCTACCCCTGGACACCCTCAGTCTCCCCCTAAACACCCTCAGTCTACCCCTAAACATCCTCAGCCTACACCTAAACACCCTCAGTCTACACCTGAACAACCTCAGTCTGCCCCTAAACACCCTCAGCCTAACCCTAAAAACCCTCAGCCTACCCCTAAACACCCTCAGCCTACCCCTAAACACCCAAAGTCTCCCCCTGGACATACTTAGCCTACCCCTAAACACCCTCAGCCTACCCCTAAACACCCTCAGCCTACCCCATAACATCATCAGCCTACCCCTGGAAACCCTTTGCCTACCACTAAACACCCTCAGTCTACCCCTAAAAACGCTCAGTCTCCCCCGAAACAACCTCAGACTCCCCATAAAGACCCTCAGCCTACCCATAAAGACCCTCACCCTTCCCGAAAACACCCTCCGTATCCCCCTAAACAACCTCAGCCTACCCCTAAACACCCTCAGTCTCCCCCTTAACACCATCAGCCTACCCCTAAACACCCTCAGTCTCCCCCTAAACACCCTCAGCCTACCCCTAAACACGCTCAGCCTACCCCTAAACACCCTCGGCCTTCACCTAAACACCCTCAGTCTCCCCGTAGAAAATCACAGCCTACCCCTAAACACCCTCAACCTACCCCTAAACTCCCTCAGCCTACCCCTAAACACCCATTGCCTTCACCTAAACACCCTCAGCCTACCCCTAAACACCCTCAGTCTCCCCCTTAACACCATCAGCCCACCCCTAAACACCCTCAGTCTCCCCCTAAACACCCTCAAACTACCCCTAAACACCCTCAGCCTACCCCTAAACACCCTCGGCCTTCACCTAAACACCCTCAGTCTACCCCTAAACACCCTCAGCCTACCTCAAAATACCCTCAGCCTACCCCTAAACACACTCATCCACCCCTGGACACCCTCAGCCTACACTAAAACTCCCTCAGCCTACCCCTAATCACCCTCAGTCTCCCCCTAACCACCCTCAGTCTCCCCCTAAACACCCTCAGCCTACCCCTAAACACCCTCAGCCTACCCCTAAACACCCTCAGCCTACCCTTAAACAGCCTCAGTCTACGCCTAAACACACTCAGCCTACCCCTAAACACCCTCAGCCTACCAATAAACACCCTCAGCCTACCCCTAAACACCCTCAGTCTCCCCCTTAACACCCTCAGCCTACCCCTAAACACCCTCAGTCTCCCCCTGGACACCCTCAGCCTACCCCTAATTACCCTCACCCTACCCCTAAACACCCTCAGCCTACCAATAAACACCCTCAGCCTACCCCTAAACACGCTCAGTCACTTCCTTAACACGCTCAGCCTACCCATAAACACCCTCAGTCTCCCCATAAACACCCTCAGCCTACCCCTAAACACCCTCAGTCTCCCCCTAAACACCCTCAGTCTCCCCTAAACACCCTCAGCCTACCCCTATACACCCTCAGCCTACACCTTAACACCATCAGCCTGCCCCTAAACACCCTCAGCCTACCCCTAAACAACGTCAGTCTCCCCCTGGAAACCCACAGCCTACCCCTAAACACCCTCAGTCTCCCCCTAAACACCCTCAGCCTACCCCTAAACACACTCAGTCTCCCCCTAAACACCCTCACCTACACCTTAACACCCTCAGCCTACCCCTAAACACCCTCAGTATCCCCCTGGACAGCCTCAGCCTACCCCTAAACACCCTCAGCCTACCCCTGGACACCCTCAGTCTCCCCCTAAACCCCCTCAGCCTAACCCTTAACACCTTCAGCCTACACCTAAACACCCTCAGTCTACCCCTAAACACCCTCAGCCTACCCCTAAACATCCTAAGTCTACACCTGAACACCCTCAATCTGCCCCTAAACACCCTCAGACTACCCCTAAAAACCCTCAGCCTACCCCTAAACGCCCTCAGCCTCCCCCTAAACACCCAAAGTCTACCCATGGACATACTTAGCCTACCCCTAAACACCCTCAGCCTACCCCTAAACACCCTCAGTCTCCCCCTGGAAACCCTTTGCCTACCACTAAACACCCTCAGCCTACCCCGAAACAACCTCAGTCTCCCCCTGGAAACCCTCAGCCTACCCCTTAACAAACTCAGCCTACGCCTATACACCCTCAGCCTACCCCTAAACACACTCAGCCGACCCCTAAACACCCTCAGTCTCCCCCTAAACACCCTCATCTACCCCTTAACACCCTCAGCCTACCCTAAACACACTCAGCCTACCCCTAAACACCCTCAGCCTACCACTAAACACCCTCGGCCTTCACCTAAACACCCTCAGTCTCCCCCTGGACACCCACAGCCTGCCCCTAAACACCCTCAACTTACCCCTAAACTCCCTCAGCCTACACCTAAACACCCTCAGCCGACCCCTAAACACCCTCAGCCTACCCCTAAACACCCTCAGTCTCTACCTGGACACCCTCAGCCTTCCCTAAACTCCATCTGTCTCCCCCTGGACACCCTCAGTCTCCCCCTAAACACCCTCAGCCTACCCCTAAACACCCTCAGCCTAACCCTATACACCCTCAGGCTACCACTAAACACCCTCAGCCTACCCCTGGACACCCTCGGCCTACCCCTAAACACCCTCAGCCTACCCCTAAACACCCTCAGCCTACCGCTAAACACCCTCACTCTCTCCCTGGACACCCTCAGCCTTCCCTAAACTCCATCTGTCTCCCCCTGGACACCCTCAGTCTCCCCCTAAACACCCTCAGCGTACACCTTAACACCCTCAGTCTCCCCTAAATAACCCTCAGCCTACCCCTATACAACCTCAGCCTACCCCTAAACACACTCAGCCTACCCCTAAACAACCTCAGTCTCCCCCTGGAAACCCTCAGCCTACCCCTAAACACCCTCAGCCTACCCCTAAACACCCTCAGCCTACCCCTAAACAACCTCAGTCTCCCGCTGGAAAACCCTCAGCCTACCCCTAAACTCCATCTGTCACCCCCTGGACACCCTCAGCCTCCCCCTAAACACCCTCAGCCTACCCCTAAACACCCTCAGCCTGCCCCAATACACCCTCAGCATGCCCCTAAACACCCTCAGCCTACCCCTGGACACCCTCAGTCTCCCCCTAAACACCCTCAGCCTACCCCTTAACACCTTCAGCCTACCCCTAAACACCCTCAGTCTCCACCTAAACACCCTCAGTCTACCCCTAAACACCCTCAGCCTACACCTAAACACCCTCAGTCTGCACCTGAAGAACCTCAGTCTGCCCCTAAAAACCCTCAGCCTACCCCTAAACACCCTCAGCCTACCCCTAAACACCCAAAGTCTCCCCCTGGACATACTTAGCCTACCCATAAACACCCTCAGCCTACCCCTTAACATCATCAGCCTACCCCTGGAAACCCTTTGCCTACCACTAAACAGCCTCAGTCTACCCCTAAAAACGCTCAGTCTCCCCCGAAACAACCTCAGACTCCCCATAAAGACCCTCAGCCTACCCATAAAGACCCTCACCCTTCCCGAAAACACCCTCAGTATCCCCCTAAACAACCTCAAACTACCCCTAAACACCCTCAGTCTCCCCCTTAACACCATCAGCCTACCCCTAAACACCCTCAGTCTCCCCCTAAACACCCTCAGCCTACCCCTAAACACCCTCAGCCTACCCCTAAACACCCTCGGCCTTCACCTAAACACCCTCAGTCTCCCCCTGAAAACCCACAGCCTACCCCTAAACACCCTCAGGCTACCCCTAAACACCCTCAGCCTACCCCTGGACACCCTCAGTCACACCCTAATCACCCTCAGCCTACCCATAAACACTCTCAGCCTACCCCTAAACACCCTCAGTCTCCCCCTGGACACCCTCAGCCTACCCCTAAACTCCATCAGTCTCCCCCTGGACACACTCAGTCTCCCCCTAAACACCCTCAGCCTACCCCTAAACACCCTCAGCCTACCCCTAAAAACCCTCAGCCTTCACCTAAACACATTCAGCCTACAACTAAACACCCTCAGTCTACCCCTAAACAGCCTCAGCCTACCTCAAAATACCCTCAGCCTACCCCTAAACACACTCATCCACCCCTGGACACCTTCAGCCTACACTAAACACCCTTAGCCTACTCCTAAACACCCTCAGCCTACCCCTAAACACCCTCAGCCTGCCCCAATACACCCTCAGCATGCACCTAAACACCCTCAGCCTACCCCTGGACACCCTCAGTCTCCCCCTTAACACCCTCAGCCTACCCCTTAACACTTTCAGCCTACCCCTAAACACCCTCAGTCTCCACCTAAACACCCTCAGTCTACCCCTAAACACCCTCAGCCTACCCCTAAACACCCTCAGTCTACACCTGAACACCCTCAGTCTGCCCCTAAACACCCTCAGCCTACCCCTCAAAACCCTCAGCCTACCCCTAAACACCCTCAGCCTACTCCTAAACACCCAAAGTCTACCCCTGGACATACTTAGCCTACCCCTAAACAACCTCAGCCTACGCCTATACACCCTCAGCCTACCCCTAAACAACCTCAGCCTACGCCTATACACCCTCAGCCTACTCCTAAACACCCTCAGCCTACCCCTAAACACCCTCAGTCTCCCCCTTAACACCATCAGCCAACCCCTAAACACCCTCAGTCTCCCCCTAAACACCCTCACCTACCCCTTTACACCCTCAGCCTACACTAAACACACTCAGCCTACCCCTAAACACCCTCAGAATGCCACTAAACACCCTCGGCCTTCAACTAAACACCCTCAGACTCCCCCTGGACACCCACAGCCTACCCCTAAACACCCTCAACTTACCCCTAAACTCCCTCTGCCTACCCCTAAACACCCTCAGCCGACCCCTAAACACCCTCAGCCTACCCCTAAACACCCTCAGTCTCTCCCTGGACACCCTCAGCCTTCCCTAAACTCCATCTGTCTCCCCCTGGACACCCTCAGTCTCCCCCTAAACACCCTCAGCCTACCCCTAAACACCCTCAGCCTACCCTATACACCCTCAGGCTACCACAAAACACCCTCAGCCTACCCCTGGACACCCTCAGTCGCCCCCTAATCACCCTCAGCCTACCCCTAAACACCCTCAGCCTACCCCTAATCACCCTCAGTCTCCCCTAAAAACCCTCAGCCTACCCCTAAACTCCCTCAGCCTACCCCTAAACACCCTCAGCCTACCCCTAAACACCCTCAGCTTAACCCTAAACACCCTATGCCTACCACTAAACACCCTCAGTCTCTTTCTTAGCACCCTCAGCCTACGCCTAAACACCCTCAGTCTCCCCCTTCACACCCTCAGCCAACCCCTAAACACCCTCAGTCTCCTCCTGGACACCCTCAGCCTACCCCTAAACTCCCTCAGCCTTCCCCTAAACACCCTCAGTCTCCCCCTGGAAACCCTCAGCCTACCCCTAAACTCCATCAGTCTCCCCCTGGACACACTCAGTCTCCCCCTAAACACCCTCAGCCTACCCCTAACCGACCACAGCCTACCCCTAAAAACCCTCAGCCTTCACCTAAACACATTCAGCCTACAACTAAACACCCTCAGTCTACCCCTAAACAGCCTCAGCCTACCTCAAAATACCCTCAGCCTACCCCTAAACACACTCATCCACCCCTGGACACCTTCAGCCTACACTAAACACCCTTAGCCTACCCCTAAACACCCTCAGCCTACCCCTAAACACCCTCAGCCTGCCCCAATACACCCTCAGCATGCACCTAAACACCCTCAGCCTACCCCTGGACACCCTCAGTCTCCCCCTTAACACCCTCAGCCTACCCCTTAACACTTTCAGCCTACCCCTAAACACCCTCAGTCTCCACCTAAACACCCTCAGTCTACCCCTAAACACCCTCAGCCTACCCCTAAACACCCTCAGTCTACACCTGAACACCCTCAGTCTGCCCCTAAACACCCTCAGCCTACGCCTCAAAACCCTCAGCCTACCCCTAAACACCCTCAGCCTACTCCTAAACACCCAAAGTCTACCCCTGGACATACTTAGCCTACCCCTAAACAACCTCAGCCTACGCCTATACACCCTCAGCCTACCCCGAAACACCCTCAGCCTACCCCTAAACACCCTCAACCTACCCCTAAACACCCTCAGTCTCCCCCTGGACACCCTCAGCCTACCCCTAAACTCCATCAGTCTCCCCCTGGACACCCTCAGCCTACCCCTAAACTCCATCAGTCTCCCCCTGGGCACACACAGTCTCCCCCTAAACTCCCTCAGCCTACCCCTAACCACCCGCAGCCTACCACTAAACACCTTCAGCCTACACCTAAACAGCCTCAGTCTACCCCTAAACACCCTCAGCCTACCCCAAAATACCCTCAGCCTACCCCTAAACACACTCAGCCACCTCTGGACACCCTCAACCTACGCTAAAACACCCTCAGCCTACCCCTAATCACCCTCAGTCTCCCCTAAAAACCCTCAGCCTACCCCTATACACCCTCAGCCTACACTAAACACCATCAGCCTACCCCTAAACACCCTCAGCTTAACCCTAAACACCCTATGCCTACCCCTAAACACCCTCAGTCTCTTTCTTAGCACCCTCAGCCTACCCCTAAACACCCTCAGTCTCCCCCTTCACACCCTCAGCCTACCCCTAAACACCCTCAGTCTCCCCCTAAACACCCTCAGCCTACCCCTTAACACCCTCAGCCTACCCTATACAGCCTCAGCCTACACCTAAACACCCTCAGCCTACCCCTAAACACCCTCAGCCTACCCCTAAACACCCTCAGCCTACACCTAAACACCCTCAGCCTACACCTAAACACCCTCAGCCTACACCTTAACACCCTCAGCCTACCCCTAAACACCCTCAGTCTCCTCCTTAACACCCTCAGTCTCCTCCTTAACACCCTCAGCCTACCCCTAAACACCCTCAGCCTACACCTAAACACCCTCAGCCTACCCCTAAACACCCTCAGTCACCCACTTAACACCCTCAGCCTACCCCTAAACACCCTGAGCCTACCACTAAACACCCTCAGTCACCCCTTGAACACCCTCTGCCTACCCCTAAACACACTCAGTCTCCCCATAAACACCCTCAGCGTACCCCTTAACACCCTCAGTCTCCCCTAAACCCAATCAGCCTACAACCAAACAGCTTCAGTCTCCCCCTAAACACCATCAGACTACTTCTAACATCCTCCGCCTACCCCTCAACACCTCAGCCTACACCGAAACACCCTCAGTCTCCACCTAAACACCCTCAGTCTCCACCTAAACACCCTCAGTCTACCCCTTAACACCCTCAGCCTACCCCTAAACACCCTCTGTCTACTCCTAAACTCCCTCAGTCTGCCTCTAAACACCCTCAGCCTACCCCTAAAAACCCTCACCCTAACCCTAAACACCCTCAGCCTACCCCTAAACAACCTCAGTCTCCCCCTGGAAACCCTTAGCCTACCACTAAACACACTCAGTCTCCCCCTAAACACCCTCAGTCTCCCCCTAAACACGCTCAGCCTTCCCCTAAACACTCTCAGTCTCCCCCTGGACAACCGCAGCCTACCCCTAAACAACCTCAGCCTACCCCTCAACACCCTCAGCCTACCCCTAAACACCCTCTGTCTCCCACTAAACACCCTTAGCCTACCGCTAAACACCCTCAGCCTACCCCTAAAAACCCTCAGTCTCCCCCTAAACACCCTCAGCCTACACCTTAACACACTCAGCCTACCCCTAAACTCCCTCAGCCTACCCCTAAACACCCTCAGCCTACCCCTAAACACCCTCAGTCTCCACCTGGACACCCACAGCCTACCACTAAATAACCTCAGTCTCCCCCTAAACACCCTCAGCCTACCCCTGGACACCCTCAGTCTCCCCCGAAACACCCTCAGCCTACCCCTAAACACCCTCAGCCTACCCTAAACACCCTCAGTCTCCCCCGGGACACACTTAGCCTTCCCTAAACTCCATCAGTCTCCCCCTGGACACCCTCAGTCTCCCCCTAAACACACTCAGCCTACCCCTAAACACCCTCAGTCTCCCCTAAACACCCTCAGCCTACCCCTATACACCCTCAGCCTACACCTAAACACCATCAGCCTGCCCCTAAACACCCTCAGCCTACTCCTGGACACCCTCAGTCTCCCCCTTAACACCCTCAGCCTACCCCTTAACACCTTCAGCCTACCCCTAAACACACTCAGTCTCCACCTAAACACCCTCAGTCTACCCCTAAACACCATCAGCCTACCCCTAAACACCCTCAGTCTACACCTGAACACACTCAGTCTGCCCATAAACACCCTCAGCCTACCCCTAAACACCCTCAGCCTACCCCTAAACACCCAAAGTCTCCCCCTGGACATACTTAGCCTACCCATAAACACCCTCAGCCTACCCCTAAACACCCTCAGTGTCCCCCTGGAAACCCTTTGCCTACCACTAAACAAACTCAGCCTACCCCTAAACAACCTCAGTCACCCCCTGGAAACCCTCAGCCTACCCCTAAACATCCTCAGCCTACGCCTATACACCCTCAGCCTACTCCTAAACACACTCAGCCGACCCCTAAACACCCTCAGTCTCCCCCTTAACACAATCAGCCAACCCCTAAACACCCTCAGTCTCCCCCTAAACACCCTCACCTACCCCTTTACACCCTCAGCCTACCCTAAACACACTCAGCCTACCCCTAAACACCCTCAGAATACCACTAAACACCCTCGGCCTTCAACTAAACACCCTCAGTCTCCCCCTGGACACCCACAGCCTACCCCTAAACACCCTCAACTTACCCCTAAACTCCCTCTGCCTACCCCTAAACACCCTCAGCCGACCCCTAAACACCCTCAGCCTACCCCTAAACACCCTCAGTCTCTCCCTGGACACCCTCAGCCTTCCCTAAACTCCATCTGTCTCCCCCTGGACACCCTCAGTCTCCCCCTAAACACCCTCAGCCTACCCCTAAACACCCTCAGCCTACCCTATACACCCTCAGGCTACCACAAAACACCCTCAGCCTACCCCTGGACACCCTCAGTCGCCCCCTAATCACCCTCAGCCTACCCCTAAACACCCTCAGCCTACCCCTAATCACCCTCAGTCTCCCCTAAAAACCCTCAGCCTACCCCTAAACTCCCTCAGCCTACCCCTAAACACCCTCAGCCTACCACTAAACACCCTCAGCTTAACCCTAAACACCCTATGCCTACCACTAAACACCCTCAGTCTCTTTCTTAGCACCCTCAGCCTACGCCTAAACACCCTCAGTCTCCCCCTTCACACCCTCAGCCTACCCCTAAACACCCTCAGTCTCCTCCTGGACACCCTCAGCCTACCCCTAAACTCCCTCAGCCTACCCCGAAACACCCTCAGCCTACCCCTAAACACCCTCAGCCTACCCCTAAACACCCTCAGTCTCCCCCTGGACACCCTCAGCCTACCCCTAAACTCCATCAGTCTCCCCCTGGACACCCTCAGCCTACCCCTAAACTCCATCAGTCTCCCCCTGGGCACACACAGTCTCCCCCTAAACTCCCTCAGCCTACCCCTAACCACCCGCAGCCTACCACTAAACACCTTCAGCCTACACCTAAACAGCCTCAGTCTACCCCTAAACACCCTCAGCCTACCCCAAAATACCCTCAGCCTACCCCTAAACACACTCAGCCACCTCTGGACACCCTCAGCCTAGGCTAAAACACCCTCAGCCTACCCCTAATCACCCTCAGTCTCCCCTAAAAACCCTCAGCCTACACCTATACACCCTCAGCCTACACTAAACACCCTCAGCCTACCCCTAAACACCCTCAGCTTAACCCTAAACACCCTATGCCTACCCCTAAACACCCTCAGACTCTTACTTAGCACCATCAGCCTACCCCTAAACACCCTCAGTCTCCCCCTTCACACCCTCAGCCTACCCCTAAACACCCTCAGTCTCCCCCTAAACACCCTCAGCCTACCCCTTAACACCCTCAGCCTACCCTATACAGCCTCAGCCTACACCTAAACACCCTCAGCCTACCCCTAAACACCCTCAGCCTACACCTAAACACCCTCAGCCTACACCTAAACACCCTCAGCCTACACCTTAACACCCTCAGCCTACCCCTAAACACCCTCAGTCTCCTCCTTAACACCCTCAGTCTCCTCCTTAACACCCTCAGCCTACCCCTATACACCCTCAGCCTACACCTAAACACCCTCAGCCTACCCCTAAACACCCTCAGTCTCCTCCTTAACACCCTCAGCCTACCCCTAAACACCCTCAGTCACCCACTTAACACCCTCAGCCTACCCCTAAACACCCTGAGCCTACCACTAAACACCCTCAGTCACCCCTTGAACACCCTCTGCCTACCCCTAAACACACTCAGTCTCCCCATAAACACCCTCAGCGTACCCCTTAACACCCTCAGTCTCCCCTAAACCCAATCAGCCTGCAACCAAACAGCCTCAGTCTCCCCCTAAACACCATCAGACTACTTCTAACATCCTCCGCCTACCCCTCAACACCTCAGCCTACACCGAAACACCCTCAGTCTCCACCTAAACACCCTCAGTCTCCACCTAAACACCCTCAGTCTACCCCTTAACACCCTCAGCCTACCCCTAAACACCCTCTGTCTACTCCTAAACTCCCTCAGTCTGCCTCTAAACACCCTCAGCCTACCCCTAAAAACCCTCACCCTAACCCTAAACACCCTCAGCCTACCCCTAAACAACCTATCTCCCCCTGGAAACACTTAGCCTACCACTAAACACACTCAGTCTCCCCCTAAACACCCTCAATCACCCCCTAAACACGCTCAGCCTTCCCGTAAATACTCTCAGTCTCCCCCTGGACAACCGCAGCCTACCCCTAAACAACCTCAGCCTACCCCTCAACACCCTCAGCCTACCCCTAAACACCCTCTGTCTCCCACTAAACACCCTTAGCCTACCGCTAAACACCCTCAGCCTACCCCTAAAAACCCTCAGTCTCCCCCTAAACACCCTCAGCCTACACCTTAACACACTCAGCCTACCCCTAAACTCCCTCAGCCTACCCCTAAACACCCTCAGCCTACCCCTAAACACCCTCAGTCTCCACCTGGACACCCACAGCCTACCCCTAAATAACCTCAGTCTCCCCCTAAACACGCTCAGCCTACCCCTGGACACCCTCAGTCTCCCCCGAAACACCCTCAGCCTACCCCTAAACACCCTCAGCCTACCCTAAACACCCTCAGTCTCCCCCGGGACACACTTAGCCTTCCCTAAACTCCATCAGTCTCCCCCTGGACACCCTCAGTCTCCCCCTAAACACACTCAGCCTACCCCTAAACACCCTCAGTCTCCCCTAAACACCCTCAGCCTACCCCTATACACCCTCAGCCTACACCTAAACACCATCAGCCTGCCCCTAAACACCCTCAGCCTACTCCTGGACACCCTCAGTCTCCCCCTTAACACCCTCAGCCTACCCCTTAACACCTTCAGCCTAGCCCTAAACACCCTCAGTCTCCACCTAAACACCCTCAGTCTACCCCTAAACACCATCAGCCTACCCCTAACCACCCTCAGTCTACACCTGAACACACTCAGTCTGCCCATAAACACCCTCAGCCTACCCCTAAAAACCCTCAGCCTACCCCTAAACACCCTCAGCCTACCCCTAAACACCCAAAGTCTCCCCCTGGACATACTTAGCCTACCCATAAACACCCTCAGCCTACCCCTAAACACCCTCAGTCTCCCCCTGGAAACCCTTTGCCTACCACTAAACAAACTCAGCCTACCCCTAAACAACCTCAGTCACCCCCTGGAAACCCTCAGCCTACCCCTAAACATCCTCAGCCTACGCCTATACACCCTCAGCCTACTCCTAAACACACTCAGCCGACCCCTAAACACCTTCAGTCTCCCCCTTAACACAATCAGCCTACCCCTAAACACCCTCAGTCTCCCCCTAAACACCCTCACCTACCCCTTTACACCCTCAGCCTACCCTAAACACACTCAGCCTACCCCTAAACACCCTCAGAATACCACTAAACACCCTCGGCCTTCAACTAAACACCCTCAGTCTCCCCCTGGACACCCACAGCCTACCCCTAAACACCCTCAACTTACCCCTAAACTCCCTCTGCCTACCCCTAAACACCCTCAGCCGACCCCTAAACACCCTCAGCCTACCCCTAAACACCCTCAGTCTCTCCCTGGACACCCTCAGCCTTCCCTAAACTCCATCTGTCTCCCCCTGGACACCCTCAGTCTCCCCCTAAACACCCTCAGCCTACCCCTAAACACCCTCAGCCTACCCTATACACCCTCAGGCTACCACAAAACACCCTCAGCCTACCCCTGGACACCCTCAGTCGCCCCCTAATCACCCTCAGCCTACCCCTAAACACCCTCAGCCTACCCCTAATCACCCTCAGTCTCCCCTAAAAACCCTCAGCCTACCCCTAAACTCCCTCAGCCTACCCCTAAACACCCTCAGCCTACCCCTAAACACCCTCAGCTTAACCCTAAACACCCTATGCCTACCACTAAACACCCTCAGTCTCTTTCTTAGCACCCTCAGCCTACGCCTAAACACCCTCAGTCTCCCCCTTCACACCCTCAGCCTACCCCTAAACACCCTCAGTCTCCCCCTGGACACCCTCAGCCTACCCCTAAACTCCATCAGTCTCCCCCTGGACACCCTCAGCCTACCCCTAAACTCCATCAGTCTCCCCCTGGGCACACACAGTCTCCCCCTAAACTCCCTCAGCCTACCCCTAACCACCCGCAGCCTACCACTAAACACCTTCAGCCTACACCTAAACACACTCAGTCTACCCCTAAACACCCTCAGCCTACCCCAAAATACCCTCAGTCTACCCCTAAACACACTCAGCCACCTCTGGACACCCTCAGCCTACGCTAAAACACCCTCAGCCTACCCCTAATTAGCCTCAGTCTCCCCTAAAAACCCTCAGCCTACCCCTATACACCCTCAGCCTACACTAAACAACATCAGCCTACCCCTAAACACCCTCAGCTTAACCCTAAACACCCTATGCCTACCCCTAAACACCCTCAGTCTCTTTCTTAGCACCCTCAGCCTACCCCTAAACACCCTCAGTCTCCCCCTTCACACCCTCAGCCTACCCCTAAACACCCTCAGTCTCCCCCTAAACACCCTCAGCCTACCCCTTAACACCCTCAGCCTACCCTATACAGCCTCAGCCTACACCTAAACACCCTCAGCCTACCCCTAAACACCCTCAGCCTACACCTAAACACCCTCAGCCTACACCTAAACACCCTCAGCCTACACCTTAACACCCTCAGCCTACCCCTAAACACCCTCAGTCTCCTCCTTAACACCCTCAGTCTCCTCCTTAACACCCTCAGCCTACCCCTATACACCCTCAGCCTACACCTAAACACCCTCAGCCTACCCCTAAACACCCTCAGTCTCCTCCTTAACACCCTCAGCCTACCCCTAAACACCCTCAGTCACCCACTTAACACCCTCAGCCTACCCCTAAACACCCTGAGCCTACCACTAAACACCCTCAGTCACCCCTTGAACACCCTCTGCCTACCCCTAAACACACTCAGTCTCCCCATAAACACCCTCAGCGTACCCCTTAACACCCTCAGTCTCCCCTAAACCCAATCAGCCTGCAACCAAACAGCCTCAGTCTCCCCCTAAACACCATCAGACTACTTCTAACATCCTCCGCCTACCCCTCAACACCTCAGCCTACACCGAAACAACCTCAGTCTCCACCTAAACACCCTCAGTCTCCACCTAAACACCCTCAGTCTACCCCTTAACACCCTCAGCCTACCCCTAAACACCCTCTGTCTACTCCTAAACTCCCTCAGTCTGCCTCTAAACACCCTCAGCGTACCCCTAAAAACCCTCACCCTAACCCTAAACACCCTCAGCCTACCCCTAAACAACCTATCTCCCCCTGGAAACCCTTAGCCTACCACTAAACACACTCAGTCTCCCCCTAAACACCCTGAGTCACCCCCTAAACACGCTCAGCCTTCCCCTAAACACTCTCAGTCTCCCCCTGGACAACCGCAGCCTACCCCTAAACAACCTCAGCCTACCCCTCAACACCCTCAGCCTACCCCTAAACACCCTCTGTCTCCCACTAAACACCCTTAGCCTACCGCTAAACACCCTCAGCCTACCCCTAAAAACCCTCAGTCTCCCCCTAAACACCCTCAGCCTACACCTTAACACACTCAGCCTACCCCTAAACTCCCTCAGCCTACCCCTAAACACCCTCAGCCTACCCCTAAACACCCTCAGTCTCCACCTGGACACCCACAGCCTGCCCCTAAATAACCTCAGTCTCCCACTAAACACCCTCAGCCTACCCCTGGACACCCTCAGTCTCCCCCGAAACACCCTCAGCCTACCCCTAAACACCCTCAGCCTACCCTAAACACCCTCAGTCTCCCCCGGGACACACTTAGCCTTCCCTAAACTCCATCAGTCTCCCCCTGGACACCCTCAGTCTCCCCCTAAACACACTCAGCCTACCCCTAAACACTCTCAGTCTCCCCTAAACACCCTCAGCCTACCCCTATACACCCTCAGCCTACACCTAAACACCATCAGCCTGCCCCTAAACACCCTCAGCCTACTCCTGGACACCCTCAGTCTCCCCCTTAACACCCTCAGCCTACCCCTTAACACCTTCAGCCTAGCCCTAAACACCCTCAGTCTCCACCTAAACACCCTCAGTCTACCCCTAAACACCATCAGCCTACCCCTAACCACCCTCAGTCTACACCTGAACACACTCAGTCTGCCCATAAACACCCTCAGCCTACCCCTAAAAACCCTCAGCCTACCCCTAAACACCCTCAGCCTACTCCTAAACACCCAAAGTCTCCCCCTGGACATACTTAGCCTACCCCTAAACACGCTCAGTCTCCCCCTGGAAACCCTTTGCCTACCACTAAACACCCTCAGCCTACCCCTAAACAACCTCAGTCACCCCCTGGAAACCCTCAGCCTACCCCTAAACAACCTCAGCCTAAGCCTATACACCCTCAGCCTACCCCTAAACACCCTCAGCCGACCCCTAAACACCCTCAGTCTCCCCCTTAACACCATCAGCCAACCCCTAAACAACCTCAGTCTCCCCCTAAACACCCTCACCTACCCCTTTACACCCTCAGCCTACCCTAAACACACTCAGCCTACCCCTAAACACCCTCAGCCTACCCATAAACACCTTCTGTCTGCCCTAAACACCCTCAGTCTCCCCCTTAACACCCTCAGCCTACCCCTAAACACCCTCAGTCTCCCCATAAACACACTCAGCCTACCCCTAAACACCCTCAGTCTCCCTAAACACCCTCAGCCTACCCCTATACACCCTCAGCCTACACCTAAACACCATCAGCCTGCCCCTAAATACCCTCAGCCTACCCCTAACAGCATCAGTCTCCCCCTGGAAACCCTCAGCCTACCCCTAAACACCCTCAGCCTACCCCTAAACACCCTCAGTCTCCACCTAAACACCCTCAGCCTACCCCTAAACTCCATCAGTCTCCCCCTGGACACACACAGTCTCCCCCTAAACTCCCTCAGCCTACCCCTAACCACCCGCAGCCTACCACTAAACACCTTCAGCCTACACCTAAACACACTCAATCTACCCCTAAACACCCTCAGCCTACCCCAAAATACCCTCAGCCTACCCCTAAACACACTCAGCCTCCTCTGGACACCCTCAGCCTACGCTAAAACACCCTCAGCCTACCCCTAATCACCCTCAGTCTCCCCTAAAAATCTTCAGCCTACCCCTTTATACCCTCAGCCTACACCTAAACACCATCAGCCTACCCCTAAACAGACTCAGCTTAACCCTAAACACCCTATGCCTACCCCTAAACACCCTCAGTCTCTTTCTTAGCACCCTCAGCCTACCCCTAAACACCCTCAGTCCCCCCCTTCACACCCTCAGCCTACCCCTAAACACCCTCAGTCTCCCCCTATACACCCTCAGCCTACCCCTAAACACCCTCAGTCTCCCCCTATACACCCTCAGCCTACCCTATACAGCCTCAGCCTACACCTAAACACCCTCAGCCTACCCCTAAACACCCTCAGCCTACACCTAAACACCCTCAGCCTACCCCGAAACACCCTCAGCCTACACCTAAACACCCTCAGCCTACCCCTAAACACCCTCAGTCTCCTCCTTAACACCCTCAGTCTCCTCCTTAACACCCTCAGCCTACCCATATACACCCTCAGCCTACACCTAAACACCCTCAGCCTACCCCTTAACACTTTCAGCCTACCCCTAAACACCCTCAGTCTCCACCTAAACACCCTCAGCCTACCCCTAAACACCCTCAGCCTACCCCTAAACACCCTCAGTCTACACCTGAACACCCTCAGTCTGCCCCTAAACACCCTCAGCCTACCCCTCAAAACCCTCAGCCTACCCCTAAACACCCTCAGCCTACCCCTATACACCCTCAGCCTACCCTATACAGCCTCAGCCTACCCCTAAACAACCTCAGCCTACGCCTATACACCCTCAGCCTACCCCTAAACAACCTCAGCCTACGCCTATACACCCTCAGCCTACTCCTAAACACCCTCTGCCGACCCCTAAACACCCTCAGTCTCCCCCTTAACACCATCAGCCAACCCCTAAACACCCTCAGTCTCCCCCTAAACAACCTCACCTACCCCTTTACACCCTCAGCCTACCCTAAACACACTCAGCGTACCCCTAAACACCCTCAGAATACCACTAAACACCCTCGGCCTTCAACTAAACACCCTCAGTCTCCCCCTGGACACCCACAGCCTACCCCTAAACACCCTCAACTTACCCCTAAACTCCCTCTGCCTACCCCTAAACACCCTCAGCCGACCCCTAAACACCCTCAGCCTACCCCTAAACACCCTCAGTCTCTCCCTGGACACCCTCAGCCTTCCCTAAACTCCATCTGTCACCCCCTGGACACCCTCAGTCTCCCCCTGGACACCCTCAGTCTCCCCCTAAACACCCTCAGCCTACCCCTAAACACCCTCAGCCTACCCTATACACCCTCAGGCTACCACAAAACACCCTCAGCCTACCCCTGGACACCCTCAGTCGCCCCCTAATCACCCTCAGCCTACCCCTAAACACCCTCAGTCTACCCCTAAACACCCTCAGCCTACCCCAACATACCCTCAGCCTACCCCTAAACACACTCAGCCACCTCTGGACACCCTCAGCCTACGCTAAAACACCCTCAGCCTACCCCTAATCACCCTCAGTCTCCCCTAAAAACCCCCAGCCTACCCCTATACACCCTCAGCCTACACTAAACACCATCAGCCTACCCCTAAACACCCTCAGCCTACTCCTAAACACCCTCTGCCGACCCCTAAACACCCTCAGTCTCCCCCTTAACACCATCAGCCAACCCCTAAACACCCTCAGTCTCCCCCTAAACACCCTCACCTACCCCTTTACACCCTCAGCCTACCCTAAACACACTCAGCCTACCCCTAAACACCCTCAGAATGCCACTAAACACCCTCGGCCTTCAACTAAACACCCTCAGTCTCCCCAAGGACACCCACAGCCTACCGCTAAACACCCTCAACTTACCCCTAAACTCCCTCTGCCTACCCCTCAACACCCTCAGCCGACCCCTAAACACCCTCAGCCTACCCCTAAACACCCTCAGTCTCTCCCTGGACACCCTCAGCCTTCCCTAAACTCCATCTGTCTCCCCCTGGACACCCTCAGTCTCCCCCTAAACACCCTCAGCCTACCCCTAAACACCCTCAGCCTACCCTATACACCCTCAGGCTACCACAAAACACCCTCAGCCTACCCCTGGACACCCTCAGTCGCCCCCTAATCACCCTCAGCCTACCCCTAAACACCCTCAGCCTACCCCTAATCACCCTCAGTCTCCCCTAAAAACCCTCAGCCTACCCCTAAACTCCCTCAGCCTACCCCTAAACACACTCAGCCTACCCCTAAACACCCTCAGCTTAACCCTAAACACCCTATGCCTACCACTAAACACCCTCAGTCTCTTTCTTAGCACCCTCAGCCTACGCCTAAACACCCTCAGTCTCCCCCTTCACACCCTCAGCCTACCCCTAAACACCCTCAGTCTCCTCCTGGACACCCTCAGCCTACCCCTAAACTCCCTCAGCCTACCCCTAAACACCCTCAGCCTACCCCTAAACACCCTCAGCCTACACCTAAACAACCTCAGTCTCCCCCTGGACACCCTCAGCCTACCCCTAAACTCCATCAGTCTCCCCCTGGACACCCTCAGCCTACCCCTAAACTCCATCAGTCTCCCCCTGGGCACACACAGTCTCCCCCTAAACTCCCTCAGCCTACCCCTAACCACCCGCAGCCTACCACTAAACACCTTGAGCCTACACCTAAACACCCTCAGTCTACCCCTAAACACCCTCAGCCTACCCCAACATACCCTCAGCCTACCCCTAAACACACTCAGCCACCTCTGGACACCCTCAGCCTACGCTAAAACACCCTCAGCCTACCCCTAATCACCCTCAGTCTCCCCTAAAAACCCTCAGCCTACCCCTATACACCCTCAGCCTACACTAAACACCATCAGCCTACCCCTAAACACCCTCAGCTTAACCCTAAACACCCTATGCCTACCCCTAAACACCCTCAGTCTCTTTATTAGCACCCTCAGCCTACCCCTAAACACCCTCAGTCTCCCCCTTCACACCCTCAGCCTACCCCTAAACACCCTCAGTCTCCCCCTAAAAACCCTCAGCCTACCCCTTAACACCGTCAGCCTACCCTATACAGCCTCAGCCTACACCTAAACACCCTCAGCCTACCCCTAAACACCCTCAGCCTACCCCTAAACACCCTCAGCCTACACCTAAACACCCTCAGCCTACACCTAAACACCCTCAGCCTACACCTTAACACCCTCAGCCTACCCCTAAACACCCTCAGTCTCCTCCTTAACACCCTCAGTCTCCTCCTTAACACCCTCAGCCTACCCCTATACACCCTCAGCCCTCACCTAAACACCCTCAGCCTACCCCTCAACACACTCAGTCTCCTCCTTAACACCCTCAGCCTACCCCTAAACACCCTCAGTCACCCACTTAACACCCTCAGCCTACCCCTAAACACCCTGAGCCTACCACTAAACACCCTCAGTCACCCCTTGAACACCCTCAGCCTACCCCTAAACACACTCAGTCTCCCCATAAACACCCTCAGCGTACCCCTTAACACCCTCAGTCTCCCCTAAACCCAATCAGCCTACAACCAAACAGCTTCAGTCTCCCCCTAAACACCATCAGACTACTTCTAACATCCTCCGCCTACCCCTCAACACCTCAGCCTACACCGAAACAACCTCAGTCTCCACCTAAACACCCTCAGTCTCCACCTAAGCACCCTCAGTCTACCCCTTAACACCCTCAGCCTACCCCTAAACACCCTCTGTCTACTCCTAAACTCCCTCAGTCTGCCTCTAAACACCCTCAGCCTACCCCTAAAAACCCTCACCCTAACCCTAAACACCCTCAGCCTACCCCTAAACAACCTCAGTCTCCCCCTGGAAACCCTTAGCCTACCACTAAACACACTCAGTCTCCCCCTAAACACCCTCAGTCTCCCTCTAAACACGCTCAGCCTTCCCCTAAACACTCTCAGTCTCCCCCTGGACAACCTCAGCCTACCCCTAAACAACCTCAGCCTACCCCTCAACACCCTCAGCCTACCCCTAAACACCCTCTGTCTCCCACTAAACACCCTTAGCCTACCGCTAAACACCCTCAGCCTACCCCTAAAAACCCTCAGTCTCCCCCTAAACACCCTCAGCCTACACCTTAACACACTCAGCCTACCCCTAAACTCCCTCAGCCTACCCCTAAACACCCTCAGCCTACCCCTAAACACCCTCAGTCTCCACCTGGACACCCACAGCCTACCCCTAAATAACCTCAGTCTCCCCCTAAACACCCTCAGCCTACCCCTGGACACCCTCAGTCTCCCCCGAAACACCCTCAGCCTACCCCTAAACACCCTCAGCCTACCCTAAACACCCTCAGTCTCCCCCGGGACACACTTAGCCTTCCCTAAACTCCATCAGTCTCCCCCTGGACACCCTCAGTCTCCCCCTAAACACACTCAGCCTACCCCTAAACACCCTCAGTCTCCCCTAAACACCCTCAGCCTACCCCTATACACCCTCAGCCTACACCTCAACACCATCAGCCTGCCCCTAAACACGCTCAGCCTACTCCTGGACACCCTCAGTCTCCCCCTTAACACCCTCAGCCTACCCCTTAACACCTTCAGCCTACCCCTAAACACCCTCAGTCTCCACCTAAACACCCTCAGTCTACCCCTAAACACCATCAGCCTACCCCTAAACACCCTCAGTCTACACCTGAACACACTCAGTCTGCCCCTAAACACCCTCAGCCTACCCCTAAAAACCCTCAGCCATCCCCTAAACACCCTCAGCCTACCCCTAAACACCCAAAGTCTCCCCCTGGACATACTTAGCCTACCCATAAACACCCTCAGCCTACCCCTAAACACCCTCAGTCTCCCCCTGGAAACCCTTTGCCTACCACTAAACAAACTCAGCCTACCCCTAAACAACCTCAGTCACCCCCTGGAAACCCTCAGCCTACCCCTAAACAACCTCAGCCTACCCCTAAACACCCTCAGTCTCTCCCTGGACACCCTCAGCCTTCCCTAAACTCCATCTGTCTCCCCCTGGACACCCTCAGTCTCCCCCTAAACACCCTCAGCCTACCCCTAAACACCCTCAGCCTACCCTATACACCCTCAGGCTACCACAAAACACCCTCAGCCTACCCCTGGACACCCTCAGTCGCCCCCTAATCACCCTCAGCCTACCCCTAAACACCCTCAGCCTACCCCTAATCACCCTCAGTCTCCCCAAAAAACCCTCAGCCTACCCCTAAACTCCCTCAGCCTACCCCTAAACACCCTCAGCCTACCCCTAAACACCCTCAGCTTAACCCTAAACACCCTATGCCTACCACTAAACACCTTCAGTCTCTTTCTTAGCACCCTCAGCCTACGCCTAAACACCCTCAGTCTCCCCCTTCACACCCTCAGCCTACCCCTAAACACCCTCAGTCTCCTCCTGGACACCCTCAGCCTACCCCTAAACTCCCTCAGCCTACCCCTAAACACCCTCAGCCTACCCCTAAACACCCTCAGCCTACCCCTAAACACCCTCAGTCTCCCCCTGGACACCCTCAGCCTACCCCTAAACTCCATCAGTCTCCCCCTGGACACCCTCAGCCTACCCCTAAACTCCATCAGTCTCCCCCTGGGCACACACAGTCTCCCCCTAAACTCCCTCAGCCTACCCCTAACCACCCGCAGCCTACCACTAAACACCTTCAGCCTACACCTAAACACCCTCAGTCTACCCCTAAACACCCTCAGCCTACCCCAAAATACACTCAGCCTACCCCTAAACACACTCAGCCACCTCTGGACACCCTCAGCCTACGCTAAAACACCCTCAGCCTACCCCTAATCACCCTCAGTCTCCCCTAAAAACCCTCAGCCTACCCCTATACACCCTCAGCCTACACTAAACACCATCAGCCTACCCCTAAACACCCTCAGCTTAATCCTAAACACCCTATGCCTACCCCTAAACACCCTCAGTCTCTTTCTTAGCACCCTCAGCCTACCCCTAAACACCCTCAGTCTCCCCCTTCACACCCTCAGCCTACCCCTAAACACCCTCAGTCTCCCCCTAAACACCCTCAGCCTACCCCTTAACACCCTCAGCCTACCCTATACAGCCTCAGCCTACACCTAAACACCCTCAGTCTACCCCTAAACACCCTCAGCCTACACCTAAACACCCTCAGCCTACACCTAAACACCCTCAGCCTACACCTAAACACCCTCAGCCTACCCCTAAACACCCTCAGTCTCCTCCTTAACACCCTCAGTCTCCTCCTTAACACCCTCAGCCTACCCCTATACACCCTCAGCCTACACCTAAACACCCTCAGCCTACCCCTAAACACCCTCAGTTTCCTCCTTAACACCCTCAGCCTACCCCTAAACACCCTCAGTCACCCACTTAACACCCTCAGCCTACCCCTAAACACCCTGAGCCTACCACTAAACACCCTCAGTCACCCCTTGAACACCCTCTGCCTATCCCTAAACACACTCAGTCTCCCCATAAACACCCTCAGCGTACCCCTTAACACCCTCAGTCTCCCCTAAACCCAATCAGCCTACAACCAAACAGCCTCAGTCTCCCCCTAAACACCATCAGACTACTTCTAACATCCTCCGCCTACCCCTCAACACCTCAGCCTACACCGAAACACCCTCAGTCTCCACCTAAACACCCTCAGTCTCCACCTAAACACCCTCAGTCTACCCCTTAACACCCTCAGCCTACCCCTAAACACCCTCTGTCTACTCCTAAACTCCCTCAGTCTTCCCCTAAACACCCTCTGCCTACCCCTAAAAACCCTCACCCTAACCCTAAACACCCTCAGCCTACCCCTAAACAACCTCAGTCTCCCCCTGGAAACCCTTAGCCTACCACTAAACACACTCAGTCTCCCCCTAAACACCCTCAGTCTCCCCCTAAACACGCTCAGCCTTCCCCTAAACACTCTCAGTCTCCCCCTGGACAACCGCAGCCTACCCCTAAACAACCTCAGCCTACCCCTAAACACCCTCTGTCTCCCACTAAACACCCTTAGCCTACCGCTAAACACCCTCAGCCTACCCCTAAAAACCCTCAGTCTCCCCCTAAACACCCTCAGCCTACACCTTAACACACTCAGCCTACCCCTAAACTCCCTCAGCCTACCCCTAAACACCCTCAGCCTCCACCTGGACACCCACAGCCTACCCCTAAATAACCTCAGTCTCCCCCTAAACACCCTCAGCCTACCCCTGGACACCCTCAGTCTCCCCCGAAACACCCTCAGCCTACCCCTAAACACCCTCAGCCTACCCTAAACACCCTCAGTCTCCCCCGGGACACACTTAGCCTTCCCTAAACTCCATCAGTCTCCCCCTGGACACCCTCAGTCTCCCCCTAAACACACTCAGCCTACCCCTAAACACCCTCAGTCTCCCCTAAACACCCTCAGCCTACCCCTATACACCCTCAGCCTACACCTAAACACCATCAGCCTGCCCCTAAACACCCTCAGCCTACTCCTGGACACCCTCAGTCTCCCCCTTAACACCCTCAGCCTACCCCTTAACACCTTCAGCCTACCCCTAAACACCCTCAGTCTCCACCTAAACACCCTCAGTCTACCCCTAAACACCATCAGCCTACCCCTAACCACCCTCAGTCTACACCTGAACACACTCAGTCTGCCCATAAACACCCTCAGCCTACCCCTAAAAACCCTCAGCCTACCCCTAAACACCCTCAGCCTACTCCTAAACACCCAAAGTCTCCCCCTGGACATACTTAGCCTACCCCTAAACACCCTCAGTCTCCCCCTGGAAACCCTTTGCCTACCACTAAACACCCTCAGCCTACCCCTAAACAACCTCAGTCACCCCCTGGAAACCCTCAGCCTACCCCTAAACAACCTCAGCCTAAGCCTATACACCCTCAGCCTACCCCTAAACACCCTCAGCCGACCCCTAAACACCCTCAGTCTCTCCCTTAACACCATCAGCCAACCCCTAAACAAACTCAGTCTCCCCCTAAACACCCTCACCTACCCCTTTACACCCTCAGCCTACCCTAAACACACTCAGCCTACCCCTAAACACCCTCAGCCTACCCATAAACACCCTCTGTCTGCCCTAAACACCCTCAGTCTCCCCCTTAACACCCTCAGCCTACCCCTAAACACCCTCAGTCTCCCCATAAACACACTCAGCATACCCCTAAACACCCTCAGTCTCCCCTAAACACCCTCAGCCTACCCCTATACACCCTCAGCCTACACCTAAACACCATCAGCCTGCCCCTAAATACCCTCAGCCTACCCCTAACAGCATCAGTCTCCCCCTGGAAACCCTCAGCCTACCCCTAAACACCCTCAGCCTACCCCTAAACACCCTCAGTCTCCACCTAAACACCCTCAGCCTACCCCTAAACTCCATCAGTCTCCCCCTGGACACACACAGTCTCCCCCTAAACTCCCTCAGCCTACCCCTAACCACCCGCAGCCTACCACTAAACAGCTTCAGCCTACACCTAAACACACTCAATCTACCCCTAAACACCCTCAGCCTACCCCAAAATACCCTCAGCCTACCCCTAAACAACCTCAGTCTCCCCCTAAACACCCTCAGCCTACCCCTATACACCCTCAGCCTACCCTATACAGCCTCAGCCTACACCTAAACACCCTCAGCCTACCCCTAAACACCCTCAGCCTACACCTAAACACCCTCAGCCTACCCCGAAACACCCTCAGCCTACACCTAAACACCCTCAGCCTACCCCTAAACACCCTCAGTCTCCTCCTTAACACCCTCAGCCTACCCTTAAACACCCTCAGTCACCCACTTAACACCCTCAGCCTACCCCTAAACACCCTGAGCCTACCACTAAACACCCTCAGTCACCCCTTGAACACCCTCAGCCTACCCCTAAACACACTCAGTCTCCCCATAAACGCCCTCAGCGTATCCCTTAACACCCTCCGTCTCCCCTAAACCCAATCAGCCTACAACCAAACAGCCTCAGTCTCCCCCTAAACACCCTCAGACTACTTCTAACATCCTCCGCCTACCCCTCAACACCTCAGCCTACACCTAAACACCCTCAGACTCCACCTAAACACCCTCAGTCTCCACCTAAACACCCTCAGTCTACCCCTAAACACCCTCAGCCTACCCCTAAACACACTCTGTCTACTCCTAAACTCCCTCAGTCTGCCTCTAAACACCCTCAGCCTACCCCTAAAAACCCTCACCCTAACCCTAAACACCCTCAGCCTACCCCTAAACAACCTCAGTCTCCCCCTGGAAACCCTTAGCCTACCAGTAAACACCCTCAGTCTCCGCCTAAACACCCTCAGTCTCCCCCTTAACACGCTCAGCCTACCCCTAAACACTCTAAATCTCCCCCTGGACAACCACAGCCTACCCCTAAACAACCTCAGCCTACCCCTCAACACCCTCAGCCTACCCCTAAACACTCTCTGTCTCCCACTAAACACCCTTTGCCTACCGCTAAACACCCTCAGCCTACCCCTAAAAACCCTCAGTCTCCCCCTAAACACACTCAGCCTACACCTAAACACACTCAGCCTACCCCTAAACTCCCTCACCCTACCCTAAACACACTCGGCCTACCCCTAAACACCCTCAGCCTACCCCTAAAAACCCTCAGCCTACCCCTAAACACCCTCAGTCTCCACCTGGACACCCACAGCCTACCCCTAAATAACCTCAGTCTCCCCCTAAACACCCTCAGCCTACCCCTGGACACCCTCAGTCTCCCCCGAAACACCCTCAGCCTACCCCTAAACACCCTCAGCCTACCCTAAACACCCTCAGTCTCCCCCGGGACACACTTAGCCTTCCCTAAACTCCATCAGTCTCCCCCTGGACACCCTCAGTCTCCCCCTAAACACACTCAGCCAACCCCTAAACACCCTCAGTCTCCCCTAAACACCCTCAGCCTACCCCTATACACCCTCAGCCTACACCTAAACCCCATCAGCCTGCCCCTAAACACCCTCAGCCTACTCCTAACAGCGTCAGTCTCCCCCTGGAAACCCTCAGCCTACCCCTAAACACCCTCAGCCTACCCCTAAACTCCCTCAGTCTCCCCCTAAACACCCTCAGCCTACCCCTAAACACCCTCAGCCTGCCCCAATACACCCTCAGCATGCCCCTAAACACCTTCAGCCTACCCCTGGACACCCTCAGTCTCCCCCTTAACACCCTCAGCCTACCCCTTAACACCTTCAGCCTACCCCTAAACACCCTCAGTCTCCACCTAAACACCCTCAGTCTACCCCTAAACACCCTCAGCCTACCCCTAAACACCCTCAGTCTACACCTGAACACCCTCAGCCTACCCCTAAACACCCTCAGCCTACACCTAAACACCCTCAGCATACCCCTAAACACCCTCAGCCCACACCTAAACACCCTCAGCCTACCCCTTAACACCCTCAGTCTCCTCCTTAACACCCTCAGTCTCCTCCTTAACACCCTCAGCCTACCCATATACACCCTCAGCCTACACCTAAACACCCTCAGCCTACCCCTAAACACCCTCAGTCTCCTCCTTAACACCCTCAGCCTACCCCTAAACACCCTCAGTCACCCACTTAACACCCTCAGCCTACCCCTAAACACCCTGAGACTACCACTAAACACCCTCAGTCACCCCTTGAACACACTCAGCCTACCCCTAAACACACTCAGTCTCCCCATAAACACCCTCAGCGTACCCCTTAACACCCTCCGTCTCCCCTAAACCCAAACAGCCTACAACCAAACAGCCTCAGTCTCCCCCTAAACACCCTCAGACTACTTCTAACATCCTCCGCCTACCCCTCAACACCTCAGCCTACACCTAAACACCCTCAGTCTCCACCAAAACACCCTCAGTCTCCACCTAAACACCCTCAGTCTACCCCTAAACACCTTCAGCCTACCCCTAAACACCCTCTGTCTACTCCTAAACTCCCTCATTCTGCCTCTAAACACCCTCAGCCTACCCCTAAAAACCCTCACCCTAAGCCTAAACACCCTCAGCCTACCCCTAAACAACCTCAGTCTCCCCCTGGAAACCCTTAGCCTACCAGTAAACACCCTCAGTCTCCTCCTAAACACCCTCAGTCTCCCCCTAAACACCCTCACCCTACCCCTAAACACTCTCAGTCTCCCCCTGGACAACCTCAGCCTACCCCTAACCAACCTCAGCCTACCCCTCAACACCCTCAGCCTACCCCTAAACACCCTCTGTCTCCCACTAAACACCCTTAGCCTACCGCTAAACACCCTCAGCCTACCCCTAAAAACCCTCAGTCTCCCCCTAAACACCCTCAGCCTACACCTAAACACGCTCAGCCTACCCCTAAACTCCCTCAGCCTACCCTAAACACACTCGGCCTACCCCTAAACACCCTCAGCCTACCCCTAAACACCCTCAGCCTACCCCTAAACACCCTCAGTCTCCACCTGGACACCCACAGCCTACCCCTAAATAACCTCAGTCTCCCCCTAAACACCCTCAGCCTACCCTAAACACCCTCAGTCTCCCCCGGGACACACTTAGCCTTCCCTAAACTCCATCAGTCTCCCCTGGACACCCTCAGTCTCCCCCTAAACACACTCAGCCAACCCCTAAACACCCTCAGTCTCCCCTAAACGCCCTCAGCCTACCCCTATACACCCTCAGCCTACACCTAAACCCCATCAGCCTGCCCCTAAACACCCTCAGCCTACACGTAACAGCGTCAGTCTCCCCCTGGAAACCCTCAGCCTACCCCTAAACACCCTCAGCCTACCCCTAAACACCCTCAGTCTCCCCCTAAACACCCTCAGCCTATCCCTAAACACCCTCAGTCTCCCCCTGGAAACCCTTTGCCTACCACTAAACACCCTCAGCCTACCCCTAAACAACCTCAGTCACCCCTTGGAAACCCTCAGCCTACCCCTAAACAACCTCAGCCTAAGCCTATACACCCTCAGCCTACCCCTAAACACCCTCAGCCGACCCCTAAACACCCTCAGTCTCCCCCTTAACACCATCAGCCAACCCCTAAACACCCTCAGTCTCCCCCTAAACACCCTCACCTACACCTTTACACCCTCAGCCTACCCTAAACACACTCCGCCTACCCCTGAACACACTCAGCCTACCCATAAACACCCTCTGTCTGCCCTAAACACCCTCAGTCTCCCCCTTAACACCCTCAGCCTACCCCTAAACACCCTCAGTCTCCCCATAAACACACTCAGCCTACCCCTAAACAACCTCAGTCTCCCCTAAACACCCTCAGCCTACCACTATACACCCGCAGCCTACACCTAAACACCATCAGCCTGCCCCTAAATACCCTCAGCCTACCCCTAACAGCGTCAGTCTCCCCCTGGAAACCCTCAGCCTACCCCAAAACACCCTCAGCCTACCCCTAAACACCCTCAGTCTCCCCCTAAACACCCTCAGCCTACCCCTAAACACCCTCAGCCTGCCCCAATACACCCTCAGCATGCCCCTAAACACCCTCAGCCTACCCCTGGACACCCTCAGTCTCCCCCTTAACACCCTCAGCCTACCCCTTAACACCTTCAGCCCACCCCTAAACACCCTCAGTCTCCACCTAAACACCCTCAGTCTACCACTAAACACCCTCAGCCTACCCCTAAACACCCTCAGTCTACACCTGAACACCCTCAGTCTGCCCCTAAACACCCTCAGCCTACCCCTAAACACCCTCAGCCTACCCCTAAAAACCCTCAGCCTACCCCTAAACACCCTCAGCCTACCCCTAAACACCCAAAATCTACCCCTGGACATACTTAGCCTACCCATAAACACCCTCAGCCTACCCCTAAACACCCTCAGTCTCCCCCTGGAAACCCTTTGCCTACCACTAAACACCCTCAGCCGACCCCTAAACACCCTCAGCCGACCCCTAAACACCCTCAGTCTCCCCCTTAACACCATCAGCCAACCCCTAAACACCCTCAGTCTCCCCCTAAACACCCTCACCTACCCCTTTACACGCTCAGCCTACCCTAAACAAACTCAGCCTACCCCTAAACACCCTCAGAATACCACTAAACACCCTCGAACTTCACCTAAACTCCCTCAGTCTCCCCCTGGACACCCACAGCCTACCCCTAAACACCCTCAACTTACCCCTAAACTCCCTCTGCCTACCCCTAAACACCCTCAGCCGACCCCTAAACACCCTCAGCCTACCCCTAAACACCCTCAGTCTCTCCCTGGACACCCTCAGCCTTCCCTAAACTCCATCTGTCTCCCCCTGTCCACCCTCAGTCTGCCCCTGGACACCCTCAGCCTACCCCTAAGCACCCTCAGCCTACCCTATACACCCTCAGGCTACCACTAAAAACCCTCAGCCTACCCCTGGACACCCTCAGTCGCCCCCTAATCACCCTCAGCCTACCCATAAACACTCTCAGCCTACCCCTAAACACCCTCAGTCTCCCCATGGACACCCTCAGCCTACCCCTAAACACCCTCAGCCTACCCCTAAACACCCTCAGTCTACACCTGAACACCCTCAGCCTACCCCTAAACACCCTCAGCCTACACCTAAACACCCTCAGCCTACCCCTAAACACCCTCAGCCCACACCTAAACACCCTCAGCCTACCCCTAAACACCCTCAGTCTCCTCCTTAACACCCTCAGTCTCCTCCTTAACACCCTCAGCCTACCCATATACACCCTCAGCCTACACCTAAACACCCTCAGCCTACCCCTAAACACCCTCAGTCTCCTCCTTAACACCCTCAGCCTACCCCTAAACACCCTCAGTCACCCACTTAACACCCTCAGCCTACCCCTAAACACCCTCAGCCTACCCCTAAACACACTCAGTCTCCCCATAAACACCCTCAGCGTACCCCTTAACACCCTCCGTCTCCCCTAAACCCAATCAGCCTACAACCAAACAGCCTCAGTCTCCCCCTAAACACCCTCAGACTACTTCTAACATCCTCCGCCTACCCCTCAACACCTCAGCCTACACCTAAACACCCTCAGTCTCCACCTAAACACCCTCAGTCTCCACCTAAACACCCTCAGTCTACCCCTAAACACCTTCAGCCTACCCCTAAACACCCTCTGTCTACTCCTAAACTCCCTCATTCTGCCTCTAAACACCCTCAGCCTACCCCTAAAAACCCTCACCCTAAGCCTAAACACCCTCAGCCTACCCCTAAACAACCTCAGTCTCCCCCTGGAAACCCTTAGCCTACCAGTAAACACCCTCAGTCTCCCCCTAAACACCCTCAGTCTCCCCCTAAACACCCTCACCCTACCCCTAAACACTCTCAGTCTCCCCCTGGACAACCTCAGCCTACCCCTAACCAACCTCAGCCTACCCCTCAACACCCTCAGCCTACCCCTAAACACCCTCTGTCTCCCACTAAACACCCTTAGCCTACCGCTAAACACCCTCAGCCTACCCCTAAAAACCCTCAGTCTCCCCCTAAACACCCTCAGCCTACACCTAAACACGCTCAGCCTACCCCTAAACTCCCTCAGCCTACCCTAAACACACTCGGCCTACCCCTAAACACCCTCAGCCTACCCCTAAACACCCTCAGCCTACCCCTAAACACCCTCAGTCTCCACCTGGACACCCACAGCCTACCCCTAAATAACCTCAGTCTCCCCCTAAACACCCTCAGCCTACCCTAAACACCCTCAGTCTCCCCCGGGACACACTTAGCCTTCCCTAAACTCCATCAGTCTCCCCTGGACACCCGCAGTCTCCCCCTAAACACACTCAGCCAACCCCTAAACACCCTCAGTCTCCCCTAAACGCCCTCAGCCTACCCCTATACACCCTCAGCCTACACCTAAACCCCATCAGCCTGCCCCTAAACACCCTCAGCCTACACGTAACAGCGTCAGTCTCCCCCTGGAAACCCTCAGCCTACCCCTAAACACCCTCAGCCTACCCCTAAACACCCTCAGTCTCCCCCTAAACACCCTCAGCCTATCCCTAAACACCCTCAGTCTCCCCCTGGAAACCCTTTGCCTACCACTAAACACCCTCAGCCTACCCCTAAACAACGTCAGTCACCCCTTGGAAACCCTCAGCCTACCCCTAAACAACCTCAGCCTAAGCCTATACACCCTCAGCCTACCCCTAAACACCCTCAGCCGACCCCTAAACACCCTCAGTCTCCCCCTTAACACCATCAGCCAACCCCTAAACACCCTCAGTCTCCCCCTAAACACCCTCACCTACACCTTTACACCCTCAGCCTACCCTAAACACACTCCGCCTACCCCTGAACACACTCAGCCTACCCATAAACACCCTCTGTCTGCCCTAAACACCCTCAGTCTCCCCCTTAACACCCTCAGCCTACCCCTAAACACCCTCAGTCTCCCCATAAACACACTCAGCCTACCCCTAAACACCCTCAGTCTCCCCTAAACACCCTCAGCCTACCACTATACACCCTCAGCCTACACCTAAACACCATCAGCCTGCCCCTAAATACCCTCAGCCTACCCCTAACAGCGTCAGTCTCCCCCTGGAAACCCTCAGCCTACCCCAAAACACCCTCAGCCTACCCCTAAATACCCTCAGTCTCCCCCTAAACACCCTCAGCCTACCCCTAAACACCCTCAGCCTGCCCCAATACACCCTCAGCATGCCCCTAAACACCCTCAGCCTACCCCTGGACACCCTCAGTCTCCCCCTTAACACCCTCAGCCTACCCCTTAACACCTTCAGCCCACCCCTAAACACCCTCAGTCTCCACCTAAACACCCTCAGTCTACCACTAAACACCCTCAGCCTACCCCTAAACACCCTCAGTCTACACCTGAACACCCTCAGTCTGCCCCTAAACACCCTCAGCCTACCCCTAAACACCCTCAGCCTACCCCTAAAAACCCTCAGCCTACCCCTAAACACCCTCAGCCTACCCCTAAACACCCAAAATCTACCCCTGGACATACTTAGCCTACCCATAAACACCCTCAGCCTACCCCTAAACACCCTCAGTCTCCCCCTGGAAACCCTTTGCCTACCACTAAACACCCTCAGCCGACCCCTAAACACCCTCAGCCGACCCCTAAACACCCTCAGTCTCCCCCTTAACACCATCAGCCAACCCCTAAACACCCTCAGTCTCCCCCTAAACACCCTCACCTACCCCTTTACACGTTCAGCCTACCCTAAACAAACTCAGCCTACCCCTAAACACCCTCAGAATACCACTAAACACCCTCGAACTTCACCTAAACTCCCTCAGTCTCCCCCTGGACACCCACAGCCTACCCCTAAACACCCTCAACTTACCCCTAAACTCCCTCTGCCTACCCCTAAACACCCTCAGCCGACCCCTAAACACCCTCAGCCTACCCCTAAACACCCTCAGTCTCTCCCTGGACACACTCAGCCTTCCCTAAACTCCATCTGTCTCCCCCTGTCCACCCTCAGTCTGCCCCTGGACACCCTCAGCCTACCCCTAAGCACCCTCAGCCTACCCTATACACCCTCAGGCTACCACTAAAAACCCTCAGCCTACCCCTGGACACCCTCAGTCGCCCCCTAATCACCCTCAGCCTACCCATAAACACTCTCAGCCTACCCCTAAACACCCTCAGTCTCCCCATGGACACCCTCAGCCTACCCCTAAACACCCTCAGCCTACCCCTAAACACCCTCAGTCTACACCTGAACACCCTCAGCCTACCCCTAAACACCCTCAGCCTACACCTAAACACCCTCAGCCTACCCCTAAACACCCTCAGCCCACACCTAAACACCCTCAGCCTACCCCTAAACACCCTCAGTCTCCTCCTTAACACCCTCAGTCTCCTCCTTAACACCCTCAGCCTACCCATATACACCCTCAGCCTACACCTAAACACCCTCAGCCTACCCCTAAACACCCTCAGTCTCCTCCTTAACACCCTCAGCCTACCCCTAAACACCCTCAGTCACCCACTTAACACCCTCAGCCTACCCCTAAACACCCTGAGACTACCACTAAACACCCTCAGTCACCCCTTGAACACCCTCAGCCTACCCCTAAACACACTCAGTCTCCCCATAAACACCCTCAGCCTACCCCTAAACACCCTCAGCCTACCCCTAAACACACTCAGTCTCCCCATAAACACCCTCAGCGTACCCCTTAACACCCTCCGTCTCCCCTAAACCCAATCAGCCTACAACCAAACAGCCTCAGTCTCCCCCTAAACACCCTCAGACTACTTCTAACATCCTCCGCCTACCCCTCAACACCTCAGCCTACACCTAAACACCCTCAGTCTCCACCTAAACACCCTCAGTCTCCACCTAAACACCCTCAGTCTACCACTAAACACCCTCAGCCTACCCCTAAACACCCTCAGTCTACACCTGAACACCCTCAGTCTGCCCCTAAACACCCTCAGCCTACCCCTAAACACCCTCAGCCTACCCCTAAAAACCCTCAGCCTACCCCTAAACACCCTCAGCCTACCCCTAAACACCCAAAATCTACCCCTGGACATACTTAGCCTACCCATAAACACCCTCAGCCTACCCCTAAACACCCTCAGTCTCCCCCTGGAAACCCTTTGCCTACCACTAAACACCCTCAGCCGACCCCTAAACACCCTCAGCCGACCCCTAAACACCCTCAGTCTCCCCCTTAACACCATCAGCCAACCCCTAAACACCCTCAGTCTCCCCCTAAACACCCTCACCTACCTCTTTACACGCTCAGCCTACCCTAAACAAACTCAGCCTACCCCTAAACACCCTCAGAATACCACTAAACACCCTCGAACTTCACCTAAACTCCCTCAGTCTCCCCCTGGACACCCACAGCCTACCTCTAAACACCCTCAACTTACCCCTAAACTCCCTCTGCCTACCCCTAAACACCCTCAGCCGACCCCTAAACACCCTCAGCCAACCCCTAAACACCCTCAGTCTCTCCCTGGACACCCTCAGCCTTCCCTAAACTCCATCTGTCTCCCCCTGTCCACCCTCAGTCTCCCCCTGGACACCCTCAGCCTACCGCTAAACACCCTCAGCCTACCCCTATACACCCTCAGCCTACCCCTAAACACCCTCAGCCTACCCCTATACACCCTCAGCCTACCCCTAAACACCCTCAGCCTACCCCTAAGCACCCTCAGCCTACCCTATACACCCTCAGGCTACCACTAAAAACCCTCAGCCTACCCCTGGACACCCTCAGTCGCCCCCTAATCACCCTCAGCCTACCCATAAACACTCTCAGCCTACCCCTAAACACCCTCAGTCTCCCCATGGACACCCTCAGCCTACCCCTAAACACCCTCAGCCTACCCCTAAACACCCTCAGTCTACACCTGAACACCCTCAGCCTACCCCTAAACACCCTCAGCCTACACCTAAACACCCTCAGCCTACCCCTAAACACCCTCAGCCCACACCTAAACACCCTCAGCCTACCCCTAAACACCCTCAGTCTCCTCCTTAACACCCTCAGTCTCCTCCTTAACACCCTCAGCCTACCCATATACACCCTCAGCCTACACCTAAACACCCTCAGCCTACCCCTAAACACCCTCAGTCTCCTCCTTAACACCCTCAGCCTACCCCTAAACACCCTCAGTCACCCACTTAACACCCTCAGCCTACCCCTAAACACCCTCAGCCTACCCCTAAACACACTCAGTCTCCCCATAAACACCCTCAGCGTACCCCTTAACACCCTCCGTCTCCCCTAAACCCAATCAGCCTACAACCAAACAGCCTCAGTCTCCCCCTAAACACCCTCAGACTACTTCTAACATCCTCCGCCTACCCCTCAACACCTCAGCCTACACCTAAACACCCTCAGTCTCCACCTAAACACCCTCAGTCTCCACCTAAACACCCTCAGTCTCCCCCTAAACACCCTCACCTACCCCTTTACACGCTCAGCCTACCCTAAACAAACTCAGCCTACCCCTAAACACCCTCAGAATACCACTAAACACCCTCGAACTTCACCTAAACTCCCTCAGTCTCCCCCTGGACACCCACAGCCTACCCCTAAACACCCTCAACTTACCCCTAAACTCCCTCTGCCTACCCCTAAACACCCTCAGCCGACCCCTAAACACCCTCAGCCTACCCCTAAACACCCTCAGTCTCTCCCTGGACACACTCAGCCTTCCCTAAACTCCATCTGTCTCCCCCTGTCCACCCTCAGTCTGCCCCTGGACACCCTCAGCCTACCCCTAAGCACCCTCAGCCTACCCTATACACCCTCAGGCTACCACTAAAAACCCTCAGCCTACCCCTGGACACCCTCAGTCGCCCCCTAATCACCCTCAGCCTACCCATAAACACTCTCAGCCTACCCCTAAACACCCTCAGTCTCCCCATGGACACCCTCAGCCTACCCCTAAACACCCTCAGCCTACCCGTAAACACCCTCAGTCTACACCTGAACACCCTCAGCCTACCCCTAAACACCCTCAGCCTACACCTAAACACCCTCAGCCTACCCCTAAACACCCTCAGCCCACACCTAAACACCCTCAGCCTACCCCTAAACACCCTCAGTCTCCTCCTTAACACCCTCAGTCTCCTCCTTAACACCCTCAGCCTACCCATATACACCCTCAGCCTACACCTAAACACCCTCAGCCTACCCCTAAACACCCTCAGTCTCCTCCTTAACACCCTCAGCCTACCCCTAAACACCCTCAGTCACCCACTTAACACCCTCAGCCTACCCCTAAACACCCTGAGACTACCACTAAACACCCTCAGTCACCCCTTGAACACCCTCAGCCTACCCCTAAACACACTCAGTCTCCCCATAAACACCCTCAGCGTACCCCTTAACACCCTCCGTCTCCCCTAAACCCAATCAGCCTACAACCAAACAGCCTCAGTCTCCCCCTAAACACCCTCAGACTACTTCTAACATCCTCCGCCTACCCCTCAACACCTCAGCCTACACCTAAACACCCTCAGTCTCCACCTAAACACCCTCAGTCTCCACCTAAACACCCTCAGTCTACCACTAAACACCCTCAGCCTACCCCTAAACACCCTCAGTCTACACCTGAACACCCTCAGTCTGCCCCTAAACACCCTCAGCCTACCCCTAAACACCCTCAGCCTACCCCTAAAAACCCTCAGCCTACCCCTAAACACCCTCAGCCTACCCCTAAACACCCAAAATCTACCCCTGGACATACTTAGCCTACCCATAAACACACTCAGCCTACCCCTAAACACCCTCAGTCTCCCCCTGGAAACCCTTTGCCTACCACTAAACACCCTCAGCCGACCCCTAAACACCCTCAGCCGACCCCTAAACACCCTCAGTCTCCCCCTAAACACCCTCACCTACCCCTTTACACACTCAGCCTACCCTAAACAAACTCAGCCTACCCCTAAACACCCTCAGAATACCACTAAACACCCTCGAACTTCACCTAAACTCCCTCAGTCTCCCCCTGGACACCCACAGCCTACCTCTAAACACCCTCAACTTACCCCTAAACTCCCTCTGCCTACCCCTAAACACCCTCAGCCGACCCCTAAACACCCTCAGCCAACCCCTAAACACCCTCAGTCTCTCCCTGGACACCCTCAGCCTTCCCTAAACTCCATCTGTCTCCCCCTGTCCACCCTCAGTCTCCCCCTGGACACCCTCAGCCTATCGCTAAACACCCTCAGCCTACCCCTATACACCCTCAGCCTACCCCTAAACACCCTCAGCCTACCCCTATACACCCTCAGCCTACCCCTAAACACCCTCAGCCTACCCCTAAGCACCCTCAGCCTACCCTATACACCCTCAGGCTACCACTAAAAACCCTCAGCCTACCCCTGGACACCCTCAGTCGCCCCCTAATCACCCTCAGCCTACCCATAAACACTCTCAGCCTACCCCTAAACACCCTCAGTCTCCCCATGGACACCCTCAGCCTACCCCTAAACACCCTCAGCCTACCCCTAAACACCCTCAGTCTACACCTGAACACCCTCAGCCTACCCCTAAACACCCTCAGCCTACACCTAAACACCCTCAGCCTACCCCTAAACACCCTCAGCCCACACCTAAACACCCTCAGCCTACCCCTAAACACCCTCAGTCTCCTCCTTAACACCCTCAGTCTCCTCCTTAACACCCTCAGCCTACCCATATACACCCTCAGCCTACACCTAAACACCCTCAGCCTACCCCTAAACACCCTCAGTCTCCTCCTTAACACCCTCAGCCTACCCCTAAACACCCTCAGTCACCCACTTAACACCCTCAGCCTACCCCTAAACACCCTCAGCCTACCCCTAAACACACTCAGTCTCCCCATAAACACCCTCAGCGTACCCCTTAACACCCTCCGTCTCCCCTAAACCCAATCAGCCTACAACCAAACAGCCTCAGTCTCCCCCTAAACACCCTCAGACTACTTCTAACATCCTCCGCCTACCCCTCAACACCTCAGCCTACACCTAAACACCCTCAGTCTCCACCTAAACACCCTCAGTCTCCACCTAAACACCCTCAGTCTACCCCTAAACACCTTCAGCCTACCCCTAAACACCCTCTGTCTACTCCTAAACTCCCTCATTCTGCCTCTAAACACCCTCAGCCTACCCCTAAAAACCCTCACCCTAAGCCTAAACACCCTCAGCCTACCCCTAAACAACCTCAGTCTCCCCCTGGAAACCCTTAGCCTACCAGTAAACACCCTCAGTCTCCCCCTAAACACCCTCAGTCTCCCCCTAAACACCCTCACCCTACCCCTAAACACTCTCAGTCTCCCCCTGGACAACCTCAGCCTACCCCTAACCAACCTCAGCCTACCCCTCAACACCCTCAGCCTACCCCTAAACACCCTCTGTCTCCCACTAAACACCCTTAGCCTACCGCTAAACACCCTCAGCCTACCCCTAAAAACCCTCAGTCTCCCCCTAAACACCCTCAGCCTACACCTAAACACGCTCAGCCTACCCCTAAACTCCCTCAGCCTACCCTAAACACACTCGGCCTACCCCTAAACACCCTCAGCCTACCCATGGACACCCTCAGCCTACCCCTAAACTCCCTCAGCCTACCCCTAAACACCCTCAGCCTACCCCTAAACACCCTCAGCCTACTCCTAAACACCCTCAGTCTCCCCCTGGACACCCTCAGCCTACCCCTAAACTCCATCAGTCTCACCCTGGACACCCTCAGCCTACCCCTATACACCCTCAGCCTACACTAAACACCATCAGCCTACCCCTAAACACCCTCAGCTTAACCCTAAACACCCTATGCCTACCCCTAAACACCCTCAGTCTCTTTCTTAGCACCCTCAGCCTACCCCTAAACACCCTCAGTCTCCCCCTTAACACCCTCAGCCTACCCCTAAACACCCTCAGTCTCCCCCTAAACACCCTCAGCCTACCCCTTTACACCCTCAGCCTACCCCTAAACACCCTCAGTCTCCTCCTTAACACCCTCAGTCTCCTCCTTAACACCCTCAGCCTACCCCTATACACCCTCAGCCTACACCTAAACACCCTCAGCCTACCCCTAAACACCCTCAGTCTCCTCCTTAACACCCTCAGCCTACCCCTAAACACCCTCAGTCACCCACTTAACACCCTCAGCCTACCCCTAAACACCCTGAGCCTACCACTAAACACCCTCAGTCACCCCTTGAACACCCTCAGCCTACCCCTAAACACCCTCAGTCTCCCCATAAACACCCTAAGCGTACCCCTTAACACCCTCAGTCTCCCCTAAACCCAATCAGCCTACAACCAAACAGCCTCAGTCTCCCCCTAAACACCCTCAGACTACTTCAAACATCCTCCGCCTACCCCTCAACACCTCAGCCTACACCTAAATACCCTCAGTCTCCACCTAAACACCCTCAGTCTCCACCTAAACACCCTCAGTCTACCCCTAAACACCCTCAGCCTACCCCTAAAAACCCTCACCCTAACCCTAAACACCCTCAGCCTACCCCTAAACAACCTCAGTCTCCCCCTGGAAACCCTTAGCCTACCACTAAACACCCTCAGTCTCCCCCTAAACACCCTCAGTCTCCCCCTAAACACCCTCAGCCTACCCCTAAACACTCTCAGTCTCCCCCTGGACAACCTCAGCCTACCCCTAAACTCCCTCAGCCTACCCCTAAACACCCTCTGTCTCCCACTAAACACCCTTAGCCTAACGCTAAACATCCTCAGCCTACCCCTAAAAACCCTCAGTCTCCCCCTAAACACCCTCAGCCTACATCTAAACACACTCAGCCTACCCCTAAACTCCCTCACCCTACCCTAAACACACTCGGCCTACCCCTAAACACCCTCAGCCTACCCCTAAAAACCCTCAGCCTACCCCTAAACACCCTCAGTCTCCACCTGGACACCCACAGCCTACCCCTAAATAACCTCAGTCTCCCCCTAAGCACCCTCAGCCTACCCCTGGACACCCTCAGTCTCCCCCTAAACACCCTCAGCCTACCCCTAAACACCCTCAGCCTACCCCTATACACCCACAGCCTACCACTAAACACCCTCAGCCTACCCCTGGACACCCTCAGTCGCCCCCTAATCACCCTCAGCCTACCCCTAAAAACCCTCAGCCTAACACTAAACAACCTCAGTCTCCCCCTGGACACGCTCAGCCTACCCCTAAACGCCATCAGTCTCCCCCTGGAAACACTCAGTCTCCCCATAAACACCCTCAGCCTACCCCTAACCACCCTCAGCCTACCCATAAACACCCTCAGCCTTCACCAAAACACCTTCAGCCTACACCTAAACACCCTCAGTCTACCCCTAAACACCCTCAGCCTACCCCAAAATGCCCTCAGCCTACCCCTAAACACACTCATCCACCCCTGGACACCCTCAGCCTACACTAAAACACCCTCAGCCTACCCCTAATCACCCTCAGTCTCCCCCTAAACACCCTCAGTCTCCCCTAAACACCCTCAGCCTACCCCTATACACCCTCTGCCTACCCCTAAACACCCTCAGCCTACCCCTAAAAACCCTCAGCCTACCCCTAAACAACCTCACTCTCCCCCTGGAAAACCCTCAGCCTACCCCTAAACTCCATTTGTCACCCCCTGGACACCCTCAGTATCCCCCTAAACACCCTCAGCCTACGTCTAAACACCCTCAGCCTGCCTCAATACACCCTCAGCATGCCCCTTAACACCCTCAGCCTACCCCTTAATACCTTCAGCCTACCCCTAAACACCCTCAGTCTCCACCTAAACACCCTCAGTCTACCCCTAAACACCCTCAGTCTCCCCCTAAACACCCTCAGTCTACCCCTAAACACCCTCAGCCTACCCCTAAACACCCTCAGTCTACACCTGAACAACCTCAGTCTGCCCCTAAACACCCTCAGCCTACCCCTAAAAACCCTCACACTACCCCTAAACACCCTCAGCCTACCCCTAAACACCCAAAGCCTACCCCTAAACACCCAAAGTCTCCCTCTGGACATAGGTAGCCTAACCCTAAACTCCCTCAGCCTACCCCTAAACACCATCAGCCTACCCCTAAACAGCCTTATTCTCCCCAAAACAGTCTCCCCCTGGAAGCCCTTTGCCTACCACTAAACACCCTCAGTCTACCCTAAACACGCTCAGTCTCCCCCGAAACACCCTCAGACTCCCCATAAACACCCTCAGCCTACCCCAAAACACCCTCACCCTACCCGAAAACACCCTCAGTATCCCCCTAAAAAACCTCAGCCTACCCCTAAACACCCTCAGTCTCCCCCTTAACACCATCAGCCAACCGCTAAACACCCTCATTCTCCCCCTAAACACCCTCAGTCTCCCCCTAAACACCCTCAGCCTGCCCCTTAACACCCTCAGCCTACCCTAAACACACTCAGCGTACCCCTTAACACCCTCAGTCTCCCCTAAACACATTCTGCGTACAACCAAACAGCCTCAGTCTCCCCCTAAACACCCTCAGCCTACCCCTAAAAATGTCCGCCTACCCCTGAACACCTCAGCCTACACCTAAACACCCTCAGTCTCCACCTAAACACCCACAGTCTCCACCTAAACACCCTCAGTCTCCCCCTAAACACCCTCAGCATACCCCTAAACAACCACACCCTACCCCTAAACACCCTCAGTATCCCCCTGGACAATCTCAGCCTGCCCCTAAACAACCTCATCCTACCCCTAAACACCCTCAACCTACCCCTAAACACCCTCAGCCGACCCCTAAACACCCTCAACCTACCCCTAAAAACCCTCTGTCTCCCGCTAAACACCCTGAGTCTCCCACTAAACACCCTTAGCCTACCGCTAAACACACTCAGCCTACCCCTAAAAACCCTCAGTCTCCCCCTAAACACCCTCAGCCTACACCTAAACACACTCAGCCTACCCCTAAACACACTCAGTCTCCACCTAAACACACTCAGCCAACCCCTAAACATCCTCAGCCTACCCCTAAACACCCTCAGCCTACCCCTAAACTCCCTCAGCCTACCCCTAAACACCCTCAGCCTTCACCTAAACACCCTCAGCCTACCCCTAAACACCCTCAGCCTTCACCTAAACACCCTCAGCCTACCCCTAAACACCCTCAGCCTTCACCTAAACAACCTCAGCCTCCCCAGAAACACCCTCAGCCCACACCTAAACACCCTCAGCCTACCCCTAAACACCCTCAGACTCCCCCTGGACACCCTCAGTCTCCGCCTAAACACCCTCAGCCTACCCCTAAACAACCTCAGACTCCCACTGGACACCCTCAGCCTACCCCTAAACACCCTCAGCCCACCCCTAAACACCCTCAGTCTCCCCCTGGACACCCTCAGCCTACCCCTAAACTCCATCTGTCTCCCCCTGGACACCCTCAGGCTCCCCCTAAACACCCTCAGCCTACCCCTAAACACCCTCAGCCTACCCCTAAACACCCTCAGCCTACACCTAAACACCCTCAGCCTACACCTAAACACCCTCAGACTACCCCTATACACCCTCAGGCTACCACTAAACACCCTCAGCCTACCCCTGGACACCCTCAGTCGCCCCCTAATCACCCTCAGCCTACCCATAAACACACTCAGCCTACCCCTAATCACCCTCAGCCTACCCATAAACACACTCAGCCTACCCCTAAACACACTCAGTCTCCCCCTGGACACCCTCAGCCTACCCCTAAACTCCATCAGTCTCCTCCTGGACACACTCAATCTCCCCCTAAACACCCTCAGCCTAACCCTGACCAACCGCAGCCTACCACTAAACACACTCAGCCACCCCTGGACACCCTCAGCCTACACGTAAACACCCTCAGCCTACACCTAAACACCCTCAGACTACCCCTATACACCCTCAGGCTACCACTAAACACCCTCAGCCTACCCCTGGACACCCTCAGTCGCCCCCTAATCACCCTCAGCCTACCCATAAACACCCTCAGTCTCTTTCTTAGAACCCTCAGCCTAGCCCTAAACACCCTCAGTCTCCCCCTTAACACCCTCAGCCTACCCCTAAACACCCTCAGTCTCCCCCTAAAGACCCTCAGCCTACCCCTTAACACCCTCAGCCTACCCTATACAGCCTCAGCGTACACCTTAACACTCTCAGTCTCCAATAAACACCCACAGCCTACCCCTATACACCCTCAGCCAACACCTAAACACCCACAGCCTACCCCTATACACCCTCAGCCTACACCTAAACACCTTCAGCCTAACCCTAAACACCCTCAGTCTCCTCCTTAACACCCTCAGCCTACCCCTAAACACCCTCAGTCTCCCACTTAACACCCTCAGCCTACTCCTAAACACCCTGAGCCTACCACTAAACACGCTCAGTCTCCCCCTGAACACCCTCAGCCTACCCCTAACCACCCTCAGTCTCCCCATAAACACCCTCAGCCTACCCCTAAACACCCTCAGCCTACCACTATACACCCTCAGGCTACCACTAAACACCCTCAGCCTACCCCTGGACACCCTCAGTCGCCCCCTTAACAACCTCAGCCTACCCCTAAACACCCTCAGTCTCCCCCTTAACACCCTCAGCCTACCCCTAACCACCCGCAGCCTACCCCTAAACACCTTCAGCCTACACCTAAACACCCTCAGTCTACCCCTAAACACCCTCAGCCTACCCCAAAATACCCTCAGCCTACCCCTAAACACACTCAGTCTCCTCCTTAACACCCTCAGCCTCGCCCTAAACACCCTCAGTCTCCCACTTAACACCCTCAGCCTACCACTAAACACCCTGAGCCTACCACTAAACACCCTCAGTCTCCCCCTAACACCCTTAGCCAACCCCTAAACACCCTCAGTCTCCCCATAAACACCCTCAGCCTACCCCTAAACACCCTCAGTCTCCACCTAAACACCCTCAGTCTCCACCTAAACACCCTCAATCTACCCCTAACCACCCTCAGCCTACCCTAAACACCCTCAGTCTACTCCTGAACACCCTCAGTCTGCCTCTAAACACCCTCAGCCTACCCCTAAAAACCCTCACGCTACCCCTAAACACCCTCAGCCTACACCTAAAAACCCTCAGTCTCCCCCTGGAAACCCTTAGCCTACCACTAAACACACTCAGTCTACCCCTAAACACCCTCAGTCTCCCCTAAACACCCTCAGTCTCCCCCTAAACACCCTGAGCCTTCACATAAACAACCTCACCCTACCCCTAAACACCCTCAGTATCCCCATGGACAACCTCAGCCTACCCCTAAACAACCTCAGCCTACCCCTAAACACCCTCAGCCTACCCCTAATCACCCTCTGTCTCCCCCTAAACACCCTCAGTCTCCCACTAAACACCCTTAGCCTACCGCTAAACATCCTCAGCCTACCCCTAAAAACCCTCAGTCTCCACCTAAACACCCTCAGCTTACACCTAAACACACTCAGCCTACCCCTAAACACCCTCACCCTACCCCTAAACACCCACAGTCTCCCCCTAAACACCCTCAGCCTAAGCCTAAACTCCCTCACTCTCCCCCTGGACAACCTCAGCCTACCCCTAAACTACCTCAGCCTACCCCTAAAAACCCTCAGTCTCCCCCTAAACACCCTCAGCCTACCCCTAAACACCATCTGTCTCCCCCTAAACACACTCAGTCTCCCACTAAACACCCTTAGCCTACCGCTAAACACCCTCAGCCTACCCCTAAAAACCCTCAGTCTCCACCTAAACACCCTCAGCCTACACCTAAACACACTCAGCCTACCCCTAAACACCCTCACCCTACCCCTAAACACCCTCAGTCTCCCCCTAAACACCCTCAGCCTAACCCTAAACACCCTCAGCCTACCCCTAAACACCCTCAGCCGACCCCTAAACACCCTCAGCCTACCCCTAAACACCCTCAGCCGACCCCTTAACACCCTCAGCCTACCCCTAATCATCCTCAGTCTCCCCTAAAAACCCTCAGCCGTCACCTAAACACCTTCAGCCTACACCTAAACACCCTCAGTCTACCCCTAAACACCCCCAGCCTAACCCAAAATACCCTCAGCCTACCCCTAAACACACTCATCCACACCTGGACACCCTCAGCCTACACTAAAAAACCCTCAGCCTACCCCTTAACAACCTCAGCCTACCCCTCAACAACCTCAGCCTACCCCTAAACACCCTCAGCCTACCCATAAACACGCTCAGTCTCCCCCTTAACACCCTCAGCCTACCCCTAAACACACTCAGTCTCCCCCTGGACACGCTCAGCCTACCCCTAAACTCCATCAGTCTCCCCCTGGAAACACTCAGTCTCCCCCTAAACACCCTCAGCCTACCCCTAACCACCCGCAGCCTACACCTAAACACCTTCAGCCTACACCTAAACACCCTCAGTCTACCCCTAAACACCCTCAGCCTACCCCAAAATACACTCAGCCTACCCCTGAACACACTCATCCACCCCTGGACACCCTCAGCCTACGCTAAAACACCCTCAGCCTACCCCTAATCACCCTCAGTCTCCCCCTAAACACATTCAGTCTCCTCCTAAACACCCTTAGCCTACCCCTAAACACCCTCAGCCTGCCCCAATACACCCTCAGCATGCCCCTAAACACCCTCAGCCTACCCCTGGACACCCTCAGTCTCCCCCTTAACACCCTCAGCCTACCCCTTAACACTTTCAGCCTACCCCTAAACACCCTCAGTCTACACCTGAACACCCTCAGTCTACCCCTAAACACCCTCAGCCGACCCCTAAAAACCCTCAGCCTACCCCTAAACAACCTCAGCCTACCCCTAAACAACCTCAGCCAACGCCTATACACCCTCAGCCTACCCCTAAACACCCTCAGCCTACGCCTATACACCCTCAGCCTACCCCTAAACACCCTCAGCCGACCCCTAAACACCCTCAGTCTCCCCCTTAACACCATCAGCCAACCCCTAAACACCCTCAGTCTCCCCCTAAACACCCTCACCTACCCCTTTACACCCTCAGCCTACCCTAAACACACTCAGCCTACCCCTAAACACCCTCAGAATACCACTAAACACCCTCGGCCTTCACCTAAACACCCTCAGTCTCCCCCTGGACACCCACAGCCTACCCCTAAACACCCTCAACTTACCCCTAAACTCCCTCTGCCTACCCCTAAACACCCTCAGCCGACCCCTAAACACCCTCAGCCTACCCCTAAACACCCTCAGCCTACCCCTAAACACCATCAGTCTCTCCCTGGTCACCCTCAGCCTTCCCTAAACTCCATCTGTCTCCCCCTGGACACCCTCAGTCTCCCCCTAAACACCCTCAGCCTACCCCTAAACACCCTCAGCCTACCCTATACACCCTCAGGCTACCACTAAACACCCTCAGCCTACCCCTGGACACCCTCAGTCGCCCCCTAATCACCCTCAGCCTACCCATAAACACTCTCAACCTACCCCTAAACACCCTCAGTCTCCCCCTGGACACCCTCAGCCTACCCCTAAACTCCCTCAGCCTACCCCTAAACACCCTCAGCCTACCCCTAAAGACCCTCAGTCTCACCCTGGACACCCTCAGCCTACCCCTAAACTCCATCAGTCTCCCCCTGGACACACACAGTCTCCCCCTAAACTCCCTCAGCCTACCCCTAACCACCCGCAGCCTTCCACTAAACACCTTCAGCCTACACCTAAACACCCTCAGTCTACCCCTAAACACCCTCAGCCTACCCCAAAATACCCTCAGCCTACCCCTAAACACACTCAGCCACCTCTGGACACACTCAGCCTACGCTAAAACACCCTCAGCCTACCCCTAATCACCCTCCGTCTCCCCTAAAAACCCTCAGCCTATCCCTATACACCCTCAGCCTACACTAAACATCATCAGCCTGCCCCTAAACACCCTCAGCTTAACCCTAAACACCCTCAGCCTACCCCTAAACACCCTCAGCTTAACCCTAAACACCCTATGCCTACCACTAAACACCCTCAATCTCTTACTTAGCACCCTCAGCCTACCCCTAAACACCATCAGTCTCCCCCTTCACACCCTCAGCCTACCCCTAAACACCCTCAGTCTCCCCCAAACACCCTCAGCCTACCCCTTAAAACCCTCAGCCTACCCTATACAGCCTCAGCCTACACCTAAACACCCTCAGCCTACCACTAAACACCCTCAGCCTACCCCTATACACCCTCAGCCTACCCTAAACACACTCAGCCTACCCCTAAACACCCTCAGCCTACCCATAAACACCCTCTGTCTGCCCTAAACACCCTCAGTCTCCCCCTTAACACCCTCAGCCTACCCCTAAACACCCTCAGTCTCCCCATAAACACACTCAGCCTACCCCTAAACACCCTCAGTCTCCCCTAAACACCCTCAGCCTACCCCTAAACACCCTCAGTCTCCCCTATACACCCTCAGCCTACACCTAAACACCATCAGCCTGCCCCTAAACACCCTCAGCCTACCCCTAACAGCGTCAGTCTCCCCCTGGAAACCCTCAGCCTACACCTAAACACCCTCAGCCTACCCCTAAACACCCTCAGCCTACCCCTAAACACCCTCAGTCTACCCCTAAACACCCTCAGTCTCCCCCTAAACACCCTCAGCCTACCCCTAAACACCCTCAGCCTGCCCCAATACACTCTCAGCCTACCCCTAAACACCCTCAGCCTACCCGTGGACACCCTCAGTCTCCCCCTTAACACCCTCAGCCTACCCCTTAACACCTTCAGCCTACCCCTAAACACCCTCAGTCTCCACCTAAACACCCTCAGTCTACCCCTAAACACCCTCAGCCTACCCCTAAACACCATCAGTCTACACCTGAACACCCTCAGTCTGCCCCTAAACACCCTCAGCCTACCCCTAAAAACCCTCAGCCTACCCCTAAACACCCTCAGCCTACCCCTAAACACCCAAAGTCTCCCCCTGGACATACTTAGCCTACCCATAAACACCCTCAGCCTACCCCTAAACACCCTCAGCCTACCCCTAAACAACCTCAGTCACCCCCTGGAAACCCTCAGCCTACCCCTAAACACCCTCAGTCTCCACCTAAACACCCTCAGCCTACCCCTAAACTCCATCAGTCTCCCCCTGGACACACACAGTCTCCCCCTAAACTCCCTCAGCCTACCCCTAACCACCCGCAGCCTACCACTAAACACCTTCAGCCTACACCTAAGAACACTCAGTCTACCCCTAAACACCCTCAGCCTACCCCAAAATACCCTCAGCCTACCCCTAACCACACTCAGCCACCTCTGGACACCCTCAGCCTACGCTAAAACACCCTCAGCCTACCCCTAATCACCCTCAGTCTCCCCTAAAAACCCTCAGCCTACCCCTATACACCCTCAGCCTACACTAAACACCATCAGCCTACCCCTAAACACCCTCAGCCTACCCCTAAACACCCTCAGCCTACCCCTATACACCCTCAGTCTCTTTCTTAGCACCCTCAGCCTACCCCTAAACATCCTCATCTCCCCCTTCACACCCTCAGCCTACCCCTAAACACCCTCAGTCTCCCCCTAAACACCCTCAGCCTACCCCTTAACACCCTCAGCCTACCCTATACAGCCTCGGCCTACACCTAAACACCCTCAGCCTACCCCTAAACACCCTCAGCCTACACCTAAACACCCTCAGCCTACCCCTAAACACCCTCAGCCTACACCTAAACACCCTCAGCCTACCACTAAACACCCTCTGTCTCCTCCTTAACACCCTCAGTCTCCTCCTTAACACCCTCAGCCTACCCCTATACACCCTCAGCCTACAACTAAACACCCTCAGCCTACCCCTAAACACCCTCAGTCTCCTCCTTAACACCCTCAGCCTACCCCTAAACACCCTCAGTCACCCACTTAACACCCTCAGCCTACCCCTAAACACCCTGAGCCTACCACTAAACACCCTCAGTCACCCCTTGAACACCCTCAGCCTACCCCTAAACACACTCAGTCTCCCTATAAACACCCTCAGCATACCCCTTAACACCCTCAGTCTCCCCTAAACTCAAACAGCCTACAACCAAACAGCCTCAGTCTCCCCCTAAACACACTCAGACTACTTCTAACATCCTCCGCCTACCCCTCAACACCTCAGCCTACACCTAAACACCCTCAGTCTCCACCTAAACACCCTCAGTCTCCACCTAAACACCCTCAGTCGACCCCTAAACACCCTCAGCCTACCCCTAAACACCCTCTGTCTACTCCTAAACTCCCTCAGTCTGCCTCTAAACACCCTCAGCCTACCCCTAAAAACCCTCACCCTAACCCTAAACACCCTCAGCCTACCCATAAACAACCTCAGTCTCCCCCTGGAATCCCTTAGCCTACCAGTAAACATCCTCAGTCTCCCCCTAAACACCCTCAGTCTCCCCCTAAACACGCTCAGCCTACCCCTAAACACCCTCAGTCTCCCCATAAACACCCTCAGTCTCCCCCTAAACACCCTCAGTCTCCCCCTAAACACGCTCAGCCTACCCCTAAACACTGTCAGTCTCCCCCTGGACAACCTCAGCCTACCCCTAAACACCCTCAGCCTACACCTAAACACCCTCAGCCTACCCCTAAACACCCTCAGTCTCCTCCTTAACACCCTCAGTCTCCTCCTTAACACCCTCAGCCTACCCCTATACACCCTCAGCCTACACCTAAACACCCTCAGCCTACCCCTAAACACCCTCAGTCTCCTCCTTAACACCCTCAGCCTACCCCTAAACACCCTCAGTCACCCACTTAACACCCTCAGCCTACCCCTAAACACCCTGAGTCTACCACTAAACACCCTCAGACACCCCTTGAACACCCTCAGCCTAGCCCTAAACACACTCAGTCTCCCCATAAACACCCTCAGCGTACCCCTTAACACCCTCCGTCTCCCCTAAACCCTATCAGCCAAAAACCAAACAGCCTCAGTCTCCCCCTAAACACCCTCAGACTACTTCTAACATCCTCCGACTACCCCTCAACACCTCAGCCTGCACCTAAACACCCTCAGTCTCCACCTAAACACCCTCAGTCTCCACCTAAACACCCTCAGTCTACCCCTAAACACCCTCAGCCTACCCCTAAACACCCTCTGTCTACTCCTAAACTACCTCAGTCTGCCTCTAAACACCCTCAGCCTACCCCTAAAAACCCTCACCCCAACCCTAAACACCCTCAGCCTACCCCTAAACAACCTCAGTCTCCCCCTGGAAACCCTTAGCCTACCACTAAACACCCTCAGTCTCCCCCTAAACACCCTCAGTCTCCCCTTAAACACGCTCAGCCTACCCCTAAACACTCTCAGTCTCCCCCTGGACAACCTCAGCCTACCCCTAAACAACCTCAGCCTACACCTCAACACCCTCAGCCTACCCCTAAACACCCTCTGTCTCCCACTAAACACCCTTAGCCTACCGCTAAACAGCATCAGCCTACCCCTAAAAACCCTCAGTCTCCCCCTAAACACCCTCAGCCTACACCTAAACACACTCAGCCTAACCCTAAACTCCCTCACCCTACCCTAAACACACTCGGCCTACCCCTAAACACCCTCAGCCTACCCCTAAACACCCTCAGCCTACCCCTAAACACCCTCAGTCTCCAACTGGACACCCACAGCCTACCCCTAAATAACCTCAGTCTCCCCCTAAACAACCTCAGCCTACCCCTGGACACCCTCAGTCTCCCCCGAAACACCCTCAGCCTACCCCTAAACACCCTCAGCCTACCCTAAACACCCTCAGTCTCCCCCGGGACACCCTCAGTCTCCCCCTAAACACACTCAGCCTACCCCAAAACACCCTCAGTCTCCCCTAAACACCCTCAGCCTACCGCTATACACCCTCAGCCTACACCTAAACACCATCAGCCTGCCCCTAAACACCCTCAGCCTACCCCTTACAGCGTCAGTCACCCCTGGAAACTCTCAGCCTAGCCCTAAACACCCTCAGCCTACACCTAAACACCCTCAGTCTCCCCCTAAACACCCTCAGCCTACCCTTAAACACCCTCAGCCTGCCCCAATACACCCTCAGCATGCCCCTAAACACCCTCAGCCTACCCCTGGACACCCTCAGTCTCCCCCTTAACACCCTCAGCCTACCCCTTAACACCTTCAGCCTACCCCTAAACACCCTCAGTCTCCACCTAAACACCCTCAGTCTACCCCTAAACACCCTCAGCCTACCCCTAAACACCCTCAGTCTACACCTGAAAACCCTCAGTCTGCCCCTAAACACCCTCAGCCTACCCCTAAAAACCCTCAGCCTACCCCTAAACACCCTCAGCCTACCCCTAAACACCCAAAGTCTCCCCCTTGACATACTTAGCCTACACATAAACACCCTCAGCCTACCCCTAAACACCCTCAGTCTACACCTGAAAACCCTCAGTCTGCCCCTAAACACCCTCAGCCTACCCCTAAAAACCCTCAGCCTACCCTTAAACACCCTCAGCCTACCCCTAAACACCCAAAGTCTCCCCCCTGACATACTTAGCCTACACATAAACACCCTCAGCCTACCCCTAAACATGCTCAGTCTCCCCCTGGAAACCCTTTGCCTACCACTAAACACCCTCAGCCTACCCCTAAACAACCTCAGTCACCCCCTGGAAACCCTCAGCCTACCCCTAAACAACCTCAGCCTACCCCTAAACACCCTCAGCCGACCCCTAAACACCCTCAGTCTCCCCCTTAACACCATCAGCCTACCCCTAAACACCCTCAGCCTACCCATAAACACCCTCTGTCTGCCCTAAACACCCTCAGTCTCCCCCTTAACACCCTCAGCCTACCCCTAAACACCCTCAGTCTCCCCATAAACACACTCAGCCTACCCCTAAACACCCTCAGTCTCCCCTAAACACCCTCAGCCTACCCCTAAACACCCTCAGTCTCCCCTATACACCCTCAGCCTACACCTAAACACCATCAGCCTGCCCCTAAACACCCTCAGCCTACCCCTAACAGCGTCAGTCTCCCCCTGGAAACCCTCAGCCTACACCTAAACACCCTCAGCCTACCCCTAAACACCCTCAGCCTACCCCTAAACACCCTCAGTCTACCCCTAAACACCCTCAGTCTCCCCCTAAACACCCTCAGCCTACCCCTAAACACCCTCAGCCTGCCCCAATACACTCTCAGCCTACCCCTAAACACCCTCAGCCTACCCCTAAACACCCTCAGTCTCCACCTAAACACCCTCAGTCTACCCCTAAACACCCTCAGCCTACCCCTTAACACCTTCAGCCTACCCCTAAACACCCTCAGTCTCCACCTAAACACCCTCAGTCTACCCCTAAACACCCTCAGCCTACCCCTAAACACCATCAGTCTACACCTGAACACCCTCAGTCTGCCCCTAAACACCCTCAGCCTACCCCTAAAAACCCTCAGCCTACCCCTAAACACCCTCAGCCTACCCCTAAACACCCAAAGTCTCCCCCTGGACATACTTAGCCTACCCATAAACACCCTCAGCCTACCCCTAAACACCCTCAGCCTACCCCTAAACAACCTCAGTCACCCCCTGGAAACCCTCAGCCTACCCCTAAACACCCTCAGTCTCCACCTAAACACCCTCAGCCTACCCCTAAACTCCATCAGTCTCCCCCTGGACACACACAGTCTCCCCCTAAACTCCCTCAGCCTACCCCTAACCACCCGCAGCCTACCACTAAACACCTTCAGCCTACACCTAAGAACACTCAGTCTACCCCTAAACACCCTCAGCCTACCCCAAAATACCCTCAGCCTACCCCTAACCACACTCAGCCACCTCTGGACACCCTCAGCCTACGCTAAAACACCCTCAGCCTACCCCTAATCACCCTCAGTCTCCCCTAAAAACCCTCAGCCTACCCCTATACACCCTCAGCCTACACTAAACACCATCAGCCTACCCCTAAACACCCTCAGCTTAACCCTAAACACCCTATGCCTACCCCTAAACACCCTCAGTCTCTTTCTTAGCACCCTCAGCCTACCCCTAAACATCCTCATCTCCCCCTTCACACCCTCAGCCTACCCCTAAACACCCTCAGTCTCCCCCTAAACACCCTCAGCCTACCCCTTAACACCCTCAGCCTACCCTATACAGCCTCGGCCTACACCTAAACACCCTCAGCCTACCCCTAAACACCCTCAGCCTACACCTAAACACCCTCAGCCTACCCCTAAACACCCTCAGCCTACACCTAAACACCCTCAGCCTACCACTAAACACCCTCTGTCTCCTCCTTAACACCCTCAGTCTCCTCCTTAACACCCTCAGCCTACCCCTATACACCCTCAGCCTACAACTAAACACCCTCAGCCTACCCCTAAACACCCTCAGTCTCCTCCTTAACACCCTCAGCCTACCCCTAAACACCCTCAGTCACCCAGTTAACACCCTCAGCCTACCCCTAAACACCCTGAGCCTACCACTAAACACCCTCAGTCACCCCTTGAACACCCTCAGCCTACCCCTAAACACACTCAGTCTCCCTATAAACACCCTCAGCATACCCCTTAACACCCTCAGTCTCCCCTAAACTCAATCAGCCTACAACCAAACAGCCTCAGTCTCCCCCTAAACACACTCAGACTACTTCTAACATCCTCCGCCTACCCCTCAACACCTCAGCCTACACCTAAACACCCTCAGTCTCCACCTAAACACCCTCAGTCTCCACCTAAACACCCTCAGTCTACCCCTAAACACCCTCAGCCTACCCCTAAACACCCTCTGTCTACTCCTAAACTCCCTCAGTCTGCCTCTAAACACCCTCAGCCTACCCCTAAAAACCCTCACCCTAACCCTAAACACCCTCAGCCTACCCATAAACAACCTCAGTCTCCCCCTGGAATCCCTTAGCCTACCAGTAAACATCCTCAGTCTCCCCCTAAACACCCTCAGTCTCCCCCTAAACACGCTCAGCCTACCCCTAAACACCCTCAGTCTCCCCATAAACACCCTCAGTCTCCCCCTAAACACCCTCAGTCTCCCCCTAAACACGCTCAGCCTACCCCTAAACACTGTCAGTCTCCCCCTGGACAACCTCAGCCTACCCCTAAACACCCTCAGCCTACACCTAAACACCCTCAGCCTACCCCTAAACACCCTCAGTCTCCTCCTTAACACCCTCAGTCTCCTCCTTAACACCCTCAGCCTACCCCTATACACCCTCAGCCTACACCTAAACACCCTCAGCCTACACCTAAACACCCTCAGTCTCCTCCTTAACACCCTCAGCCTACCCCTAAACACCCTCAGTCACCCACTTAACACCCTCAGCCTACCCCTAAACACCCTGAGCCTACCACTAAACACCCTCAGTCACCCCTTGAACACCCTCAGCCTAGCCCTAAACACACTCAGTCTCCCCATAAACACCCTCAGCGTACCCCTTAACACCCTCAGTCTCCCCTAAACCCTATCAGCCAAAAACCAAACAGCCTCAGTCTCCCCCTAAACACCCTCAGACTACTTCTAACATCCTCCGCCTACCCCTCAACACCTCAGCCTGCACCTAAACACCCTCAGTCTCCACCTAAACACCCTCAGTCTCCACCTAAACACCCTCAGTCTACCCCTAAACACCCTCAGCCTACCCCTAAACACCCTCTGTCTACTCCTAAACTACCTCAGTCTGCCTCTAAACACCCTCAGCCTACCCCTAAAAACCCTCACCCCAACCCTAAACACCCTCAGCCTACCCCTAAACAACCTCAGTCTCCCCCTGGAAACCCTTAGCCTACCACTAAACACCCTCAGTCTCCCCCTAAACACCCTCAGTCTCCCCTTAAACACAGCTCAGCCTACCCCTAAACACTCTCAGTCTCCCCCTGGACAACCTCAGCCTACCCCTAAACAACCTCAGCCTACACCTCAACACCCTCAGCCTACCCCTAAACACCCTCTGTCTCCCACTAAACACCCTTAGCCTACCGCTAAACACCATCAGCCTACCCCTAAAAACCCTCAGTCTCCCCCTAAACACCCTCAGCCTACACCTAAACACACTCAGCCTAACCCTAAACTCCCTCACCCTAGCCTAAACACACTCGGCCTACCCCTAAACACCCTCAGCCTACCCCTAAACACCCTCAGCCTACCCCTAAACACCCTCAGTCTCCAACTGGACACCCACAGCCTACCCCTAAATAACCTCAGTCTCCCCCTAAACAACCTCAGCCTACCCCTGGACACCCTCAGTCTCCCCCGAAACACCCTCAGCCTACCCCTAAACACCCTCAGCCTACCCTAAACACCCTCAGTCTCCCCCGGGACACCCTCAGTCTCCCCCTAAACACACTCAGCCTACCCCTAAACACCCTCAGTCTCCCCTAAACACCCTCAGCCTACCGCTATACACCCTCAGCCTACACCTAAACACCATCAGCCTGCCCCTAAACACCCTCAGCCTACCCCTTACAGCGTCAGTCTCCTCCTGGAAACTCTCAGCCTAGCCCTAAACACCCTCAGCCTACACCTAAACACCCTCAGTCTCCCCCTAAACACCCTCAGCCTACCCTTAAACACCCTCAGCCTGCCCCAATACACCCTCAGCATGCCCCTAAACACCCTCAGCCTACCCCTGGACACCCTCAGTCTCCCCCTTAACACCCTCAGCCTACCCCTTAACACCTTCAGCCTACCCCTAAACACCCTCAGTCTCCACCTAAACACCCTCAGTCTACCCCTAAACACCCTCAGCCTACCCCTAAACACCCTCAGTCTACACCTGAAAACCCTCAGTCTGCCCCTAAACACCCTCAGCCTACCCCTAAAAACCCTCAGCCTACCCTTAAACACCCTCAGCCTACCCCTAAACACCCAAAGTCTCCCCCTTGACATACTTAGCCTACACATAAACACCCTCAGCCTACCCCTAAACATGCTCAGTCTCCCCCTGGAAACCCTTTGCCTACCACTAAACACCCTCAGCCTACCCCTAAACAACCTCAGTCACCCCCTGGAAACCCTCAGCCTACCCCTAAACAACCTCAGCCTAAGCCTATACACCCTCAGCCTACCCCTAAACACCCTCAGCCGACCCCTAAACACCCTCAGTCTCCCCCTTAACAACATCAGCCAACCCCTAAACACCCTCAGACTCCCCCTAAACACCCTCACCTACCCCTATACACCCTCAGCCTACCCTAAACACACTCAGCCTACCCCTAAACACCCTCAGCCTACCCATAAACACCCTCTGTCTGCCCTAAACACCCTCAGTCTCCCCCTTAACACCCTCAGCCTACCCCTAAACACCCTCAGTCTCCCCATAAACACACTCAGCCTACCCCTAAACACCCTCAGTCTCCCCTAAACACCCTCAGCCTACCCCTAAACACCCTCAGTCTCCCCTATACACCCTCAGCCTACACCTAAACACCATCAGCCTGCCCCTAAACACCCTCAGCCTACGCCTAACAGCGTCAGTCTCCCCCTGGAAACCCTCAGCCTACCCCTAAACACCCTCAGCCTACCCCTAAACACCCTCAGCCTACCCCTAAACACCCTCAGTCTACCCCTAAACACCCTCAGTCTCCCCCTAAACACCCTCAGCCTACCCCTAAACACCCTCAGCCTACCCCTAAACACCCTCAGCCTGCCCCAATACACCCTCAGCATGCCCCTAAACACCCTCAGCCTACCCCTGGACACCCTCAGTCTCCCCATTAACACCCTCAGCCTACCCCTTAACACCTTCAGCCTACCCCTAAACACCCTCAGTCTCCACCTAAACACCCTCAGTCTACCCCTAAACACCCTCAGCCTACCCCTAAACACCCTCAGTCTACACCTGAACACCCTCAGTCTGCCCCTAAACACCCTCAGCCTATCCCTAAAAACCCTCAGCCTACCCCTAAACACCCTCAGCCTACCCCTAAACACCCAAAGTCTCCCCCTGGACATAGTTAGCCTACCCATAAACACCCTCAGCCTACGCCTAAACACCCTCAGTCTCCCCCTGGAAACCCTTTGCCTACCACTAAACACCCTCAGCCTACCCCTAAACAACCTCAGTCACCCCTTGGAAACCCTCAGCCTACCCCTAAACAACCTCAGCCTAAGCCTATACACCCTCAGCCTACCCCTAAACACCCTCAGCCGACCCCTTAACACCCTCAGTCTCCCCCTTAACACCATCAGCCAACCCCTAAACAACCTCAGTCTCCCGCTAAACACCCTCACCTACCCCTTTACACCCTCAGCCTACCCTAAACACACTCAGCCTACCCCTAAACACCCTCAGCCTACCCATAAACACCCTCTGTCTGCCCTAAACACCCTCAGTCTCCCCCTTAACACCCTCAGCCTACCCCTAAACACCCTCAGTCTCCCCATAAACACACTCAGCCTACCCCTAAACACCCTCAGTCTCCCCTAAACACCCTCAGCCTACCCCTATACACCCTCAGCCTACACCTAAACACCATCAGCCTGCCCCTAAATACCCTCAGCCTACCCCTAACAGCGTCAGTCTCCCCCTGGAAAACCTCAGCCTACCCATAAACACCCTCAGCCTACCCCTAAACACCCTCAGTCTCCACCTAAACACCCTCAGCCTACCCCTAAACACCCTCAGCCTGCCCCAATACACCCTCAGCATGCCCCTAAACACCCTCAGCCTACCCCTGGACACCCTATGTCTCCCCCTTAACACCCTCAGCCTACCCCTTAACACCCTCAGTCTACCCCTAAACACCCTCAGCCTACCCCTAAACACCCTCAGTCTACACCTGAACACCCTCAGTCTGCCCCTAAACACCCTCAGCCTACCCTTAAAACCCTCAGCCTACCCCTAAACACCCTCAGCCTACCCCTAAACACCCAAAGTCTACCCCTGGACATACTTAGCCTACCCATAAACACGCTCAGCCTACCCCTAAACACCCTCAGTCTCCCCCTGGAAACCCTTTGCCTACCACTAAACACCCTCAGCCTACCCCTAAACAACCTCAGTCACCCCCTGGAAACCCTCAGCCTACCCCTAAACACCCTCAGCCTGCCCCAATACACCCTCAGCATGCCCCTAAACACCCTCAGCCTACCCCTGGACATCCTCAGTCTCCCCCTTAACACCATCAGCCAACCCATAAACACCCTCAGTCTCCCCCTAAACACCCTCACCTACCCCTTTACACCCTCAGCCTACCCTATACACACTCAGCCTACCCCTAAACACCCTCAGAATACCACTAAACACCCTCGGCCTTCACCTAAACACCCTCAGTCTCCCCCTGGACACCCACATCCTACCCCTAAACACCCTCAACCTACCCCTAAACTCCCTCTGCCTACCCCTAAACACCCTCAGCCGACCCCTAAACACCCTCAGCCTACCCCTAAACACCCTCAGTCTCTCCCTGGACACCCTCAGCCTTCCCTAAACTCCATCTGTCTCCCCCTGGACACCCTCAGTCTCCCCCTAAACACCCTCAGCCTACCCCTAAACACCCTCAGCCTACCCTATACACCCTCAGGCTACCACTAAAAACCCTCAGCCTACCCCTGGACACCCTCAGTCGCCCCCTAATCACCCTCAGCCTACCCATAAACACTCTCAGCCTACCGCTAAACACCCTCAGTCTCCTCCTGGACACCCTCAGCCTACCCCTAAACTCCCTCAGCCTACCCCTAAACACCCTCAGCCTACCCGTAAACACCCTCAGCCTACCCCTAAACACCCTCAGTCTCCCCCTGGACATCCTCAGCCTACCCCTAAACTCCATCAGTCTCCCCCTGGACACACACAGTCTCCCCCTAAACTCCCTCAGCCTACCCCTAACCACCCGCAGCCTACCACTAAACACCTTCAGCCTACACCTAAACACCCTCAGTCTACCCCTAAACACCCTCAGCCTACCCCAAAATACCCTCAGCCTACCCCTAAACACACTCAGCCACCTCTGGACACCCTCAGCCTACGCTAAAACACCCTCAGCCTACCCCTAATCACCCTCAGTCTCCCCTAAAAACCCTCAGCCTACCCCTATACACCCTCAGCCTACACTAAACACCATCAGCCTACCCCTAAACACCCTCAGCTTAACCCTAAACACCCTATGCCTACCCCTAAACACCCTCAGTCTCTTTCTTAGCACCCTCAGCCTACCCCTAAACACCCTCAGTCTCCCCCTTCACACCCTCAGCCTACCCCTAAACACCCTCAGTCTCCCCCTAAACAACCTCAGCCTACCCCTTAACACCCTCAGCCTACCCCTAAACACCCTCAGTCTCCTCCTTAACACCCTCAGTCTCCTCCTTAACACCCTCAGCCTACCCCTATACACCCTCAGCCTACACCTAAACACCCTCAGCCTACCCCTAAACACCCTCAGTCTCCTCCTTAACACATTCAGCCTACCCCTAAACACCCTCAGTCACCCACTTAACACCCTCAGCCTACCCCTAAACACACTGAGCCTACCACTAAACACCCTCAGTCACCGCTTGAACACCCTCAGCCTACCCCTAAACACCCTCAGTCTCCCCATAAACACCCTCAGCGTACCCCTTAACACCCTCAGTCTCCCCTAAACCCAATCAGCCTACAACCAAACAGCCTCAGTCTCCCCCTAAACACCCTCAGACTACTTCAAACATCCTCCGCCTACCCCTCAACACCTCAGCCTACACCTAAACACCCTCAGTCTCCACCTAAACACCCTCAGTCTCCACCTAAGCACCCTCAGTCTACCCCTAAACACCCTCAGCCTACCCCTAAACACCCTCTGTCTACTCCTAAACTCCCTCAGTCTGCCTCTTAACAACCTCAGCCTACCCCTAAAAACCCTCACCCTAACCCTAAACACCCTCAGCCTACCCCTAAACAACCTCAGTCTCCCCCTGGAAACCCTTAGCCTACCACTAAACACCCTCAGTCTCCCCCTAAACACCCTCAGTCTCCCCCTAAACACCCTCTGTCTCCCACTAAACACCCTTAGCCTACCGCTAAACACCCTCAGCCTACCCCTAAAAATCCTCAGTCTCCCCCTAAACACCCTCAGCCTACATCTAAACACACTCAGCCTACCCCTAAACTCCCTCACCCTACCCTAAACACACTCGGCCTACCCCTAAACACCCTCAGCCTACCCCTAAACACCCTCAGCCTACCCCTAAACACCCTCAGTCTCCACCTGGACACCCACAGCCTACCCCTAAATAATCTCAGTCTCCCCCTAAGCACCCTCAGCCTGCCCCTGGACACCCTCAGTCTCCCCCTAAACACCCTCAGCCTACCCCTAAACACCCTCAGCCTACCCCTAAACACCCTCAGCCTACCCCTATACACCCTCAGCCTACCACTAAACACCCTCAGCCTACCCCTGGACACCCTCAGTCGCCCCCTAATCACCCTCAGCCTACCCCTAAAAACCCTCAGCCTACCACTAAACACCCTCAGTCTCCCCCTGGACACGCTCAGCCTACCCCTAAACGCCATCAGTCTCCCCCTGGAAACACTCAGTCTCCCCCTAAACACCCTCAGCCTACCCCTAACCACCCTCAGCCTACCCATAAACACCCTCAGCCTTCACCTAAACACCTTCAGCCTACACCTAAACACCCTCAGTCTACCCCTAAACACCCTCAGCCTACACCAAAATACCCTCAGCCTAGCCCTAAACACACTCATCCACCCCTGGACACCCTCAGCCTACACTAAAACACCCTCAGCCTACCCCTAATCACCCTCAGTCTCCCCCTAAACACCCTCAGTCTCCCCTAAACACCCTCAGCCTACCCCTATACACCCTCTGCCTACACCTAAACACCATCAGCCTACACCTAAACACCCTCAGCCTATCCCTAAACAACCTCAGTCTCCCCCTGGAAACCCTCAGCCTACCCCTAAACACCCTCAGCCTACCCCTAAAAACCCTCAGCCTACCCCTAAACAACCTCAGTCTCCCCCTGGAAAACCCTCAGCCTACCCCTAAACTCCATCTGTCACCCCCTGGACACCCTCAGTATCCCCCTAAACACCCTCAGCCTACCCCTAAACACCCTCAGCCTGCCTCAATACACCCTCAGCATGCCCCTAAACACCCTCAGCCTACCCCTTAACACCTTCAGCCTACCCCTGAACACCCTCAGTCTCCACCTAAACACCCTCAGTCTACCCGTAAACACCCTCAGCCTACCCCTAAACACCCTCAGTCTACACCTGAACAACCTCAGTCTGCCCCTAAACACCCTCAGCCTACCCCTAAACACCCTCAGCCTACCCCTAAACAACCAAAGTCTCCCCCTGGACATACGCAGCCTAACCCTAAACTCCCTCAGCCTACCCCTAAACACCATCAGCCTACCCCTAAAAACGTCCGCCTACCCCTCAACACCTCAGCCTACACCTAAACACCCTCAGTCTCCACCTAAACACCCACAGTCTCCACCTAAACACCCTCAGTCTCCCCCTAAACACCCTCAGCATACCCCTAAACACCCTCAGCATACCCCTAAACAACCTCACCCTACCCTTAAACACCCTCAGTATCCCCCTGGACAATCTCAGCCTACCCCTAAACAACCTCATCCTACCCCTAAACACCATCAACCTACCCCTAAATACCCTCAGCCTACCCCTAAACACCCTCAACCTACCCCTAAAAACCCTCTGGCTCCCGCTAAACACCCTCAGTCTCCCACTTAACACCCTTAGCCTACCGCTAAACACACTCAGCCTACCCCTAAAAACCCTCAGTCTCCCCCTAAACACCCTCGGCCTACACCTAAACACATTCAGCCAACCCCTAAACATCCTCAGCCTACCCCTAAACACCCTCGGCCTTCACCTAAACACCCTCAGTCTCCCATTGGAAACCCACAGCCTACCCCTAAACACCCTCAACATACCCCTAAACTCCCTCAGCCTACCCCAAAAAGACCCTCAGCCTTCACCTAAACACCCTCAGCCTACCCCTAAACACCCTCAGCCTTCACCTAAACACCCTCAGCCTACCCCTAAACACCCTCAGCCTTCACCTAAACAACCTCAGCCTACCCCTAAACACCCTCAGACTCCCCCTGGACACCCTCAGTCTCCGCCTAAACACCCTCAGCCTACCCCTAAACAACCTCAGACTCCCCCTGGACACCCTCAGCCTACGCCTAAACACCCTCAGCCTACCCCTAAACACCCTCAGCCTTCACCTAAACAACCTCAGCCTACCCCTAAACACCCTCAGACTCCCCCTGGACACCCTCAGTCTCCGCCTAAACACCCTCAGCCTACCCCTAAACAACCTCAGACTCCCCCTGGACACCCTCAGCCTACGCCTAAACACCCTCAGTCTCCCCCTTAACACCATCAGCCAACCGCTAAACACCCTCATTCTCCCCCTAAACACCCTCAGTCTCCCCCTAAACACCCTCAGCCTACCCCTTAACACCCTCAGCCTACCCTAAACACACTCAGCGTACCCCTTAACACCCTCAGTCTCCCCTAAACACATTCAGCCTACAACCAAACAGCCTCAGTCTCCCCCTAAACACCCTCAGCCTACCCCTAAAAACGTCCGCCTACCCCTCAACACCTCAGCCTACACCTAAACACCCTCAGTCACCACCTAAACACCCACAGTCTCCACCTAAACACCCTCAGTCTCCCCCTAAACACCCTCAGCATACCCCTAAACACCCTCAGCATACCCCTAAACAACCTCACCCTACCCTTAAACACCCTCAGTATCCCCCTGGACAATCTCAGCCTACCCCTAAACAACCTCATCCTACCCCTAAACACCATCAACCTACCCCTAAATACCCTCAGCCTACCCCTAAACACCCTCAACCTACCCCTAAAAACCCTCTGGCTCCCGCTAAACACCCTCAGTCTCCCACTTAACACCCTTAGCCTACCGCTAAACACACTCAGCCTACCCCTAAAAACCCTCAGTCTCCCCCTAAACATCCTCGGCCTACACCTAAACACATTCAGCCAACCCCTAAACATCCTCAGCCTACCCCTAAACACCCTCAGTCTCTTTCTTAGCACCCTCAGCCTAGCCCTAAACACCCTCAGTCTCCCCCTTAACACCCTCAGCCTACCCCTAAACACCCTGAGCCTACCACTAAACACGCTCAGTCTCCCCCTGAACACCCTCAGCCTACCCCTAACCACCCTCAGTCTCCCCCTAAACACCCTCAGCCTACCCCTAAACACCCTCAGCCTACCCCTAATCATCCTCAGTCTCCCCTAAAAACCCTCAGCCTACCCCTAAACACCCTCAGTCTCCCCCTAAACACCCTCAGCCTACCCCTTAACACCCTCAGCCTACCCCTAAACACCCTCAGTCTACCCCTAAACTCCCTCAGCCTACCCCAAAATACCCTCAGCCTACCCCTAAACACACTCAGCCACCTCTGGACACCCTCAGCCTACGCTAAAACACCCTCAGCCTACCCCTAAACACCCTCAGTCTCCCCCTTAACACCCTCAGCCTTCCCCTAAACACCCTCAGTCTCCCCCTAAACACCCTCAGCCTACCCTTTAACACCCTCAGCCTACCCTATACAGCCTCAGCGTACACCTTAACACTCTCAGTCTCCAATAAACACCCTCAGCCTACCCCTGTACACCCTCAGCCTACACCTAAACACCCTCAGCCTACCCCTAAACACGCTCAGTCTCCTCCTTAACACCCTCAGCCTCGCCCTAAACATCCTCAGTCTCCCACTTAACACCCTCAGCCTACCACTAAACACCCTCAGTCTCCCCCTAACACCCTTAGCCAACCACTAAACACCCTCAGTCTCCCCATAAACACCCTCAGCCTACCCCTAAACACCCTCAGTCTCCACCTAAACACCCTCAGTCTCCACCTAAACACCCTCAGTCTACCCCTAAACACCCTCAGCCTACCCCTAAACACCCTCAGTCTACTCCTGAACACCCTCAGTCTGCCTCTAAACACCCTCAGCCTACCCCTAAAAACCCTCACCCTACCCCTAAACACCCTCAGCCTACACCTAAACACCCTCAGTCTCCCCCTGGAAACCCTTAGCCTACCACTAAACACACTCAGTCTACCCCTAAACACCCTCAGTCTCCCCTAAACACCCTCAGTCTCCCCCTAAACACCCTCAGCCTACACATAAACACCCTCATCCTACACCTAAACACCCTCAGTATCCCCCTGGACAACCTCAGCCTACCCCTAAACAACCTCAGCCTACCCATAAACACCCTCAGCCTACCCCTAAACACCCTCTATCTCCCCCTAAACACCCTCAGTCTCCCACTAAACACCCTTAGCCTACCGCTAAACACCCTCAGCCTACCCCTAAAAACCCTCAGTCTCCACCTAAACACCCTCAGCTTACACCTAAACACACTCAGCCTACCCCTAAACACCCTCACCCTACCCCTAAACACCCTCAGTCTCCCCCTAAACACCCTCAGCCTAACCCTAAACACCCTCACTCTCCCCCTGGACAACCTCAGCCTACCACTAAACACCCTCAACCTACCCCTAAACACCCTCTGTCTCCGGTTAAACACCCTCAGTCTCCCACTAAACACCCTTAGCCTACCACTAAACACCCTCAACCTACCCCTAAAACCCCTCAGTTTCCCCCTAAACACCCTCGGCCTACATCAAAACACACTCAGCCTACACCTAAACACCCTCAGCCTTCACCTAAACACCCTTAGTCTCTCCCTGGACACCCACAGCCTTCCCCTAAACACCCTCAACCTTCCCCTAAACTCCCTCAGCCTACCCCTAAACACCCTCAGCCTAACCCTGGACACACTTAGTCTCCCTCTGGAAACCCTCAGCCTACCCCTGGACACCCTCAGTCGCCCCCTAATCACCCTCAGCCTACCCCTAAACACCCTCAGCCTACCCCTAAACACCCTCAGTCTCCCCCTGGACTCCCTCAGCCTACCCCTAAACTCCATCAGTCTCCCCCTGGACACCCTCAGTCTCCCCCTAAACACCCTCAGCCTACCCCTAAACACCCTCAGCCTACACCTAAACACCCTCAGCCTACCACTAAACACCCTCAGTCTCCCCCTTAACACCCTCAGCCTACCCCTAAACACCCTCAGCCTACCCCTAAACACCCTCAGCCTACCCATAAACACCCTCTGTCTGCCCTAAACACCCTCAGTCTCCCCCTAAACACCCTCAGCCTACCCCTTAACACCCTCAGCCTACCCTAAACATCCTCAGCGTACACCTTAACACCCTCAGTCTCCCCTAAACACCCTCAGCCTACCCCTATACACCCTCAGCCTACACGTAAACACCATCAGCCTACCCCTAAACACCCTCAGCCTACCCCTAAACAACATCACTCTCCCCCTGGAAACCCTCAGCGTACCCCTAAACACCCTCAGCCTACCCCTAAACACCCTCAGCCTACCCCTAAACAACCTCAGTCTCCCCCTGGGATCCCTCAGCCTACCCCTAAACTCCATCTGTCACCCCCTGGACACCCTCAGTCTCCCCATAAACACCCTCAGCCTGCCCCTAAACACCCTCAGCCTACCCCTGGACACCCTCAGTCTCCCCCTAAACACCCTCAGCCTGCCCCTTAACACCCTCAGCCTACCCCTAAACACCCTCAGTCTCCTCTGCAACACCCTCAGTCTACCCCTAAACACCCTCAGCCTACCCCTAAACACCCTCAGTCTACACCTGAACACCCTCAGTCTGCCCCTAAACACCCTCAGCCTACCCCTAAACACCCAAAGTCTCCCCCTGGACATAGTAAGCCTACCGCTAAACACCCTCAGCCTACCCCTAAACACCCTCAGTCTCCCCCTGGAAACCCTTAGCCTACCACTAAATACCCTCAGTCTACCCCTAAACACGCTCAGTCTCCCCCGAAACACCCTCAGCCTCCCCATAAACACCCTCAGCCTACCCCTAAATTTCCTCACCGTACCCCTAAACACCCTCTGTCTCCCCCTAAACACCCTCAGTCTCCCACTAAACACCCTTAGCCTACCGCTAAACACCTTCAGCCTACCCCTAAAAACCCTCAGTCTCCACCTAAACACCCTCAGCCTACCGCTAAATACCCTCAGCCTACCCCTAAACACCCTCAGTCTCCACCTAGGCACCCTCAGCCTACCCCTAAAAACCCTCAGTCTCCACCTAAACACCCTCAGCCTACACCTAAACACACTCAGCCTACCCCTAAACGCCCTCACCCTACTCTTAAACACCCTCAGCCTTCCCTAAACACCCTCAGCCTACCCCTTTACACCCTCAGCCTTCACCTAAACACCCTCAGTCTCCCACGGACACCCACAGCCTACCCCTAAACACCCTCAACCTACCCCTATACACCCTCAGCCTACCCCTAAACACCCTCAGCCTACCCCTAAACACCTTCAGCCTACCCCTAAACACCCTCAGCCTACCCCTAAACAACCTCAGCCTACCCCTAAACACCCTCAGTCTCCCCCTGGGCACCCTCAGCCTACCCCTAAACTCCATCAGTCTCCCCCTAGACACCCTCAGTCTCCCCCTAAACACCCTCAGCCTACCCCTAAACACCCTCAGCCAACCCCTAAACTCCCTCAGTCTCCCCATGGACACCCTCAGTCTCCCCATGGACGCCCTCAATCTCCCCATGGACACCCTCAGTCTCCCCATGGACACCCTCAGTCTCCCCATGGACACCCTCAATCTCCCCATGGACACCCTCAGTTTCCCCATGGACACCCTCAGTCTCCCCATGGACACCCTCAGTCTCCCCCTGGACACACTCAGTCTCCCCCGGACACACTCAGTCACCCCTGGACAATTTCAGTCTCCCCCTAGGACACCCTCACTCTCCGCCTGGACTCACTCAGTCTCCTCCTGGACACACTCAGTCTCCTCCTGGACACACGCAGTCTCCCCTGGACACCCTCATTCTCCCCCTGGAGACCCTCAGTCTAAACCCAGATACCCTCAGTCTCCCACGGACACCCTCAGTCTCCCCCTGGACACCCTCAGCCTCCCACGTACACCCTCAGTCTCCCCCTGGACACCCTCAGTCTCCCACGGACACCCTCAGTCTCCCCCTGGACACCCTCAGTCTCCCACGGACATCCTCAGGCTCCCCCTGGACAACATCAGACTCAACATAGGCACTCTCACTCTCTCCTCGGACACCCTCAGTCTCTCCTGGACACCCTCAGTCTCCCCCTCGCCTCCCTCACTCTCTCCTTGGACACCCTCAGTCTCTCTCGGACACCCTCAGTCTCCCCCGGACACCCTCTGTCTCTCCCTGGGACACATTCAGTCTCCCCCTGGACAACGTCAGACTCACCCTAGACACCTTCAGTCTATCCACGGACACGCTCAGTCTCTCCCGGACACCCTCAGTCTCTCCCGGACACCCTCAGTCTCTCTCGGACACCCTCAGTCTCCCCCGGACACCCTCTGTCTCTCCCTGGGACACATTCAGTCAGACTCACCCTAGACACCTTCAGTCTATCCTCGGAGACCCTCAGTCTCTCCCGGACACCCTCAGTCTCCCCCTGGAGACCCTCAGTCTAAACCCGGATACCCTCAGTCTCACACGGACACCCTCTGGCTCCCCCTGGACAACTTCTGTCTCCCCCTGGGACACATTCAGTCTCCCCCTGGACAACGTCAGACTCACCTTAGACTCCCCCAGTCTCTCCTCGGACACCCTCAGTCTCTCCCGGACACCCTCAGTCTAAACCCGGACATCCTCAGTCTAAACCCGGACACCCTCAGTCTCCCACTGGAGACCCTCAGTCTTCCCCAGGACACCCTCAGTCTCAACGCGGACACCCTCAGTCTCCCTTCAGACAGACTCAGTCTACCCCGGACACCTTCCGTCTCCCCTCCGGACACCCTCAGTCGCCCCCTGGAAACCCTCAATCTATCCCTCGGACACCCCCAGTAAGACCCGAAAACCCTCAGTCACCTCCGGACACGCTATGTCTCCCCCTGGAATCCCTCAGTCTCCACTTGGACACACGCAGTAACCCGCGGACACCCTCAGTCTCCCCCGCACACCCTCAGTCTTCCTCCTGCCTCCCTCAGTTTACTCCCCACCCCCCACACGCCCTCAATCGTTCCCCTGGATACCCTCAGTCCCCCACTTGGACACCCTCAGTCTCTTCCTGGACACCCTCAGTCTCACCCCGGACACCCTCAGTCTTCTATCGGACACCCTCAGTCTCCCACCGGACACCCTCTGTCTCACCGCGGACACACTCAGTCTCCACTTGGACACACGCAGTAACCTGCGGACACCCTCAGTCTCCCCTGGACACCCTCAGTCTTCCTCCTGCACTCCCTCAGTCTACTCCCCACCCCCCACACACCCTCAGTCGTTCCCCTGGACACCCTCAGTCTCCCACTTGGACACCATCACTCTTTTCCTGGACACCCTCAGTCACAGCCCGGACACCCTCAGTCTCCCACCGGACACCCCCTGTCTCACCTCGGACACCCTCAGTCTCCCCATGGACACCCTCAGTCACCACCGGACACGCTATGTCTCTCCCTGGAATCCCTCAGTCTCCACTTGGACACACGCAGTAACCCCCGGACACCCTCAGTCTCCCCCGGACACCCTCAGTCTCCCCCTGGACACCCTCAGTCTCAACCCAGACACGCTCAGTCTCCCATTGGATAAAATCAGTCACATCCCGGACTCTCTCAGTCTCCCCCTCAGACAAGCTCAGTCTCTCCCGGTCACCCTCAGTCTCCCCCTTGGACACCCTCAGTCTCACCCAGCACACCCTCAGTCTCCCCCTCGGACACCCTCAGTCTCCACCTCGTACACCCTCAGTCTCCCCCGGACACCCTCATTCTCCCATCGGACACACTCAGTCTCCCATCGGACACCCTCATTCTCCCATCGGACACACTCAGTCTTCCTCTAGTCACCGTCAGACTCACCCGGGACACACTCAGTCTCCCCTCAGACAGCCTCATTCTCCCCCGGACACAGTCACTCTCCCACTGCAACAACATCTGTCTCTTCCCGGACACCCTAATCCTCCCATACGGACACCCACAGTATCCCCTTCAGACACCCTCAGTCTCCCCCTCGGACACCCTCAGACTCCCCCTCGGACACACTCAATCTCCCCAGGAGCCAACCTCAGTCTCCCCTTCGGACACCCTCAGCCACCCCCTGGACACACTCAGCCTCCCCCTCGGAAACCCTCAGTCTCCCCCTGGACACACTCAGCCTCCCACTGGAAACTCTCAGCCACCCCCTGAACACCCTCAGTCTCCCCCTGGACACCCTCAGTCTCCCCTTGGACACCCTCAGCCTCCCACTGGACATCCTCAGCCACCCCCTGAACACCCTCAGTCTCCCTCTGGAGACCCTCAGTCTCCCTGAAACAGCCTCAGTCTCCACCTCAGGCACACTTAGTCTCCGCCTGGACACACTCAGTCTGCACTCGGACACCATCAGTCTCATCCCAGACACCCTCAGTCTCCCCCGGACACCCTCAGTCTCCCCAGGACACTCTCACTCTCCCTTCGGACACCCTCAGTCTCCCTCTGGAACCCTCAGTCTCTACCTGAACATCCTCATTCTCACACCGGACACACACAGGCTCCCCTCAGAAACACTCAGTCTCCCTCTGGAACCCTCAGTCTCTACCTGAACACCCTCATTCTCACCCCGGACACTCCCAGGCTCCCCTCAGACACACTCAGTCACCCCCTCGGACACACTCAGTCTCACCCTCGGACAACCTCTGTCACTTCACGGACATCCTAAGTCTCCCCTTCGGACACCCTCAGTCTCCCCCTGGACATACTCAGCCTCCCACTGGACACCCTCAGTCTCCCCTAGACACACTCAGCCTCCTCCTCGGAAACCCTCAGTCTCCCCTAGACACACTCAGCCTCCCCCGCGGAAACCCACAATCTCCCCCTGGACACACTCAGCCTCCCCCTGGACACCCACACCAACCCCCTGGACACCCTCAGTCTCCCCCTGGACACCCTCAGTCTTCCCCTGAACACCCTCAGTCTCCCCCTGAACACCCTCAGTCTCCCCCTGGACACCCACAGTATCACCCCAGACACCCTCAGTCACCCTGGACACCCTCAATCTCCCCCTCGGACACCCTCAGTCTCCCCAGGACACTCTCCCTCTCCCCTCGGACACACTCAGTCTCCCTCTGAAACCCTCAGTCTCTACGTGAACACCCTCATTCTCACACCAGTCACTCTCAGGCTCTCCTCAGACAGACTCCTTCTCCCCTGGACGCACTCAGTCTTCCCCTCGGACAACATCTGTCTCTACCCGGACACCCTCATTCTCACCCCGGACACCCCCATTCTCACCCCGGACACCATCAGTCTCCCCCTGGACACCCTCATTCTCACCCCGGACACCCTCAGTCTCCCCCTGGACACCCTCAGTCTCCCCCTGGACACCCTCCGTCTCATCCTGGACACCCTCATTCTCCCCCTGGACACCCTCAGTCTCACCATGGACACCCTCAGTCTCCCCCACGGAGACCCTCAGTCTCCCCCTGGACACCCTCAGTCTCCCCATGGACACACTCAGTCCCCCCCGGACAAACTTGGTCTCCCCCTCGGACACCCTCACTCTCCGCCTGGACTCACTCAGTCTCCCTCTGGACAACCAGAGTCTCCCCCGGACGCCCTCAGTCTCCCCTGACACCCTCAGTCTCCCCCTGGAGACCCTCAGCCTAAACCCGGATACCCTCAGTCTCCCACGGACACCCTCAGGCTCCCCCTGGACACCCTCTGTCTCTCCCTGGGACACACTCAATCTCCCCATGGACAACGTCAGACTCAACCTAGACTCCCTCACTCTCTCCTCGGACACCCTCAGTCTCTCCCGGACACCCTCAGTCTCCCCCGGACACCCTCATTCTCCCCCCTGGGACGCATTCAGACTCCCCCTGGACAACGTCAGACTCACCCTAGACACCCTCAGTCTCTCCTCGGACACGCTCAGTCTCTCCGCGGACACCCTCAGTCTCCCCCTGGACTGCCTCAGTCTAAACCCGGCACCCTCAGTCTCCCCCTGGACACCCTTATTCTCACCCCGGACACCCTCAGTCTCCCCCTCGGAGACCCTCAGTCACCCCCTGGACACCCTCAGTCTCCCACGGGACCCCTCAGTCTCCCCCTGCACACCCTCAGTATCCCCCTCGGACACACTCACTCTCCGCCTGGACTCACTCAGTCTCCCACTGGACAACCACAGTTGCTCCCGGACACCCTCAGTCTCCCCCTGGACACCCTTATTCTCACCCCGGACACCCTCAGTCTCCCCCTCGGAGACCCTCAGTCACCCCCTGGACACCCTCAGTCTCCCACGGGACCCCTCAGTCTCCCCCTGCACACCCTCAGTCTCCCCCTCGGACACCCTCACTCTCCGCCTGGACTCACTCAGTCTCCCACTGGACAACCACAGTTGCCCCCGGATGCCCTCAGTCTCCTCCTGGACACACGCAGTCTCCCCTGGACACCCACAGTCTCCCCCTGGAGACCCTCAGTCTAAACCCGGATACCCTCAGTCTCCCATGGTCACCCTCAGTCTCCCCCTGGACACCCTCTATCTCTCCCTGGGACACCCTCAGTCTCCCCTGGACACCCTCAGTCTCCCACTGGAGACCCTCAGTCTTCCCCAGGACATCCTCAGTCTCAACCTGGACACCCTCAGTCTCCCTTCAGACAGACTCAGTCTCCCCCGGACACCTTCCGTATCCCATCCGGACACCCTCAGTCGCCCCCTGGAAACTCTCAATCTCTCCCTTGGACACCCCCAGTAAGCCCCGAATACCCTCAGTCACCACCGGACACGCTATGTCTCCCCCTGGAATCCATCAGTATCCACTCGGACACACGCAGTAACCCGCGGACACCCTCAGTCACAGCCCGGACACCCTCAGTCTCCCACCGGACACCCTCTGTCTCACCCCGGACACCCTCAGTTGTTCCCCTGGATACCCTCAGTCCCCCACTTGGACACCCTCAGTCTCACCCCGGACACCCTCAGTCTTCTATCGGACACCCTCAGTCTCCCCCCGGACACCCTCTGTCTCACCCTGGACACCCTCAGTCTCCCCCTTGACACCCTTAGACTCCCCCAGGGACACCCTCAGTATTTCCCAGGACACACTCAGTATCCACTTGGACCATCTCAGTCTCCCCCTGGACACCATCAGTCTCCCTCTTGGACACCCTCCGTCTCCCCCTTGACACCCTTAGACTCCCCCAGGGACACCCTCAGTATTTCCCAGGACACACTCAGTATCCACTTGGACCCTCTCAGTCTCCCCCTGGACACCATCAGTCTCCCTCTTGGACACGCTCCGTCTCCCTCTTGGACACCCTCCGTCTCCCCCCCGGATACCCTCAGTCTCCCCCTGGACACCCTCTGTCTCCCCCTGGGACACATTCAGTCTCCCCCGGACAACGTCAGACTCACCCTAGACACCCTCAGTCTCTCCTCGGACACGCTCAGTCTCTCCTCGGACACCCTCAGTCTCCCCCGGACACCCTCAGTCTCCCCCTGGACACCCTCAGTCTAAACCCGTACACCCTCAGTCTCCCACTGGAGACCCTCAGTCTTCCCCAGGACACCCTCGGTCTCAACCCTCAGTCTCCCTTCAGACAGACTCAGTCTCCCCCGGACACCTTCCGTCTCCCCTCCGGACACCCTCCGTCGCCCCCTGGAAACCCTCAATCTCTCCCTCGGACACCCCAAGTAAGACCCGAATACCCTCAGTCAATCCGGACACGCTATGTCTCTCCCTGGAATCCCTCAGTATCCACTCGGACACACGCAGTAAACCGCGGACACCCTCAGTCTCCCCCGCACACCCTCAGTCTTCCTCCTGCACTCCCTCAGTTTATTCCCCACCCCCCAGACACCCTCAGACGTTTCCCTGGATACCCTCAGTCCCCCACTTGGACACCCTCAGTCTCTTCCTGGACACCCTCAGTCTCACCCCGGACAACCTCAGTCTTCTATCGGACACCTTCAGTCTCCCCCCGGACACCCTCTGTCTCACCCCTGACACCCTCAGTCTCCCACTTGACACCCTTAGACTCCCCCAGGGACACCCTCAGTATTTCCCTGGACACCCTCAGTCTCCACTTGGACCATCTCAGCCTCCCCCTGGACACCCTCAATCACCCCCTGGACACCCTCAGTCTCATCCCAGACACCCGCAGTCTCACTCGGACACCCTCAATCACCCCTTCAGACACCATCAGTCTCCTCCGGACACCCTCAGTCTCCCTCCGGACACCCTCTTTCTCCCCCTTGCCACACTCAGTCTAAACCCAGACACCCTCAGTCTCCCCCTGGACACCCTCATTCTCACCCCGGACACCCTCAGTCTCCCCCTCGGAGACCCTCAGTCTCCCCCTGGACACCCTCATTCTCACCCCGGACACCCTCAGTCTCCCCCTCGGAGACCCTCAGTCTCCCCTGGACACCCTCAGTCTCCCCCTGGACACACCCAGTCTCCCATTGGATAAAATCAGTCACATCCCGGACTGCCTCAGTCTCCCCCTCAGACAACCTCAGTCTCTCCCGGACACCCTCAGTCTCCCCCTCCGACAAGCTCAGTCTCACCCCGCTCACCCTCAGTCTCCACCTCGTACACCCTCTGTCTCACCCCGGACACCCTCAGTCTCCCCCTTGATACCCTCAGTCTCCCCGCAGACACCCTCAGTCTCCACTGGACACCCTCTATATCCACCTGGACACCCTCAGTCTTCTGTCGGACACCCACAGTCTCCACCCGCACATGCTCTGTCTCACCCCAGACACACTCAGTCTCCCCCTTGACACCCTTAGACTCCCCCAGGGACACCCTCAGTATTTCCCTGGACACCCTCAGTGTCCACTTGGACCATCTCAGTCTCCCCCTGGACACCATCAGTCTCCCTCTTGGACACCCTCCGTCTCCCTCTTGGACACCCTCCGTCTACCCCCCGGAGACTCTCAGTCTCCCCCTGGACACCCTCCGTCTCCCCTCGGACACCCTCACTCTCCGCCTGGACTCACTCAGTCTCCCAATGGACATCCTCAGTCTCCACCTGGAGACTCTCAGTCTCCTCCTGGACACACACAGTCTCCTCTTGACACCCTCAGTCTCTTCCTGGACACCCTCAGTCTCCCCCCGGACACCCTCAGTCTTTCCCGGACACCCTCAGTCTCACCCCCGGACACCCTCAGTCTCACCCCCGGACACCCTCAGTCTTTCCCCTGCACTCCCTCAGTCTACTCCCCACCCTCTAGACACGCTCAGTCGTTCCCCTGGATACCCTCAGTCCCCCACTTGGACACCCTCAGTCTCTTCCTGGACACCCTCAGTCTCACCCCGGACACCCTCAGTCTTCTATCGGACACCCTCAGTCTCCCCCCGGACACCCTCTGTCTCACCCCAGACACCCTCAGTCTCCCTCTTGGACACCCTCAGTCTCCCCCCCGGACTCCCTCAGTCTCCCCCTGGACACCATCAGTCTCCCTCTTGGACACCCTCCGTCTCCCTCTTGGACACCCTCAGTCTCCCTCTTGGACACCGTCCGTCTCCCCCCCGGACACCCTCCGTCTCCCCCATGGACACCCTCAATCACCCCCTGGAAATCCTTAGTCTCCGCCCGGACACCCCCAGTCTCCCCCTGGAAATCCTTAGTCTCCGCCCGGACACCCCCAGTCTCCCCCGGACACCCTCAGTCTCATCCCAGACGCCTCCAGTCTCCCCCGGACACCCTCAGTCTCATCCCAGACGCCCCCAGTCTCCCCCAGACACCCTCAATCACCCCTTCGGACACCATCAGTCTCCTCCAGACACCCTCAGTCTCCCCCTGGACACCCACATTCTCCACTTGGACACCCACAGTCTTTACTTGGTCACCCTCAGTCTCCCCCTGGACACCCTCAGTCTCCCCCTCGGACACCGTCAGTCTCCTCCGGACACCCTCAGTCTCCCCCCTGGACACATCAGTCGCCAGATGGCCACCCTCAGCCTCCCTTTGGACACCCTCCATCTCCCCACCGGAGACACTCAGTCTCCCCCTGGAAACCCTCAGTCTCCCCCTGTTCAGCCTCAGTCGTTCCCTAGACACCCTCAGTCTCCACTTGGTCACACTTAGTCTCCCCCCAGACAACCTCAGACTCCCCCTGGACACCCTCAGTCTTCCCATGGACACCCTCAGTCTCCCCCTCGGACACCCTCAGTCTCCCCCTTGGACACCCTCAGTCTCCCCCTGGAAACCCTCAGTCACCCCCGGACACCCTCAGTCACCCCCTCGGAGGCCCTCACTCTCCGCCTGGACTCACTCAGTATCCCCCTGGACACCCTCTGTCTCTCCCTCGGATACCCTCAGTCACCCCCTGGACACCCTCAGTCACCCCCGGACAACCTCAGTCACCCCCTCGGACACCCTCACTCTCCGCCTGGACTCACTCAGTCTCCCCCTGGACACCCTCAGTCTCCTCCTGTACACACTCAGTCTCCCCCTGGACACCCTCATTCTTCCCTGGACACCCTCAGTCTCCCCCTGGACGCCCTCAGTCTCCCCTGGACACCCTCAGTCTCACCCTGGAGACCCTCAGTCTCACCCTGGAGACCCTCAGTCTAAACCCGGATACCCTCAGTCTCCCACGTACACCCTCAGGCTCCCACTGGACACCCTCTGTCTCCCCCTGGGACACATTCAGTCTCCCCCTGGACAACGTCAGACTCACCCAAGACTCCCTCACTCTCTCCTCGGACACCCTCAGTCTCTCCTCGGACACCCTCAGTCTCCCCGCTGGACACCCTCAGTCTCCCCCTGGGACACATTCAGTCTCCCCCGGGACACACTCAGTCTCCCCCTGGACAACGTCAGACTCACCCTAGACACCCTCAGTCTCTCCTCGGACACGCTCAGTCTCTCCTCGGACACCCTCAGTCTCCCCCGGACACCCTCAGTCTCCCCACTGGGCAACGTCAGACTCACCCTAGACACCCTCAGTCTCTCCTCGGACACGCTCAGTCTCTCCTCGGACACCCTCAGTCTTCCCCAGACACCCTCAGTCTCCCCCTGGACACCCTCAGTCTAAACCCGGACACCCTCAGTCTCCCTTCGGACAGACTCAGTCTCCCCCAGACACCTTCCTATCCCCTCCGGACACCCTCAGTCTCCCTTCGGACAGACTCAGTCTCTCCTGGACACCTTCCTATCCCCTCCGGACACCCTCAGTCGCCCCCTGGAAACCCTCAATCTATCCCTCGGACACCCCCAGTAAGCCCCGAAAACCCTCAGTCACCACCGGGCACGCTATGTCTCCCCCTGAAAACCCTCAGTATCCACCGGACACACACAGTAACCCGCGGACACCCACAGTCTCCCCCCCGGACACCCTCAGTCTTTCCCGGACACCCTCAGTCTCATCCGGACACCCTCAGTCTCCCTCCGGACACCCTCTTTCTCCCCCTTGCCACACTCAGTCTAAACCCAGACACCCTCAGTCTCCCCCTGGACACCCTCATTCTCACCCCGGACACCCTCAGTCTCCCCCTCGGAGACCCTCTGTCTCCCCCTGGACACCCTCATTCTCACCCCGGACACCCTCAGTCTCCCCCTCGGAGACCCTCAGTCTCCCCTGGACACCCTCAGTCTCCCCCTGGACACACCCAGTCTCCCATTGGATAAAATCAGTCACATCCCGGACTGCCTCAGTCTCCCCCTCAGACAACCTCAGTCTCTCCCGGACACCCTCAGTCTCCCCCTCAGACAAGCTCAGTCTCTCCTGGACACCCTCAGTCTCCCCCTTGGACACATTCAGTCTCACCCCGCACACCCTCAGTCTCCACCTCGTACACCCTCTGTCTCACCCCGGACACCCTCAGTCTCCCCCTTGATACCCTCAGTCTCCCCGCAGACACCCTCAGTCTCCACTGGACACCCTCTATCTCCACCTGGACACCCTCAGTCTTCTGTCGGACACCCACAGTCTCCACCCGCACACGCTCTGTCTCACCCCAGACACACTCAGTCTCCCCCTTGACACCCTTAGACTCCCCCAGGGACACCCTCAGTATTTCCCTGGACACCCTCAGTGTCCACTTGGACCATCTCAGTCTCCCCCTGGACACCATCAGTCTCCCTCTTGGACACCCTCCGTCTCCCTCTTGGACACCCTCCGTCTACCCCCCGGAGACTCTCAGTCTCCCCCTGGACACCCTCAGTCTCCCCTCGGACACCCTCACTCTCCGCCTGGACTCACTCAGTCTCCCACTGGACATCCTCAGTCTCCACCTGGAGACTCTCAGTCTCCTCCTGGACACACACAGTCTCCTCTTGACACCCTCAGTCTCTTCCTGGACACCCTCAGTCTCCCCCCGGACACCCTCAGTCTTTCCCCTGCACTCCCTCAGTCTACTCCCCACCCTCTAGACACGCTCAGTCGTTCCCCTGGATACCCTCAGTCCCCCACTTGGACACCCTCAGTCTCTTCCTGGACACCCTCAGTCTCACCCCGGACACCCTCAGTCTTCTATCGGACACCCTCAGTCTCCCCCCGGACACCCTCTGTCTCACCCCAGACACCCTCAGTCTGCCTCTTGGACACCCTCAGTCTCCCCACCGGACTCCCTCAGTCACCCCCTGGACACCATCAGTCTCCCTCTTGGACACCCTCCGTCTCCCTCTTGGACACCCTCCGTCTCCCTCTTGGACACCCTCAGTCTCCCTCTTGGACACCGTCCGTCTCCCCCCCCGGACACCCTCAGTCTCCCCCCTGGACACCCTCAATCACCCCCTGGAAATCCTTAGTCTCCGCCCGGACACCCCCAGTCTCCACCTGGAAATCCTTAGTCTCCGCCCGGACACCCCCAGTCTCCTCCGGACACCCTCAGTCTCATCCCAGACGCCCCCAGTCTCCCCCGGACATCCTCAGTCTCATCCCAGACGCCCCCAGTCTCCCCCGAACACCCTCAATCACCCCTTCGGACACCATCACTCTCCTCCAGACACCCTCAGTCTCCCCCTGGACACCCACATTCTCCACTTGGACACCCACAGTCTTTACTTGGTCACCCTCAGTCTCCCCCTGGACACCCTCAGTCTCCCCCTCGGACACCGTCAGTCTCCTCCAGACACCCTCAGTCTCCCCCCTGGACACATCAGTCGCCAGATGGCCACCCTCAGCCTCCCTTTGGACACCCTCCATCTCCCCACTGGAGACACTCAGTCTCCCCCTGGAAACCCTCAGTCTCCCCCTGTTCAGCCTCAGTCGTTCCCTAGACACCCTCAGTCTCCACTTGGTCACACTTAGTCTCCCCGCGGACAACCTCAGACTCCCCCTGGACACCCTCAGTCTCCCCATGGACACCCTCAGTCTCCCCCTCGGACACCCTCAGTCTCCCCCTTGGACACCCTCAGTCTCCCCCTGGACACCCTCAGTCACCCCCGGACACCCTCAGTCACCCCCTCGGAGGCCCTCACTCTCCGCCTGGACTCACTCAGTATCCCCCTGGACACCCTCTGTCTCTCCCTCGGATACCCTCAGTCACCCCCTGGACACCCTCAGTCACCCCCGGACAACCTCAGTCACCCCCTCGGACACCCTCACTCTCCGCCTGGACTCACTCAGTCTCCCCCTGGACACCCTCAGTCTCCTCCTGTACACACTCAGTCTCCCCCTGGACACCCTCATTCTTCCCTGGACACCCTCAGTCTCCCCCTGGACGCCCTCAGTCTCCCCTGGACACCCTCAGTCTCACCCTGGAGACCCTCAGTCTCACCCTGGAGACCCTCAGTCTAAACCCGGATACCCTCAGTCTCCAACGTACACCCTCAGGCTCCCACTGGACACCCTCTGTCTCCCCCTGGGGCACACTCAGTCTCCCCCTGGACAACGTCAGACTCACCCAAGACTCCCTCACTCTCTCCTCGGACACCCTCAGTCTCTCCTCGGACACCCTCAGTCTCCCCCCTGGACACCCTCAGTCTCCCCCTGGGACACATTCAGTCTCCCCCGGGACACACTCAGTCTCCCCCTGGACAACGTCAGACTCACCCTAGACACCCTCAGTCTCTCCTCGGACACGCTCAGTCTCTCCTCGTACACCCTCAGTCTCCTCCGGACACCCTCAGTCTCCCCACTGGACAACGTCAGACTCACCCTAGACACCCTCAGTCTCTCCTCGGACACGCTCAGTCTCTCCTCGGACACCCTCAGTCTTCCCCAGACACCCTCAGTCTCCCCCTGGACACCCTCAGTCTAAACCCGGACACCCTCAGTCTCCCTTCGGACAGACTCAGTCTCCCCCAGACACCTTCCTATCCCCTCCGGACACCCTCAGTCTCCCTTCGGACAGACTCAGTCTCTCCTGGACACCTTCCTATCCCCTCCGGACACCCTCAGTCGCCCCCTGGAAACCCTCAATCTATCCCTCGGACACCCCCAGTAAGCCCCGAAAACCCTCAGTCACCACCAGACACGCTATGTCTCCCCCTGAAAACCCTCAGTATCCACCGGACACACACAGTAACCCGCGGACACCCACAGTCTCCCCCCCGGACACCCTCAGTCTTTCCCGGACACCCTCAGTCTCCCCCGGACACCCTCAGTCTTTCCCCTGCACTCCCTCAGTCTACTCCCCACCCTCCAGACACCCTCAGTCGTTCCCCTGGACACCCTCAGTCTCCCACTTGGACACCATCACTCTTTTCCTGGACACCCTCAGTCTCCCCCGGACACCCTCAGTCTCCCCCCGGACACCCTCTGTCTCACCCCGGACACCCTCAGTCTCCCACTTGACACCCTCAGTCTCCCCCCGGACACCCTCAGTCTTCCTCTTGCACTCCCTCAGTCTACTCCCCACCCCCCAAACACCCTCAGTCGTTCCCCTGGATACCCTCAGTCCCCCACTTGGACACACTCAGTCTCCCACTTGGACACCCTCAGTCCCCCACTTGGACACCATCAGTCTCACCCCGGACACCCTCAGTCTCCCACTTGGACACCCTCAGTCACCCCCTGGACACCATCAGTCTCCCTCTTGGACACCCTCCGTCTCCCTCTTGGACACCCTCCGTCTCCCTCTTGGACACCCTCAGTCTCCCTCTTGGACACCGTCCGTCTCCCCCCCGGACACCCTCAGTCTCCCCCCTGGACACCCTCAATCACCCCCTGGAAATCCTTAGTCTCCGCCCGGACACCCCCAGTCTCCACCTGGAAATCCTTAGTCTCCGCCCGGACACCCCCAGTCTCCCCCGGACACCCTCAGTCTCATCCCAGACGCCCCCAGTCTCCCCCGGACACCCTCAGTCTCATCCCAGACGCCCCCAGTCTCCCCTGGACACCCTCAATCACCCCTTCGGACACCATCAGTCTCCTCCAGACACCCTCAGTCTCCCCCTGGACACCCACATTCTCCACTTGGACACCCACAGTCTTTACTTGGTCACCCTCAGTCTCCCCCTGGACACCCTCAGTCTCCCCCTCGGACACCGTCAGTCTCCTCCGGACACCCTCAGTCTCCCCCCTGGACACATCAGTCGCCAGATGGCCACCCTCAGCCTCCCTTTGGACACCCTCCATCTCCCCACTGGAGACACTCAGTCTCCCCCTGGAAACCCTCAGTCTCCCCCTGTTCAGCCTCAGTCGTTCCCTAGACACCCTCAGTCTCCACTTGGTCACACTTAGTCTCCCCCCGGACAACCTCAGACTCCCCCTGGACACCCTCAGTCTCCCCATGGACACCCTCAGTCTCCCCCTCGGACACCCTCAGTCTCCCCCTTGGACACCCTCAGTCTCCCCCTGGACACCCTCAGTCACCTCCGGACACCCTCAGTCATCCCCTCGGAGGCCCTCACTCTCCGCCTGGACTCACTCAGTATCCCCCTGGACACCCTCTGTCTCTCCCTCGGATGCCCTCAGTCACCCCCTGGACACCCTCAGTCACCCCCGGACAACCTCAGTCACCCCCTCGGACACCCTCACTCTCCGCCTGGACTCACTCAGTCTCCCCCTGGACACCCTCAGTCTCCTCCTGTACACACTCAGTCTCCCCCTGGACACCCTCATTCTTCCCTGGACACCCTCAGTCTCCCCCTGGACGCCCTCAGTCTCCCCTGGACACCCTCAGTCTCACCCTGGAGACCCTCAGTCTCACCCTGGAGACCCTCAGTCTAAACCCGGATACCCTCAGTCTCCCACGTACACCCTCAGGCTCCCACTGGACACCCTCTGTCTCCCCCTGGGGCACACTCAGTCTCCCCCTGGACAACGTCAGACTCACCCAAGACTCCCTCACTCTCTCCTCGGTCACACTCAGTCTCTCCTCGGACACCCTCAGTCTCCCCCCTGGACACCCTCAGTCTCCCCCTGGGACACATTCAGTCTCCCCCGGGACACACTCAGTCTCCCCCTGGACAACGTCAGACTCACCCTAGACACCCTCAGTCTCTCCTCGGACACGCTCAGTCTCTCCTCGGACACCCTCAGTCTCCCCCGGACACCCTCAGTCTCCCCACTGGACAACGTCAGACTCACCCTAGACACCCTCAGTCTCTCCTCGGACACGCTCAGTCTCTCCTCGGACACCCTCAGTCTTCCCCAGACACCCTCAGTCTCCCCCTGGACACCCTCAGTCTAAACCCGGACACCCTCAGTCTCCCTTCGGACAGACTCAGTCTCCCCCAGACACCTTCCTATCCCCTCCGGACACCCTCAGTCTCCCTTCGGACAGACTCAGTCTCTCCTGGACACCTTCCTATCCCCTCCGGACACCCTCAGTCGCCCCCTGGAAACCCTCAATCTATCCCTCGGACACCCCCAGTAAGCCCCGAAAACCCTCAGTCACCACCAGACACGCTATGTCTCCCCCTGAAAACCCTCAGTATCCACCGGACACACACAGTAACCCGCGGACACCCACAGTCTCCCCCCCGGACACCCTCAGTCTTTCCCGGACACCCTCAGTCTCCCCCGGACACCCTCAGTCTTTCCCCTGCACTCCCTCAGTCTACTCCCCACCCTCCAGACACCCTCAGTCGTTCCCCTGGACACCCTCAGTCTCCCACTTGGACACCATCACTCTTTTCCTGGACACCCTCAGTCTCCCCCGGACACCCTCAGTCTCCCCCCGGACACCCTCTGTCTCACCCCGGACACCCTCAGTCTCCCACTTGACACCCTCAGTCTCCCCCCGGACACCCTCAGTCTTCCTCTTGCACTCCCTCAGTCTACTCCCCACCCCCCAAACACCCTCAGTCGTTCCCCTGGATACCCTCAGTCCCCCACTTGGACACACTCAGTCTACCACTTGGACACCCTCAGTCCCCCACTTGGACACCATCAGTCTCACCCCGGACACCCTCAGTCTCCCACTTGGACACCCTCAGTCTCCCACTTGGACACCATCACTCTTTTCCTGGACACCCTCAGTCACAGCCCGGACACCCTCACTCTTCTATCGGACACCCTCAGTCTCCCACCGGACACCCCCTGTCTCACCTCGGACACCCTCAGTCTCCCCCTTGACACTCTCAGTCTCCCCGCAGACACCCTCGCTCTCCACTGGACAGCCTCTATCTCCACCTGGACACCCTCAGTCTCCCCACAGACACCCTCAGTCTCCCCACAGACACCCTCACTCTCCACTGGACACCCTCTATTTACACCTGGACCCACTCAGTCTCTCCCTAGACACCCTCTGTCTCACCCCTGAGACCCTCAGTCTCCCCATTGACACACTCATTCTCCCCGCAGACACCCTCACTCTCCACTGGACACCCTCTATCTCCCCCTTGACACCCTCAGTCTCCCCCTGGACACCCTCAGTCTCCCTGTGGACACACTCATTCTCCCCCGGACACCATCTATCTACACCTGGACACACTCAGTCTCTCCCTAGACACCCTCTGTCTCACCCCTGACACCCTCAGTCTCCCCATTGACACACTCATTCTCCCCGCAGACACCCTCACTCTCCACTGGACACCCTCTATATCCCCCTTGACACCCTCAGTCTCCCCTCGGACACCCTCACTCTCCGCCTGGACTCACTCAGTCTCCCACTGGACATCCTCAGTCTCCACCTGGAGAATCTCAGTCTCCTCCTGGACACACACAGTCTCCCCTTGACACCCTCAGTCTCTTCCTGGACACCCTCAGTCTCCCCCCGGACACCCTCAGTCTTTTCCGGACACCCTCAGTCTCACCCCCGGACACCCTCAGTCTTTCCCCTGCACTCCCTCAGTCTACTCCCCACCCTCTAGACACGCTCAGTCATTCCCCTGGATACCCTCAGTCCCCCACTTGGACACCATCAGTCTCTTCCTGGACACCCTCAGTCTCACCCCGGACACCCTCAGTCTTCTATCGGACACCCTCAGTCTCCCCCCGGACACCCTCTGTCTCACCCCGGACACCCTCAGTCTCCCTCTTGGACACCCTCAGTCTCCCCCCCGGACTCCCTCAGTCTCCCCCTGGACACCATCAGTCTCCCTCTTGGACACCCTCCGTCTCCCTCTTGGACACCCTCAGTCTCCCTCTTGGACACCCTCCGTCTCCCCCCCGGACACCCTCAGTCTCCCCCCTGGACACCCTCAATCACACCCTGGAAATCCTTAGTCTCCGCCCGGACACCCCCAGTCTCCACCTGGAAATCCTTAGTCTCCGCCCGGACACCCCCAGTCTCCCCCGGACACCCTCAGTCTCATCCCAGACGCCCCCAGTCTCCCCCGGACACCCTCAGTCTCATCCCAGACACCCCCAGTCTCCCCTGGACACCCTCAATCACCCCTTCGGACACCATCAGTCTCCTCCAGACACCCTCAGTCTCCCCCTGGACACCCACATTCTCCACTTGGACACCCACAGTCTTTACTTGGTCACCCTCAGTCTCCCCCTGGACACCCTCAGTCTCCCCCTCGGACACCGTCAGTCTCCTCCGGACACCCTCAGTCTCCCCCCTGGACACATCAGTCGCCAGATGGCCACCCTCAGCCTCCCTTTGGACACCCTCCATCTCCCCACCGGAGACACTTAGTCTCCCCCTGGAAACCCTCAGTCTCCCCCTGTTCAGCCTCAGTCGTTCCCTAGACACCCTCAGTCTCCACTTGGTCACACTTAGTCTCCCCCCGGACAACCTCAGACTCCCCCTGGACACCCTCAGTCTCCCCATGGACACCCTCAGTCTCCCCCTCGGACACCCTCAGTCTCCCCCTTGGACACCCTCAGTCTCCCCCTGGACACTCTCAGTCTCCCCATGGACACCCTCAGTCACCCCCTCGGAGGCCCTCACTCTCCGCCTGGACTCACTCAGTATCCCCCTGGACACCCTCTGTCTCTCCCTCGGATACCCTCAGTCACCCCCTGGACACCCTCAGTCACCCCCGGACAACCTCAGTCACCCCCTCGGACACCCTCACTCTCCGCCTGGACTCACTCAGTCTCCCCCTGGACACCCTCAGTCTCCTCCTGTACACACTCAGTCTCCCCCTGGACACCCTCATTCTTCCCTGGACACCCTCAGTCTCCCCCTGGACGCCCTCAGTCTCCCCTGGACACCCTCAGTCTCACCCTGGAGACCCTCAGTCTCACCCTGGAGACCCTCAGTCTAAATCCGGATACCCTCAGTCTCCCACGTACACCCTCAGGCTCCCACTGGACACCCTCTGTCTCCCCCTGGGACACACTCAGTCTCCCCCTGGACAACGTCAGACTCACCCAAGACTCCCTCAGTCTCTCCTCGGACACCCTCAGTCTCCCCCCTGGACACCCTCAGTCTCCCCCTGGGACACATTCAGTCTCCCCCGGGACACACTCAGTCTCCCCCTGGACAACGTCAGACTCACCCTAGACACCCTCAGTCTCTCCTCGGACACGCTCAGTCTCTCCTCGGACACCTTCAGTCTCCCCCGGACACCCTCAGTCTCCCCACTGGACAACGTCAGACTCACCCTAGACACCCTCAGTCCCTCCTCGGACACGCTCAGTCTCTCCTCGGACACCCTCAGTCTTCCCCAGACACCCTCAGTCTCCCCCTGGGACACCCTCAGTCTCCCCCTGGACACCCTCAGTCTAAACCCGGACACCCTCAGTCTCCCTTCGGACAGACTCAGTCTCCCCCAGACACCTTCCTATCCCCTCCGGACACCCTCAGTCTCCCTTCGGACAGACTCAGTCTCTCCTGGACACCTTCCGTATCCCCTCCGGACACCCTCAGTCGCCCCCTGGAAACCCTCAATCTATCCCTCGGACACCCCCAGTAAGCCCCGAAAACCCTCAGTCACTACCGGACACGCTATGTCTCCCCCTGAAAACCCTCAGTATCCACTCGGACACACACAGTAACCCGCGGACACCCTCAGTCACCCCCAGACACCCTCAGTCGCCCCCTGCACTCCCTCAGTCTACTCCCCACCCCCCACACACCCTCAGTCGTTCCCCTGGACACCCTCAGTCCCCCACTTGGACACCATCAGTCTCTTCCTGGACACCCTCAGTCCCCCACTTGGACACCCTCAGTCTCCCACTTGGACACCATCACTCTTTTCCTGGACACCCTCAGTCACAGCCCGGACACCCTCAGTCTTCTATCGGACACCTTCAGTCTCCCCCTCGGAGGCCCTCACTCTCCGCCTGGACTCACTCAGTATCCCCCTGGACACCCTCTGTCTCTCCCTCGGATACCCTCAGTCACCCCCTGGACACCCTCAGTCACCCCCGGACAACCTCAGTCACCCCCTCGGACACCCTCACTCTCCGCCTGGACTCACTCAGTCTCCCCCTGGACACCCTCAGTCTCCTCCTGTACACACTCAGTCTCCACCTGGACACCCTCATTCTTCCCTGGACACCCTCAGTCTCCCCCTGGATGCCCTCAGTCTCCCCTGGACACCCTCAATCTCACCCTGGAGACCCTCAGTCTCACCCTGGAGACCCTCAGTCTAAACCCGGATACCCTCAGTCTCCCACGTACACCCTCAGGCTCCCACTGGACACCCTCTGTCTCCCCCTGGGACACACTCAGTCTCCCGCTGGACAACGTCAGACTCACCCAAGACTCCCTCACTCTCTCCTCGGACACCCTCAGTCTCTCCTCGGACACCCTCAGTCTCCCCCCTGGACACCCTCAGTCTCCCCCTGGGACACATTCAGTCTCCCCCGGGACACACTCAGTCTCCCCCTGGACAACGTCAGACTCACCCTAGACACCCTCAGTCTCTCCTCGGACACGCTCAGTCTCTCCTCGGACACCCTCAGTCTCCCCTGGACACCCTCAGTCTCCCCACTGGACAACGTCAGACTCACCCTAGACACCCTCAGTCTCTCCTCGGACACGCTCAGTCTCTCCTCGGACACCCTCAGTCTTCCCCAGACACCCTCAGTCTCCCCCTGGACACCCTCAGTCTAAACCCGGACACCCTCAGTCTCCCTTCGGACAGACTCAGTCTCCCCCAGACACCTTCCTATCCCCTCCGGACACCCTCAGTCTCCCTTCGGACAGACTCAGTCTCTCCTGGACACCTTCCTATCCCCTCCGGACACCCTCAGTCGCCCCCTGGAAACCCTCAATCTATCCCTCGGACACCCCCAGTAAGCCCTGAAAACCCTCAGTCACCACCGGACACGCTATGTCTCCCCCTGAAAACCCTCAGTATCCACCGGACACACACAGTAACCCGCGGACACCCTCAGTCTCGCCCCCCCAGACACCCTCAGTCTTTCCCGGACACCCTCAGTCTCTTCCGGACACCCTCAGTCTTTCCCCTGCACTCCCTCAGTCTACTCCCCACCCTCCAGACACCCTCAGTCAATCCCCTGGACAACTTCAGTCCCCAACTTGGACACCCTCAGTCTCTTCCTGGACACCCTCAGTCTAACCCCCGGACACCCTCAGTCTTTCCCCTGCACTCCCTTAGTCTACTCCCCACCCTCCAGACACCCTCAGTCGTTCGCCTGGATACCCTCAGTCTCCCACTTGGACACCATCACTCTTTTCCTGGACACCCTCAGTCTCCCACTTGACACCCTCAGTCTCCCCCCGGATACCGTCAGTCTTCCTCCTGCACTCCCTCAGTCTACTCCCCACCCCCCACACACCCTCAGTTGTTCCCCTGGATACCCTCAGTCTCCCACTTGGACACCCTCAGTCCCCCACTTGGACACCATCAGTCTCTTCCTGGACACCCTCAGTCTCACCCCGGACACCCTCAGTCTCCCACTAGGACACCATCACTCTTTTCCTGGACACCCTCAGTCACAGCCCGGACACCCTCAGTCTTCTATCGGACACCCTCAGTCTCCCACCGGACACCCTCTGTCTCACCTCGGACACCCTCAGTCTCCCCCTTGACACCCTCAGTCTCCCCGCAGACACCCTCGCTCTCCACTGGACACCCTCTATCTCCACCTGGACACCCTCAGTCTCCCCACAGACACCCTCAGTCTCCCCACAGACACCCTCACTCTCCACTGGACACCCTCTATCTACACCTGGACACACTCAGTCTCTCCCTAGACACCCTCTGTCTCACCCCTGACACCCTCAGTCTCCCCATTGACACACTCATTCTCCCCACAGACACCCTCACTCTCCACTGGACACCCTCTATCTCCCCCTTGACACCCTCAGTCTCTCCCTGGACACCCTCAGTCTCCCCATGGACACACTCATTCTCCCCCGGACACCCTCAGTCTCCCCCTGGACACACTCAGTCTCCCCCTGGACACCCTCAGTCTCCCCCTGGACACCCTCAGTCTCCCCGTGGACACACTCATTCTCCCCCGGACACCCTCAGTCTCCCCCTGGACACCCTCAGTCTCCCCCTGGAAACCCTCAGCCTCCCCCTGGAAACCCTTAGACTCCCTGGACACCCTCACTCTCCCCCTGGACACCCTCAGTCTCCCCCTGGACACACCCAGTCTCCCATTGGATAAAATCAGTCACATCCCGGACTCCCTCAGTCACCCCCTCAGACAAGCTCAGTCTCTCCCGGACACCCTCAGTCTCCCCCGTGGACACCCTCAGTCTCACCCTGCACACCCTCAGTCTCCCCCTCGGACATCCTCAGTCTCCACCTCGTACACCCTCAGTCTCCCCCAGACACCCTCATTCTCCCATAGGACACCCTCATTCTCCCATCGGACACACTCAGTCTGCCTCTAGTCACCGTCAGACTCACCCGGGACACACTCAGTCTCCCCTCAGACAGCCTCATTCTCCCCCGGACACACTCACTCTCCCACTGCAACAACTTCTGTCTCTTCCCAGACACCCTAAGTCTCCCCTACGGACACCCACAGTATCCCCTTCGGACACCCTCAGTCTCCCCCTAAACACCCTCAGCCTACCCCAAAATACCCTAAGCCTACCCCTAAACACCCTCAGCCTACCCCTGGACACCCTCAGCCTGCCCCTAAACACCTTCAGCCTACCCTTAAACACCCTCAGCCTTCCCCTAAACACCCTCACCCGACCCCTAAACACCCTTAGCCTACACCTAAACACCCTCAGTCTCCCCCTAAACACCCTCAGTCTAGCCCGGACACCCTCAGTCTCTCCCGGACACCCTCAGTCTCCCCCTGGACACCCTCAGTCTCCCCCAGGGACACACACAGTCTCCCCCTGGAAACCCTCAGCCTCCCCCTGGAAACCCTTAGACTCCCTGGACACCCTCACTCTCCCCCTGGACACCCTCAGTCTCCCCCTGGACACACCCAGTCTCCCATTGGATAAAATCAGTCACATCCCGGACTCCCTCAGTCACCCCCTCAGACAAGCTCAGTCTCTCCCGGACACCCTCAGTCTCCCCCGTGGACACCCTCAGTCTCACCCTGCACACCCTCAGTCTCCCCCTCGGACATCCTCAGTCTCCACCTCGTACACCCTCAGTCTCCCCCAGACACCCTCATTCTCCCATAGGACACCCTCATTCTCCCATCGGACACACTCAGTCTGCCTCTAGTCACCGTCAGACTCACCCGGGACACACTCAGTCTCCCCTCAGACAGCCTCATTCTCCCCCGGACACACTCACTCTCCCACTGCAACAACTTCTGTCTCTTCCCAGACACCCTAAGTCTCCCCTACGGACACCCACAGTATCCCCTTCGGACACCCTCAGTCTCCCCCTCGGACAGCCTCAGACTCCCCCTCAGACACCCTCAGACTCCACCTCGGACCCCCCCAGACTCCCCCTCGGACACCCTCAGTCTCACCCCGGACACCATCAATTTCCCCTGGAGCCAAACTCTCTCCCTCCCGGACACCCTCAGCCTCCCCCTCGGACACCCTCAATCTCCCCTGAAGCCAACCTCAGTCTCTCCCGGACACCCTCAGCCTCCCCCTCGGACACCCTCAGTCTCACCCCGGACTCACTCATTCTCCCACTGGACAACCTCATTCTCCCTCTGACACCCTCAGTCTCCCCCTCGACAACATCAGTCCCACCCCGGACATCCTCAGGCTCCCCTGGGACACCCTCAGTCTCCCCCGGACACCCTTAGTCTCCCCCTGGACAACATCAGTCTCACCCCGGACACCCTCAGTCTCCCCTCGGACATCCTCAGTCTCCCCAGGACACCCTCAGTCACCCCAGACACACTCAGTCTCTGCTCGGACACCTTATGTCTCCCTCTGGAGACCCTCAGTCTCCCCCAAACACCCTCAGTCTCCACCTCAGGCACCCTACGTCTCCGCCTGGACTCCCTCAGTCTGCACTCGGACAACATCAGTCTCACACCAGACACCCTCAGTCTCCCCCCGGACACCCTCAATCTCCCCCCGGACACCATCAGTCTCCCCCGGACACGCTCAGTCTCCCTCTGGAACCCTCAGTCTCTACCTGAACACCCTCATTCTCACCCCGGACACTCCCAGGCTCCCCTCGGACACACTCAGTGACCCCCGCGGACACACTCAGTCTCACCCTCGGACAACCTCTGTATATTCCCGGACACCCTAAGTCTCCCCTTCGGACAGCCTCAGTCTCCCCCTGGACACACTCAGTCTTCCCCTCGGAAACCCTCAGTCTCCCGCTGGACACACTCAGCCTCCCCCTCGGAAACCCTCAGTCTCCCCCTAGACACACTCAGCCTCCACCTCCGAAACCCTCTGTCTCCCCCAGGACACACTCAGCCGCCCACTGGACACCCTCAGTCTCCTCCTGGACATCCTCAGTCTCCCGCTGGACACCCTCAGTCTCCCCCTTGGACACCCTCAGTCTCCCCCGGACACCCTCAGTCTCCCCCTGGACATCCTCAGTCTCCCCCTGGACACCCTCAGTTTCACCCCGGACACCCTCAGTTTCACCCCGGACACCCTCAGTCTCCCCCTCGGACACCCTCAGTCACCCTGGACACCCTCATTCTCCCCCTGGACACCCTCAGTCTCCCCAGGACACTCTCCCTCTCCCCTCGGACACACTCAGTCTCCCTCTGAAACCCTCAGTCTCTACGTGACACCCTCATTCTCACACCAGACACTCTCAGGCTCTCCTCAGACAGATTCCTTCTCCCCCGGACGCACTCAGTCTTCCCCTCGGACAACATCTGTCTCTACTCGGACACCCTCATTCTCACTCCGGACACCCTCAGTCTCAACCCGGACACCCTCAGTCTCCCTTCAGACAGACTCAGTCTCACCCCAGACACCCTCAGTCTCCCACTGGACACCCTCTGTCTCACCGCGGACACCATCATTCTCCACCTTGACACCCTCAGTCTCCCCGCAGACACCCTCACTCTCCACTGGACACCCTCTATCTCCACCTGGACACCCTCAGTCTCCCCCTGGACACCCTCAGTCTCCCCCTTGACATCCTCAGTCTCCCCGCAGACACCCTCTATCTCCACCTGGACTCCCTCAGTCTCCCCCTGGACACCATCAGTCTCCCCGTGGACACACTCATTCTCCCCCGGACACCCTGAGTCTCCCCCTGGAAACCCTCACCTCCCCCTGGACACCCTCAGTCTCCCCCGGACGCCCTCAGTCTCCCCCTGGACACCCACAGTCTCCCCCTGGACACACTCAGTCTCCCATTGGATAAAATCAGTCACATCCCGGACTCTCTCAGTTTCCCCCTCAGACAAGCTCAGTCTCTCCCGGACACCCTCAGTCTCCCCCTTGGACACCCTCAGTCTCACCCAGCACACCCTCAGTCTCCCCCTTGGACACCCTCAGTCTCACCCAGCACACCCTCAGTCTCTCCCGGACACCCTCAGTCTCCCCCTTGGACACCCTCAGTCTCACCCAGCACACCCTCAGTCTCCCCCCGGACACCCTCAGTCTCCACCTCGTACACCCTCAGTCTCCCCCGGACACCCTCATTCTCCCATCGGACACCCTCATTCTCCACCTCGTACACCCTCAGTCTCCCCCTGGACAACCTGAGTCTCCCCCTGGAAACCCTCAGTCTCCCCCTCGGACACCCACAGTCTCCCCCTTGGACACCCTCAGTCTCCACCTGGACATCCTCAGTCTCCCCCTGGACACCCTCAGTTTCACCCCGGACACCCTCAGTTTCACCCCGGACACCTTCAGTCTCACCCCGGACACCCTCAGTCTCCCCCTCGGACACCCTCAGACACCCTGGACACCCTCAGTCTCCCCAGGACACTCTCCCTCTCCCCTCGGACACACTCAGTCTCCCTCTGAAACCCTCAGTCTCTACGTGAACACCCTCATTCTCACACCAGACACTCTCAGTCTCTCCTCAGACAGACTCCTTCTCCCCTGGACGCACTCAGTCTTCCCCTCGGACGACATCTGTCTCTACTCGGACACCCTCATTCTCACCCCGGACACCCTCAGTCTCCCCCTGGACACACTCAGTCTCCCCCTGGACACCCTCATTCTCATCCTGGACACCCTCATTCTCCCCCTGGACACCCTCAGTCTCACCCCGGACACCCTCAGTCTCCCCCTGGAGACCCTCAGTCTAAACCCGGATACCCTCAGTCTCACACGGACACCCTCTGGCTCCCCCTGGACACCCTCTGTCTCCCCCTGGGACACATTCAGACTCCCCCTGGACAATGTCAGACTCACCCTAGACTCCCTCAGTCTCTCCTTGGACACGCTCAGTCTCTCCTCGGACACCCTCAGTCTCCCCCTGGACACCCTCAGTCTCTCCTTGGACATCCTCCGTCTCCCCCCTGGAGACCCTCAGTCTCCCCATGGACAGCCTCAGTCTCTCCTTGGACACGCTCAGTCTCTCCTCGGACACCCTCCGTCTCCCCCAGACACCCTCAGTCTCTCCCTGGAGACCCTCAGTCTAAACCCGGACACCCTCAGCCTACCCCTAGACACCCTCACCCTACCCCTAAACACCCTCAGTATCCCCCTGGACAACCTCAGCCTACCCCTAAACAACCTCATCCTACCCCTAAACACCCTCGGCCTACCCCTAAACACCCTCGGCCTACCCCTAAACACCCTCTGTCTCCCCCTAAACACCCTCAGTCTCCCACTAAACACCCTTAGCCTTCCCCTAAACACCCTCAGTCTCCCACTAAACACCCTCAGTCTCCACCTAAACACCCTCAGCCTACACCTAAACACACTCAGCCTACCCCTAAACACCCTCACCCTACCCCTAAACACCCTCAGCCTACCCCTAAACACCCTCAGCCTACCCCTAAACACCCTCAGCCTTCACCTAAACACCCTCAGTCTCCCACGGACACCCACAGCCTACCCCTAAACACCCTCAGCCTACCCCTAAACACCCTCAACCTACCCCTAAACACCCTCAGCCTACCCCTAAACAACCTCAGCCTACCCCTAAACACCCTCAGTCTCCCCCTAAACACCCTCAGCCTACCCCTAAACACCCTCAGCCTACCCCTAAACTCCATCAGTCTCCCCCTGGACACCCTCAGTCTCCCCCTAAACACCCTCAGCCTACCCCTGTACACCCTCAGCCTACCACTAAACACCCTCAGCCAACCCCTGGACACCCTCAGTCTCCTCATGGACTCACTCAGTCACCCCCTGGACACCCTCAGTCTCCCCATGGACACCCTCAGTCTCCCCCTGGACACCCTCAGTCTCCCCCTTGGCGACCCTCAGTCTCCACTTGGTCACCCTCAGTCTCCCCCGGACACCCTCAGTCTCCCCCTGGACACACTCAGTCTCCCCCGGACACCCTCAGTCTCCCCCGGACACCCCCTGTCTCTCCTCGGACACCGTCATTTTCCCCCTGGACACCCTCAGTCTCCCCCTGGACACCCTCAATCTCCCCATGGACACACTCAGTCACCCCCGGACAATTTCAGTCTCCCCCTAGGACACCCTCACTCTCCGCCTGGACTCACTCAGTCAACCCCGGACAAACTCAGTCTCCCGCCCGGACGCCCTCAGTCTCCTCCTGGACACACGCAGTCTCCCCCTGGAGACCCTCAGTCTAAACGCGGACACCCTCAGTCTCAACCAGGACACCCTCAGTCTCCCTTCAGACAGACTCAGTCTCACCCCGGACACCCTCAGTCTCCCACCAGACACCCTCTGTCTCACCGCGGACACCCTCATTCTCCCCCTTGACACCCTCAGTCTCCCCGCAGACACCCTCACTCTCCACTGGACACCCTCTATCTCCACCTGGACACCCTCAGTCTCCCCCTGGACACCCTCAGTCTCCCCCTTGACATCCTCAGTCTCCCCGCAGACACCCTCTATCTCCACCTGGACTCCCTCAGTCTCCCCCTGGACACCATCAGTCTCCCCGTGGACACACTCATTCTCCCCCGGACACCCTGAGTCTCCCCCTGGAAACCCTCAGTCTCCCCCTCGGACACCCTCAGTCTCCCCCTTGGACACCCTCAGTCTCCCCCTGGACACCCTCAGCCTCCCCCTGGACACACCCAGTCTCCCATTGGATAAAATCAGTCACATCCCGGACTCTCTCAGTCTCCCCCTCAGACAAGCTCAGTCTCTCCCGGACACCCTCAGTCTCCCCCTTGGACACCCTCAGTCTCACCCAGCACACCCTCAATCTCCCCCTTGGACACCCTCAGTCTCACCCAGCACACCCTCAGTCTCCCCCTCGGACACACTCAGTCTCCCCCTTGGACACCCTCAGTCTCACCCTGGAGACCCTCAGTCTCACCCTGGAGACCCTCATTCTAAACCCGGATACCCTCAGTCTCCCACGTACACCCTCAGGCTCCCACTGGACACCCTCTGTCTCCCCCTGGGACACACTCAGTCTCCCCCTGGACAACGTCAGACTCACCCAAGACTCCCTCACTCTCTCCTCGGACACCCTCAGTCTCTCCTCGGACACCCTCAGTCTCCCCCCTGGACACCGTCAGTCTCCCCCTGGGACACATTCAGTCTCCCCCGGGACACACTCAGTCTCCCCCTGGACAACGTCAGACTCACCCTAGACACCCTCAGTCTCTCCTCGGACACGCTCAGTCTCTCCTCGGACACCCTCAGTCTCCCCCGGACACCCTCAGTCTCCCCACTGGACAACGTCAGACTCACCCTAGACACCCTCAGTCTCTCCTCGGACACGCTCAGTCTCTCCTCGGACACCCTCAGTCTTCCCCAGACACCCTCAGTCTCCCCCTGGACACCCTCAGTCTAAACCCGGACACCCTCAGTCTCCCTTCGGACAGACTCAGTCTCCCCCAGACACCTTCCTATCCCCTCCGGACACCCTCAGTCTCCCTTCGGACAGACTCAGTCTCTCCTGGACACCTTCCTATCCCCTCCGGACACCCTCAGTCGCCCCCTGGAAACCCTCAATCTCTCCCTCGGACACCCCCAGTAAGCCCCGAAAACCCTCAGTCACCACCGGACACGCTATGTCTCCCCCTGAAAACCCTCAGTATCCACCGGACACACACAGTAACCCGCGGACACCCACAGTCTCACCCCCCGGACACCCTCAGTCTTTCCCGGACACCCTCAGTCTCCCCCGGACACCCTCAGTCTTTCCCCTGCACTCCCTCAGTCTACTCCCCACCCTCCAGACACCCTCAGTCAATCCCCTGGATAACCTCAGTCCCCAACTTGGACACCCTCAGTCTCTTCCTGGACACCCTCAGTCTAACCCCCGGACACCCTCAGTCTTTCCCCTGCACTCCCTTAGTCTACTCCCCACCCTCCAGACACCCTCAGTCGTTCCCCTGGATACCCTCAGTCTCCCACTTGGACACCATCACTCTTTTCCTGGACACCCTCAGTCTCCCACTTGACACCCTCAGTCTCCCCCCGGATACCCTCAGTCTTCCTCCTGCACTCCCTCAGTCTACTCCCCACCCCCCACACACCCTCAGTTGTTCCCCTGGATACCCTCAGTCTCCCACTTGGACACCCTCAGTCCCCCACTTGGACACCATCAGTCTCTTCCTGGACACCCTCAGTCTCCCACTTGGACACCCTCAGTCTCCCACTTGGACACCATCACTCTTTTCCTGGACACCCTCAGTCACAGCCCGGACACCCTCACTCTTCTATCGGACACCCTCAGTCTCACCCCGGACACCCTCAGTCTCCCACTTGGACACCATCACTCTTTTCCTGGACACCCTCAGTCACAGCCCGGACACCCTCACTCTTCTATCGGACACCCTCAGTCTCCCACCGGACACCCTCTGTCTCACCTCGGACACCCTCAGTCTCCCCCTTGACACTCTCAGTCTCCCCGCAGACACCCTCGCTCTCCACTGGACAGCCTCTATCTCCACCTGGACACCCTCAGTCTCCCCACAGACACCCTCAGTCTCCCCACAGACACCCTCACTCTCCACTGGACACCCTCTATCTACACCTGGACACACTCAGTCTCTCCCTAGACACCCTCTGTCTCACCCCTGACACCCTCAGTCTCCCCATTGACACACTCATTCTCCCCACAGACACCCTCACTCTCCACTGGACACCCTCTATCTCCCCCTTGACACCCTCAGTCTCCCCCTGGACACCCTCAGTCTCCCCATGGACACACTCATTCTCCCCCGGACACCCTCAGTCTCCCCCTGGACACACTCAGTCTCCCCCTGGACACCCTCAGTCTCCCCCTGGACACCCTCAGTCTCCCCGTGGACACACTCATTCTCCCCCGGACACCCTCAGTCTCCCCCTGGACACCCTCAGTCTCCCCCTGGAAACCCTCAGCCTCCCCCTGGAAACCCTTAGACTCCCCGGACACCCTCACTCTCCCCCTGGACACCCTCAGTCTCCCCCTGGACACACCCAGTCTCCCATTGGATAAAATCAGTCACATCCCGGACTCCCTCAGTCACCCCCTCAGACAAGCTCAGTCTCTCCCGGACACCCTCAGTCTCCCCCGTGGACACCCTCAGTCTCACCCTGCACACCCTCAGTCTCCCCCTCGGACATCCTCAGTCTCCACCTCGTACACCCTCAGTCTCCCCCAGACACCCTCATTCTCCCATAGGACACCCTCATTCTCCCATCGGACACACTCAGTCTGCCTCTAGTCACCGTCAGACTCACCCGGGACACACTCAGTCTCCCCTCAGACAGCCTCATTCTCCCCCGGACACACTCACTCTCCCACTGCAACAACTTCTGTCTCTTCCCAGACACCCTAAGTCTCCCCTACGGACACCCACAGTATCCCCTTCGGACACCCTCAGTCTCCCCCTAAACACCCTCAGCCTACCCCAAAATACCCTAAGCCTACCCATAAACACCCTCAGCCTACCCCTGGACACCCTCAGCCTGCCCCTAAACACCTTCAGCCTACTCTTAAACACCCTCAGCCTTCCCCTAAACACCCTCACCCGACCCCTAAACACCCTTAGCCTACACCTAAACACCCTCAGTCTCCCCCTAAACACCCTCAGTCTAGCCCGGACACCCTCAGTCTCTCCCGGACACCCTCAGTCTCCCCCTGGACACCCTCAGTCTCCCCCAGGGACACCCACAGTCTCCCCCTGGAAACCCTCAGCCTCCCCCTGGAAACCCTTAGACTCCCCGGACACCCTCACTCTCCCCCTGGACACCCTCAGTCTCCCCCTGGACACACCCAGTCTCCCATTGGATAAAATCAGTCACATCCCGGACTCCCTCAGTCACCCCCTCAGACAAGCTCAGTCTCTCCCGGACACCCTCAGTCTCCCCCGTGGACACCCTCAGTCTCACCCTGCACACCCTCAGTCTCCCCCTCGGACATCCTCAGTCTCCACCTCGTACACCCTCAGTCTCCCCCAGACACCCTCATTCTCCCATAGGACACCCTCATTCTCCCATCGGACACACTCAGTCTGCCTCTAGTCACCGTCAGACTCACCCGGGACACACTCAGTCTCCCCTCAGACAGCCTCATTCTCCCCCGGACACACTCACTCTCCCACTGCAACAACTTCTGTCTCTTCCCAGACACCCTAAGTCTCCCCTACGGACACCCACAGTATCCCCTTCGGACACCCTCAGTCTCCCCCTCGGACACCCTCAGACTCCCCCTCAGACACCCTCAGACTCCACCTCGGACACCCCCAGACTCCCCCTCGGACACCCTCAGTCTCACCCCGGACACCATCAATTTCCCCTGGAGCCAAACTCTCTCCCTCCCGGACACCCTCAGCCTCCCCCTCGGACACCCTCAATCTCCCCTGAAGCCAACCTCAGTCTCTCCCGGACACCCTCAGCCTCCCCCTCGGACACCCTCAGTCTCACCCCGGACTCACTCATTCTCCCACTGGACAACCTCATTCTCCCTCTGACACCCTCAGTCTCCCCCTCGACAACATCAGTCCCACCCCGGACATCCTCAGGCTCCCCTTGGACACCCTCAGTCTCCCCCGGACACCCTTAGTCTCCCCCTGGACAACATCAGTCTCACCCCGGACACCCTCAGTCTCCCCTCGGACATCCTCAGTCTCCCCAGGACACCCTCAGTCACCCCAGACACACTCAGTCTCTGCTCGGACACCTTATGTCTCCCTCTGGAGACCCTCAGTCTCCCCCAAACACCCTCAGTCTCCACCTCAGGCACCCTACGTCTCCGCCTGGACTCCCTCAGTCTGCACTCGGACAACATCAGTCTCACACCAGACACCCTCAGTCTCCCCCCGGACACCCTCAATCTCCCCCCGGACACCATCAGTCTCCCCCGGACACCCTCAGTCTCCCTCTGGAACCCTCAGTCTCTACCTGAACACCCTCATTCTCACCCCGGACACTCCCAGGCTCCCCTCGGACACACTCAGTGACCCCCGCGGACACACTCAGTCTCACCCTCGGACAACCTCTGTATATTCCCGGACACCCTAAGTCTCCCCTTCGGACAGCCTCAGTCTCCCCCTGGACACACTCAGTCTTCCCCTTGGAAACCCTCAGTCTCCCCCTGGACACACTCAGCCTCCCCCTCCGAAACCCTCTGTCTCCCCCAGGACACACTCAGCCGCCCACTGGACACCCTCAGTCTCCCCCTGGACATCCTCAGTCTCCCCCGGACACCCTCAGTCTCCCCCGGACACCCTCAGTCTCCCCCTGGACATCCTCAGTCTCCCCCTGGACACCCTCAGTTTCACCCCGGACACCTTCAGTCTCACCCCGGACACCCTCAGTCTCCCCCTCGGACACCCTCAGTCACCCTGGACACCCTCATTCTCCCCTTGGACACCCTCAGTCTCCCCAGGACAGTCTCCCTCTCCCCTCTGACACACTCAGTCTCCCTCTGAAACCCTCAGTCTCTACGTGAACACCCTCATTCTCACACCAGACACTCTCAGGCTCTCCTCAGACAGACTCCTTCTCCCCCGGACGCACTCAGTCTTCCCCTCGGACAACATCTGTCTCTACTCGGACACCCTCATTCTCACTCCGGACACCCTCAGTCTCAACCCGGACACCCTCAGTCTCCCTTCAGACAGACTCAGTCTCACCCCAGACACCCTCAGTCTCCCACTGGACACCCTCTGTCTCACCGCGGACACCCTCATTCTCCCCCTTGACACCCTCAGTCTCCCCGCAGACACCCTCACTCTCCACTGGACACCCTCTATCTCCACCTGGACACCCTCAGTCTCCCCCTGGACACCCTCAGTCTCCCCCTTGACATCCTCAGTCTCCCCGCAGACACCCTCTATCTCCACCTGGACTCCCTCAGTCTCCCCCTGGACACCATCAGTCTCCCTGTGGACACACTCATTCTCCCCCGGACAACCTGAGTCTCCCCCTGGAAACCCTCAGCCTCCCCCTGGACACCCTCAGTCTCCCCCGGACACCCTCAGTCTCCCCCTGGACACCCTCAGCCTCCCCCTGGACACCCTCAATCTCCCCCTGGACACCCTCACTCTCCCCCTGGACACCCTCAGTCTCCCCCTGGACACCCTCAGTCTCCCCCTGGACACCCTCAGTCTCCCCCTGGACACACCCAGTCTCCCATTGGATAAAATCAGTCACATCCCGGACTCTCTCAGTTTCCCCCTCAGACAAGCTCAGTCTCTCCCGGACACCCTCAGTCTCCCCCTTGGACACCCTCTGTCTCACCCAGCACACCCTCAGTCTCCCCCCGGACACCCTCAGTCTCCACCTCGTACACCCTCAGTCTCCCCCGGACACCCTCATTCTCCCATCGGACACCCTCATTCTCCACCTCGTACACCCTCAGTCTCCCCCTGGACAACCTGAGTCTCCCCCTGGAAACCCTCAGTCTCCCCCTCGGACACCCACAGTCTCCCCCTTGGACACCCTCAGTCTCCCCCTGGACATCCTCAGTCTCCCCCTGGACACCCTCAGTTTCACCCCGGACACCCTCGGTTTCAACCCGGACACCTTCAGTCTCACCCCGGACACCCTCAGTCTCCCCCCGGACACCCTCAGTCACCCTGGACACCCTCATTCTCCCCCTGGACACCCTCAGTCTCCCCAGGACACTCTCCCTCTCCCCTCGGACACACTCAGTCTCCCTCTGAAACCCTCAGTCTCTACGTGAACACCCTCATTCTCACACCAGACACTCTCAGGCTCTCCTCAGACAGACTCCTTCTCCCCCGGACGCACTCAGTCTTCCCCTCGGACAACATCTGTCTCTACTTGGACACCCTCATTCTCACTCCGGACACCCTCAGTCTCCCCCTGGACACACTCAGTCTCCCCCTGGACACCCTCATTCTCATCCTGGACACCCTCATTCTCCCCCTGGACACCCTCAGTCTCACCCCGGACACCCTCAGTCTCCCCCTGGAGACCCTCAGTCTAAACCCGGATACCCTCAGTCTCACACGGACACCCTCTGGCTCCCCCTGGACACCCTCTGTCTCCCCCTGGGACACATTCAGACTCCCCCTGGACAATGTCAGACTCACCCTAGACTCCCTCAGTCTCTCCTTGGACACGCTCAGTCTCTCCTCGGACACCCTCAGTCTCCCCCTGGACACCCTCAGTCTCTCCTTGGACATCCTCCGTCTCCCCCCTGGAGACCCTCAGTCTCCCCATGGACAGCCTCAGTCTCTCCTTGGACATGCTCAGTCTCTCCTCGGACACCCTCCGTCTCCCCCAGACACCCTCAGTCTCTCCCTGGAGACCCTCAGTCTAAACCCGGACACCCTCAGCCTACCCCTAGACACCCTCACCCTACCCCTAAACACCCTCAGTATCCCCCTGGACAACCTCAGCCTACCCCTAAACAACCTCATCCTACCCCTAAACACCCTCGGCCTACCCCTAAACACCCTCGGCCTACCCCTAAACACCCTCTGTCTCCCCCTAAACACCCTCAGTCTCCCACTAAACACCCTTAGCCTTCCCCTAAACACCCTCAGTCTCCCACTAAACACCCTCAGTCTCCACCTAAACACCCTCAGCCTACACCTAAACACACTCAGCCTACCCCTAAACACCCTCACCCTACCCCTAAACACCCTCAGCCTACCCCTAAACACCCTCAGCCTACCCCTAAACACCCTCAGCCTTCACCTAAACACCCTCAGTCTCCCACGGACACCCACAGCCTACCCCTAAACACCCTCAGCCTACCCCTAAACACCCTCAACCTACCCCTAAACACCCTCAGCCTACCCCTAAACAACCTCAGCCTACCCCTAAACACCCTCAGTCTCCCCCTAAACACCCTCAGCCTACCCCTAAACACCCTCAGCCTACCCCTAAACTCCATCAGTCTCCCCCTGGACACCCTCAGTCTCCCCCTAAACACCCTCAGCCTACCCCTGTACACCCTCAGCCTACCACTAAACACCCTCAGCCAACCCCTGGACACCCTCAGTCTCCTCATGGACTCACTCAGTCACCCCCTGGACACCCTCAGTCTCCCCATGGACACCCTCAGTCTCCCCCTGGACACCCTCAGTCTCCCCCTTGGCGACCCTCAGTCTCCACTTGGTCACCCTCAGTCTCCCCCGGACACCCTCAGTCTCCCCCTGGACACACTCAGTCTCCCCCGGACACCCTCAGTCTCCCCCGGACACCCCCTGTCTCTCCTCGGACACCGTCATTTTCCCCCTGGACACCCTCAGTCTCCCCCTGGACACCCTCAATCTCCCCATGGACACACTCAGTCACCCCCGGACAATTTCAGTCTCCCCCTAGGACACCCTCACTCTCCGCCTGGACTCACTCAGTCAACCCCGGACAAACTCAGTCTCCCGCCCGGACGCCCTCAGTCTCCTCCTGGACACACGCAGTCTCCCCCTGGAGACCCTCAGTCTAAACGCGGACACCCTCAGTCTCAACCAGGACACCCTCAGTCTCCCTTCAGACAGACTCAGTCTCACCCCGGACACCCTCAGTCTCCCACCAGACACCCTCTGTCTCACCGCGGACACCCTCATTCTCCCCCTTGACACCCTCAGTCTCCCCGCAGACACCCTCACTCTCCACTGGACACCCTCTATCTCCACCTGGACACCCTCAGTCTCCCCCTGGACACCCTCAGTCTCCCCCTTGACATCCTCAGTCTCCCCGCAGACACCCTCTATCTCCACCTGGACTCCCTCAGTCTCCCCCTGGACACCATCAGTCTCCCCGTGGACACACTCATTCTCCCCCGGACACCCTGAGTCTCCCCCTGGAAACCCTCAGTCTCCCCCTCGGACACCCTCAGTCTCCCCCTTGGACACCCTCAGTCTCCCCCTGGACACCCTCAGCCTCCCCCTGGACACACCCAGTCTCCCATTGGATAAAATCAGTCACATCCCGGACTCTCTCAGTCTCCCCCTCAGACAAGCTCAGTCTCTCCCGGACACCCTCAGTCTCCCCCTTGGACACCCTCAGTCTCACCCAGCACACCCTCAATCTCCCCCTCGGACACCCTCAGTCTCCCCCTTGGACACCCTCAGTCTCACCCAGCACACCCTCAGTCTCCCCCTCGGACACCCTCAGTCTCCCCCTTGGACACCCTCAGTCTCACCCTGGAGACCCTCAGTCTCACCCTGGAGACCCTCATTCTAAACCCGGATACCCTCAGTCTCCCACGTACACCCTCAGGCTCCCACTGGACACCCTCTGTCTCCCCCTGGGACACACTCAGTCTCCCCCTGGACAACGTCAGACTCACCCAAGACTCCCTCACTCTCTCCTCGGACACCCTCAGTCTCTCCTCGGACACCCTCAGTCTCCCCCCTGGACACCGTCAGTCTCCCCCTGGGACACATTCAGTCTCCCCCGGGACACACTCAGTCTCCCCCTGGACAACGTCAGACTCACCCTAGACACCCTCAGTCTCTCCTCGGACACGCTCAGTCTCTCCTCGGACACCCTCAGTCTCCCCCGGACACCCTCAGTCTCCCCACTGGACAACGTCAGACTCACCCTAGACACCCTCAGTCTCTCCTCGGACACGCTCAGTCTCTCCTCGGACACCCTCAGTCTTCCCCAGACACCCTCAGTCTCCCCCTGGACACCCTCAGTCTAAACCCGGACACCCTCAGTCTCCCTTCGGACAGACTCAGTCTCCCCCAGACACCTTCCTATCCCCTCCGGACACCCTCAGTCTCCCTTCGGACAGACTCAGTCTCTCCTGGACACCTTCCTATCCCCTCCGGACACCCTCAGTCGCCCCCTGGAAACCCTCAATCTCTCCCTCGGACACCCCCAGTAAGCCCCGAAAACCCTCAGTCACCACCGGACACGCTATGTCTCCCCCTGAAAACCCTCAGTATCCACCGGACACACACAGTAACCCGCGGACACCCACAGTCTCACCCCCCGGACACCCTCAGTCTTTCCCGGACACCCTCAGTCTCCCCCGGACACCCTCAGTCTTTCCCCTGCACTCCCTCAGTCTACTCCCCACCCTCCAGACACCCTCAGTCAATCCCCTGGATAACCTCAGTCCCCAACTTGGACACCCTCAGTCTCTTCCTGGACACCCTCAGTCTAACCCCCGGACACCCTCAGTCTTTCCCCTGCACTCCCTTAGTCTACTCCCCACCCTCCAGACACCCTCAGTCGTTCCCCTGGATACCCTCAGTCTCCCACTTGGACACCATCACTCTTTTCCTGGACACCCTCAGTCTCCCACTTGACACCCTCAGTCTCCCCCCGGATACCCTCAGTCTTCCTCCTGCACTCCCTCAGTCTACTCCCCACCCCCCACACACCCTCAGTTGTTCCCCTGGATACCCTCAGTCTCCCACTTGGACACCCTCAGTCCCCCACTTGGACACCATCAGTCTCTTCCTGGACACCCTCAGTCTCCCACTTGGACACCCTCAGTCTCCCACTTGGACACCATCACTCTTTTCCTGGACACCCTCAGTCACAGCCCGGACACCCTCACTCTTCTATCGGACACCCTCAGTCTCCCACCGGACACCCTCTGTCTCACCTCGGACACCCTCAGTCTCCCCCTTGACACTCTCAGTCTCCCCGCAGACACCCTCGCTCTCCACTGGACAGCCTCTATCTCCACCTGGACACCCTCAGTCTCCCCACAGACACCCTCAGTCTCCCCACAGACACCCTCACTCTCCACTGGACACCCTCTATCTACACCTGGACACACTCAGTCTCTCCCTAGACACCCTCTGTCTCACCCCTGACACCCTCAGTCTCCCCATTGACACACTCATTCTCCCCACAGACACCCTCACTCTCCACTGGACACCCTCTATCTCCCCCTTGACACCCTCAGTCTCCCCCTGGACACCCTCAGTCTCCCCATGGACACACTCATTCTCCCCCGGACACCCTCAGTCTCCCCCTGGACACACTCAGTCTCCCCCTGGACACCCTCAGTCTCCCCCTGGACACCCTCAGTCTCCCCGTGGACACACTCATTCTCCCCCGGACACCCTCAGTCTCCCCCTGGACACCCTCAGTCTCCCCCTGGAAACCCTCAGCCTCCCCCTGGAAACCCTTAGACTCCCCGGACACCCTCACTCTCCCCCTGGACACCCTCAGTCTCCCCCTGGACACACCCAGTCTCCCATTGGATAAAATCAGTCACATCCCGGACTCCCTCAGTCACCCCCTCAGACAAGCTCAGTCTCTCCCGGACACCCTCAGTCTCCCCCGTGGACACCCTCAGTCTCACCCTGCACACCCTCAGTCTCCCCCTCGGACATCCTCAGTCTCCACCTCGTACACCCTCAGTCTCCCCCAGACACCCTCATTCTCCCATAGGACACCCTCATTCTCCCATCGGACACACTCAGTCTGCCTCTAGTCACCGTCAGACTCACCCGGGACACACTCAGTCTCCCCTCAGACAGCCTCATTCTCCCCCGGACACACTCACTCTCCCACTGCAACAACTTCTGTCTCTTCCCAGACACCCTAAGTCTCCCCTACGGACACCCACAGTATCCCCTTCGGACACCCTCAGTCTCCCCCTAAACACCCTCAGCCTACCCCAAAATACCCTAAGCCTACCCATAAACACCCTCAGCCTACCCCTGGACACCCTCAGCCTGCCCCTAAACACCTTCAGCCTACTCTTAAACACCCTCAGCCTTCCCCTAAACACCCTCACCCGACCCCTAAACACCCTTAGCCTACACCTAAACACCCTCAGTCTCCCCCTAAACACCCTCAGTCTAGCCCGGACACCCTCAGTCTCTCCCGGACACCCTCAGTCTCCCCCTGGACACCCTCAGTCTCCCCCAGGGACACCCACAGTCTCCCCCTGGAAACCCTCAGCCTCCCCCTGGAAACCCTTAGACTCCCCGGACACCCTCACTCTCCCCCTGGACACCCTCAGTCTCCCCCTGGACACACCCAGTCTCCCATTGGATAAAATCAGTCACATCCCGGACTCCCTCAGTCACCCCCTCAGACAAGCTCAGTCTCTCCCGGACACCCTCAGTCTCCCCCGTGGACACCCTCAGTCTCACCCTGCACACCCTCAGTCTCCCCCTCGGACATCCTCAGTCTCCACCTCGTACACCCTCAGTCTCCCCCAGACACCCTCATTCTCCCATAGGACACCCTCATTCTCCCATCGGACACACTCAGTCTGCCTCTAGTCACCGTCAGACTCACCCGGGACACACTCAGTCTCCCCTCAGACAGCCTCATTCTCCCCCGGACACACTCACTCTCCCACTGCAACAACTTCTGTCTCTTCCCAGACACCCTAAGTCTCCCCTACGGACACCCACAGTATCCCCTTCGGACACCCTCAGTCTCCCCCTCGGACACCCTCAGACTCCCCCTCAGACACCCTCAGACTCCACCTCGGACACCCCCAGACTCCCCCTCGGACACCCTCAGTCTCACCCCGGACACCATCAATTTCCCCTGGAGCCAAACTCTCTCCCTCCCGGACACCCTCAGCCTCCCCCTCGGACACCCTCAATCTCCCCTGAAGCCAACCTCAGTCTCTCCCGGACACCCTCAGCCTCCCCCTCGGACACCCTCAGTCTCACCCCGGACTCACTCATTCTCCCACTGGACAACCTCATTCTCCCTCTGACACCCTCAGTCTCCCCCTCGACAACATCAGTCCCACCCCGGACATCCTCAGGCTCCCCTTGGACACCCTCAGTCTCCCCCGGACACCCTTAGTCTCCCCCTGGACAACATCAGTCTCACCCCGGACACCCTCAGTCTCCCCTCGGACATCCTCAGTCTCCCCAGGACACCCTCAGTCACCCCAGACACACTCAGTCTCTGCTCGGACACCTTATGTCTCCCTCTGGAGACCCTCAGTCTCCCCCAAACACCCTCAGTCTCCACCTCAGGCACCCTACGTCTCCGCCTGGACTCCCTCAGTCTGCACTCGGACAACATCAGTCTCACACCAGACACCCTCAGTCTCCCCCCGGACACCCTCAATCTCCCCCCGGACACCATCAGTCTCCCCCGGACACCCTCAGTCTCCCTCTGGAACCCTCAGTCTCTACCTGAACACCCTCATTCTCACCCCGGACACTCCCAGGCTCCCCTCGGACACACTCAGTGACCCCCGCGGACACACTCAGTCTCACCCTCGGACAACCTCTGTATATTCCCGGACACCCTAAGTCTCCCCTTCGGACAGCCTCAGTCTCCCCCTGGACACACTCAGTCTTCCCCTTGGAAACCCTCAGTCTCCCCCTGGACACACTCAGCCTCCCCCTCCGAAACCCTCTGTCTCCCCCAGGACACACTCAGCCGCCCACTGGACACCCTCAGTCTCCCCCTGGACATCCTCAGTCTCCCCCGGACACCCTCAGTCTCCCCCGGACACCCTCAGTCTCCCCCTGGACATCCTCAGTCTCCCCCTGGACACCCTCAGTTTCACCCCGGACACCTTCAGTCTCACCCCGGACACCCTCAGTCTCCCCCTCGGACACCCTCAGTCACCCTGGACACCCTCATTCTCCCCTTGGACACCCTCAGTCTCCCCAGGACAGTCTCCCTCTCCCCTCTGACACACTCAGTCTCCCTCTGAAACCCTCAGTCTCTACGTGAACACCCTCATTCTCACACCAGACACTCTCAGGCTCTCCTCAGACAGACTCCTTCTCCCCCGGACGCACTCAGTCTTCCCCTCGGACAACATCTGTCTCTACTCGGACACCCTCATTCTCACTCCGGACACCCTCAGTCTCAACCCGGACACCCTCAGTCTCCCTTCAGACAGACTCAGTCTCACCCCAGACACCCTCAGTCTCCCACTGGACACCCTCTGTCTCACCGCGGACACCCTCATTCTCCCCCTTGACACCCTCAGTCTCCCCGCAGACACCCTCACTCTCCACTGGACACCCTCTATCTCCACCTGGACACCCTCAGTCTCCCCCTGGACACCCTCAGTCTCCCCCTTGACATCCTCAGTCTCCCCGCAGACACCCTCTATCTCCACCTGGACTCCCTCAGTCTCCCCCTGGACACCATCAGTCTCCCTGTGGACACACTCATTCTCCCCCGGACAACCTGAGCCTCCCCCTGGAAACCCTCAGCCTCCCCCTGGACACCCTCAGTCTCCCCCGGACACCCTCAGTCTCCCCCTGGACACCCTCAGTCTCCCCCGGACACCCTCAGTCTCCCCCTGGACACCCTCAGTCTCCCCCTGGACACACCCAGTCTCCCATTGGATAAAATCAGTCACATCCCGGACTCTCTCAGTTTCCCCCTCAGACAAGCTCAGTCTCTCCCGGACACCCTCAGTCTCCCCCTTGGACACCCTCTGTCTCACCCAGCACACCCTCAGTCTCCCCCCGGACACCCTCAGTCTCCACCTCGTACACCCTCAGTCTCCCCCGGACACCCTCATTCTCCCATCGGACACCCTCATTCTCCACCTCGTACACCCTCAGTCTCCCCCTGGACAACCTGAGTCTCCCCCTGGAAACCCTCAGTCTCCCCCTCGGACACCCACAGTCTCCCCCTTGGACACCCTCAGTCTCCCCCTGGACATCCTCAGTCTCCCCCTGGACACCCTCAGTTTCACCCCGGACACCCTCGGTTTCAACCCGGACACCTTCAGTCTCACCCCGGACACCCTCAGTCTCCCCCCGGACACCCTCAGTCACCCTGGACACCCTCATTCTCCCCCTGGACACCCTCAGTCTCCCCAGGACACTCTCCCTCTCCCCTCGGACACACTCAGTCTCCCTCTGAAACCCTCAGTCTCTACGTGAACACCCTCATTCTCACACCAGACACTCTCAGGCTCTCCTCAGACAGACTCCTTCTCCCCCGGACGCACTCAGTCTTCCCCTCGGACAACATCTGTCTCTACTTGGACACCCTCATTCTCACTCCGGACACCCTCAGTCTCCCCCTGGACACACTCAGTCTCCCCCTGGACACCCTCATTCTCATCCTGGACACCCTCATTCTCCCCCTGGACACCCTCAGTCTCACCCCGGACACCCTCAGTCTCCCCCTGGAGACCCTCAGTCTAAACCCGGATACCCTCAGTCTCACACGGACACCCTCTGGCTCCCCCTGGACACCCTCTGTCTCCCCCTGGGACACATTCAGACTCCCCCTGGACAATGTCAGACTCACCCTAGACTCCCTCAGTCTCTCCTTGGACACGCTCAGTCTCTCCTCGGACACCCTCAGTCTCCCCCTGGACACCCTCAGTCTCTCCTTGGACATCCTCCGTCTCCCCCCTGGAGACCCTCAGTCTCCCCATGGACAGCCTCAGTCTCTCCTTGGACACGCTCAGTCTCTCCTCGGACACCCTCCGTCTCCCCCAGACACCCTCAGTCTCTCCCTGGAGACCCTCAGTCTAAACCCGGACACCCTCAGCCTACCCCTAGACACCCTCACCCTACCCCTAAACACCCTCAGTATCCCCCTGGACAACCTCAGCCTACCCCTAAACAACCTCATCCTACCCCTAAACACCCTCGGCCTACCCCTAAACACCCTCGGCCTACCCCTAAACACCCTCTGTCTCCCCCTAAACACCCTCAGTCTCCCACTAAACACCCTTAGCCTTCCCCTAAACACCGTCAGTCTCCCACTAAACACCCTCAGTCTCCACCTAAACACCCTCAGCCTACACCTAAACACACTCAGCCTACCCCTAAACACACTCACCCTACCCCTAAACACCCTCAGCCTACCCCTAAACACCCTCAGCCTACCCCTAAACACCCTCAGCCTTCACCTAAACACCCTCAGTCTCCCACGGACACCCACAGCCTACCCCTAAACACCCTCAGCCTACCCCTAAACACCCTCAACCTACCCCTAAACACCCTCAGCCTACCCCTAAACAACCTCAGCCTACCCCTAAACACCCTCAGTCTCCCCCTAAACACCCTCAGCCTACCCCTAAACACCCTCAGCCTACCCCTAAACTCCATCAGTCTCCCCCTGGACACCCTCAGTCTCCCCCTAAACACCCTCAGCCTACCCCTATACACCCTCAGCCTACCACTAAACACCCTCAGCCAACCCCTGGACACCCTCAGTCTCCTCATGGACTCACTCAGTCACCCCCTGGACACCCTCAGTCTCCCCATGGACACCCTCAGTCTCCCCCTGGACACCCTCAGTCTCCCCCTTGGCGACCCTCAGTCTCCACTTGGTCACCCTCAGTCTCCCCCGGACACCCTCAGTCTCCCCCTGGACACACTCAGTCTCCCCCGGACACCCTCAGTTTCCCCCGGACACCCCCTGTCTCTCCTCGGACACCCTCATTTTCCCCCTGGACACCCTCAGTCTCCCCCTGGACACCCTCAATCTCCCCATGGACACACTCAGTCACCCCCGGACAATTTCAGTCTCCCCCTAGGACACCCTCACTCTCCGCCTGGACTCACTCAGTCAACCCCGGACAAACTCAGTCTCCCGCCCGGACGCCCTCAGTCTCCTCCTGGACACACGCAGTCTCCCCCTGGAGACCCTCAGTCTAAACCCGGACACCCTCAGTCTCAACCCGGACACCCTCAGTCTCCCTTCAGACAGACTCAGTCTCACCCCGGACACCCTCAGTCTCCCACCGGACACCCTCTGTCTCACCGCGGACACCGTCATTCTCCCCCTTGACACCCTCAGTCTCCCCGCAGACACCCTCACTCTCCACTGGACACCCTCTATCTCCACCTGGACACCCTCAGTCTCCCCCTGGACACCCTCAGTCTTCCCCTTGACATCCTCAGTCTCCCCGTAGACACCCTCTATCTCCACCTGGACTCCCTCAGTCTCCCCCTGGACAGCATCAGTCTCCCCGTGGACACACTCATTCTCCCCCGGACACCCTGAGTCTCCCCCTGGAAACCCTCAGCCTCCTTCTGGACACCCTCAGTCTCCCCCGGACACCCTCAGTCTCCCCCTGGACACCCTCAGCCTCCCCCTGGACACACCCAGTCTCCCATTGGATAAAATCAGTACACATCCCGGACTCTCTCAGTCTCCCCCTCAGACAAGCTCAGTCTCTCCCGGACACCCTCAGTCTCCCCCTTGGACACCCTCAGTCTCACCCAGCACACCCTCAGTCTCCCCCCGGACACCCTCAGTCTCCACCTCGTACACCCTCAGTCTCCCCCGGACACCCTCATTCTCCCATCGGACACCCTCATTCTCCACCTCATACACCCTCAGTCTCCCCCTGGACAACCTGAGTCTCCCCCGGAAACCCTCAGTCTCCCCCTCGGACACCCACAGTCTCCCCCTTGGACACCCTCAGTCTCCCCCTGGACACCCTCAGCCTCCCCCTGGACACACCCAGTCTCCCATTGGATAAAATCAGTCACATCCCGGACTCTCTCAGTCTCCCCCTCAGACAAGCTCAGTCTCTCCCGGACACCCTCAGTCTCCCCCTTGGACACCCTCAGTCTCACCCAGCACACCCTCAGTCTCCCCCTCGGACACCCTCAGTCTCCCCCTTGGACACCCTCAGTCTCACCCAGCACACCCTCAGTCTCCCCCTCGGAAACCCTCAGTCTCCCCCTTGGACACCCTCAGTCTCACCCCGCACAGCCTCAGTCTCCCCCTCGGACACCCTCAGTCTCCACCTCGTACACCCTCAGTCTCCCCCGGACACCCTCATTCTCCCATCGGACACCCTCATTCTCCCATCGGACACACTCAGTCTCCCTCTAGTCACTGTCAGACTCACCCGGGACACACTCAGTCTCCCCTCAGACAGCCTCATTCTCCACCGGACACACTCACTCTCCCACTGCAACAACTTCTGTCTCTTCCCAGACACCCTAAGTCTCCCCTACGGCCACCCACAGTATCCCCTTCGGACACCCTCAGTCTCCCCCTCGGACAGCCTCAGACTCCCCCTCAGACACCCTCAGACTCCCCCTCGGACACCCTCAGTCTCACCCTGGACACCCTCTATCTCCCCCTCGGACACCCTCAGACTCCCCCTCGGACACACTCAATCTCCCCAGGAGCCAACCTCAGTCTCACCCCGGACACCCTCAATCTCCCCTGGAGCCAACCTCAGTCTCTCCCGGACACCCTCAGCCTGCACCTCGGTTACCATCAATCTCACCCGGAGCCAAACTCAGTCTCTCCCGGACACCCTCAGCCTCCCCCTCGGACACCCTCACTCTCAGCCCGGACACACACATTCTCCCCTGGACAACCTCATTCTCCCTCTGACACCCTCAGTCTCCCCCTGGCCAACATCAGTCCCACCCCGGACACCCTCAGGCTCCCCTCGGACATCCTCAGTCTCCCCAGGAACACCTCAGTCACTCCAGACACCCTCAGTCTCTGCTCGGACACCCTCAGTCTCCCTCTGAAACCCTCAGTCACTACGTGAACACCCTCATTCTCTCACCAGTCACTCTCAGGCTCTCCTCAGACAGACTCCTTCTCCCCTGGACGCACTCAGTCTTCCCCTCGGACAACATCTGTCTCTACCCGGACACCCTCATTCTCACACCGGACACCCTCAGTCTCCCCCTGGACACCCTCATTCTCACCCCGGACACCCTCAGTCTCCCCCTGGACACCCTCAGTCTCCCCCTGGACACCCTCAGTCTCACCCTGAACACCCACATTCTCGCCCATGGACACCCTCAGTCTCACCCCGGACACCCTCAGTCTCCCCCTGGACACCCTCAGTCTCACCATGGACACGCACATTCTCCCCCTGGACACCCTCAGTCTCCCCCTGTACACCCTCATTCTCACCTCGGACACCCACAGTCTCCCCCTCGGAGACCCTCAGTCTCCCCCTGGACGCCCTCAGTCTAAACCCGGACACCCTCAGTCTCCCCCTGGACACCCTCATTCTCCCCCCGGACACCCTCAGTCTCCCCCTCGTAGACCCTCAGTCTCCCCCTGGTGACCCTCAGTCTCCCCATGGACACCCTCAGTCTCCCCCCGGACACCCTCATTCTCCCATCGGACACCCTCATTCTCCACCTCGTACACCCTCAGTCTCCCCCTGGACAACCTGAGTCTCCCCCTGGAAACCCTCAGTCTCCCCCTCGGACACCCACAGTCTCCCCCTTGGACACCCTCAGTCTCCCCCTGGACATCCTCAGTCTCCCCCTGGACACCCTCAGTTTCACCCCGGACACCCTCAGTCTCCCCAGGACACTCTCCCTCTCCCCTCGGACACACTCAGTCTCCCTCTGAAACCCTCAGTCTCTACGTGAACACCCTCATTCTCACACCAGACACTCTCAGGCTCTCCTCAGACAGACTCCTTCTCCCCCGGACGCACTCAGTCTTCCCCTCGGACAACATCTGTCTCTACTCGGACACCCTCATTCTCACTCCGGACACCCTCAGTCTCCCCCTGGACACACTCAGTCTCCCCCTGGACACCCTCATTCTCATCCTGGACACCCTCATTCTCCCCCTGGACACCCTCAGTCTCACCCCGGACACCCTCAGTCTCCCCCTGGAGACCCTCAGTCTAAACCCGAATACCCTCAGTCTCACACGGACACCCTCTGGCTCCCCCTGGACACCCTCTGTCTCCCCCTGGGACACATTCAGACTCCCCCTGGACAATGTCAGACTCACCCTAGACTCCCTCAGTCTCTCCTTGGACACGCTCAGTCTCTCCTCGGACACCCTCAGTCTCCCCCTGGACACCCTCAGTCTCTCCTTGGACATCCTCCGTCTCCCCCCTGGAGACCCTCAGTCTCCCCATGGACAGCCTCAGTCTCTCCTCGGACACGCTCAGTCTCTCCTCGGACACCCTCCGTCTCCCCCAGACACCCTCAGTCTCTCCCTGGAGACCCTCAGTCTAAACCCGGACACCCTCAGCCTACCCCTAGACACCCTCACCCTACCCCTAAACACCCTCAGTATCCCCCTGGACAACCTCAGCCTACCCCTAAACAACCTCATCCTACCCCTAAACACCCTCGGCCTACCCCTAAACACCCTCTGTCTCCCCCTAAACACCCTCAGTCTCCCACTAAACACCCTTAGCCTTCCCCTAAACACCCTCAGTCTCCCACAATACACCCTCAGTCTCCACCTAAACACCCTCAGCCTACACCTAAACACACTCAGCCTACCCCTAAACACCCTCACCCTACCCCTAAACACCCTCAGCCTACCCCTAAACACCCTCAGCCTACCCCTAAACACCCTCAGCCTTCACCTAAACACCCTCAGTCTCCCACGGACACCCACAGCCTACCCCTAAACACCCTCAGCCTACCCCTAAACACCCTCAACCTACCCCTAAACACCCTCAGCCTACCCCTAAACAACCTCAGCCTACCCCTAAACACCCTCAGTCTCCCCCTAAACACCCTCAGCCTACCCCTAAACACCCTCAGCCTACCCCTAAACTCCATCAGTCTCCCCCTGGACACCCTCAGTCTCCCCCTAAACACCCTCAGCCTACCCCTATACACCCTCAGCCTACCACTAAACACCCTCAGCCAACCCCTGGACACCCTCAGTCTCCTCATGGACTCACTCAGTCACCCCCTGGACACCCTCAGTCTCCCCATGGACACCCTCAGTCTCCCCCTGGACACCCTCAGTCTCCCCCTTGGCGACCCTCAGTCTCCACTTGGTCACCCTCAGTCTCCCCCGGACACCCTCAGTCTCCCCCTGGACACACTCAGTCTCCCCCGGACACCCTCAGTCTCCCCCGGACACCCCCTGTCTCTCCTCGGACACCCTCATTTTCCCCCTGGACACCCTCAGTCTCCCCCTGGACACCCTCAATCTCCCCATGGACACACTCAGTCACCCCCGGACAATTTCAGTCTCCCCCTAGGACACCCTCACTCTCCGCCTGGACTCACTCAGTCAACCCCGGACAAACTCAGTCTCCCGCCCGGACGCCCTCAGTCTCCTCCTGGACACACGCAGTCTCCCCCTGGAGACCCTCAGTTTAAACCCGGACACCCTCAGTCTCAACCCGGACACCCTCAGTCTCCCTTCAGACAGACTCAGTCTCACCCCGGACACCCTCAGTCTCCCACCGGACACCCTCTGTCTCACCGCGGACACCCTCATTCTCCCCCTTGACACCCTCAGTCTCCCCGCAGACACCCTCACTCTCCACTGGACACCCTCTATCTCCACCTGGACACCCTCAGTCTCCCCCTGGACACCCTCAGTCTCCCCCTTGACATCCTCAGTCTCCCCGCAGACACCCTCTATCTCCACCTGGACTCCCTCAGTCTCCCCCTGGACAGCATCAGTCTCCCCGTGGACACACTCATTCTCCCCCGGACACCCTGAGTCTCCCCCTGGAAACCCTCAGCCTCCCCCTGGACACCCTCAGTCTCCCCCGGACACCCTCAGTCTCCCCCTGGACACCCTCAGCCTCCCCCTGGACACACCCAGTCTCCCATTGGATAAAATCAGTCACATCCCGGACTCTCTCAGTCTCCCCCTCAGACAAGCTCAGTCTCTCCCGGACACCCTCAGTCTCCCCCTTGGACACCCTCAGTCTCACCCAGCACACCCTCAGTCTCCCCCCGGACACCCTCAGTCTCCACCTCGTACACCCTCAGTCTCCCCCTGGACAACCTGAGTCTCCCCCTGGAAACCCTCAGTCTCCCCCTCGGACACCCACAGTCTCCCCCTTGGACACCCTCAGTCTCCCCATGGACACCCTCAGCCTCCCCCTGGACACACCCAGTCTCCCATTGGATAAAATCAGTCACATCCCGGACTCTCTCAGTCTCCCCCTCAGACAAGCTCAGTCTCTCCCGGACACCCTCAGTCTCCCCCTTGGACACCCTCAGTCTCACCCAGCACACCCTCAGTCTCCCCCTCGGACACCCTCAGTCTCCCCCTTGGACACCCTCAGTCTCACCCAGCACACCCTCAGTCTCCCCCTCGGACACCCTCAGTCTCCCCCTTGGACACCCTCAGTCTCACCCCGCACAGCCTCAGTCTTCCCCTCGGACACCCTCAGTCTCCACCTCGTACACCCTCAGTCTCCCCCAGACACCCTCATTCTCCCATCGGACACCCTCATTCTCCCATCGGACACACTCAGTCTCCCTCTAGTCACTGTCAGACTCACCCGGGACACACTCAGTCTCCCCTCAGACAGCCTCATTCTCCATCGGACACACTCACTCTCCCACTGCAACAACTTCTGTCTCTTCCCAGACACCCTAAGTCTCCCCTACGGCCACCCACAGTATCCCCTTCGGACACCCTCAGTCTCCCCCTCGGACAGCCTCAGACTCCCCCTCAGACACCCTCAGACTCCCCCTCGGACACCCTCAGTCTCACCCCGGACACCCTCTATCTCCCCCTCGGACACCCTCAGACTCCCCCTCGGACACACTCAATCTCCCCAGGAGCCAACCTCAGTCTCACCCCGGACACCCTCAATCTCCCCTGGAGCCAACCTCAGTCTCTCCCGGACACCCTCAGCCTGCACCTCGGTTACCATCAATCTCACCCGGAGCCAAACTCAGTCTCTCCCGGACACCCTCAGCCTCCCCCTCGGACACCCTCAGTCTCAGCCCGGACACACACATTCTCCCCCTGGACAACCTCATTCTCCCTCTGACACCCTCAGTCTCCCCCTGGACAACATCAGTCCCACCCCGGACACCCTCAGGCTCCCCTCGGACATCCTCAGTCTCCCCAGGAACACCTCAGTCACTCCAGACACCCTCAGTCTCTGCTCGGACACCCTCAGTCTCCCTCTGAAACCCTCAGTCACTACGTGAACACCCTCATTCTCACACCAGTCACTCTCAGGCTCTCCTCAGACAGACTCCTTCTCCCCTGGACGCACTCAGTCTTCCCCTCGGACAACCTCTGTCTCTACCCGGACACCCCCATTCTCACCCCGGACACCCTCAGTCTCCCCCTGGACACCCTCAGTCTCCCCCTGGACACCCTCATTCACACCCCGGACACCCTCAGTCTCACCCTGGACACCCTCAGTCTCCCCCTGGACACCCTCAGTCTCACCCTGAACACCCACATTCTCGCCCATGGACACCCTCAGTCTCACCCCGGACACCCTCAGTCTCCCCCTGGACACCCTCAGTCTCACCATGGACACGCACATTCTCCCCCTGGACACCCTCAGTCTCCCCCTGGACACCCTCAGTCTCCCCCTGTACACCCTCATTCTCACCTCGGACACCCACAGTCTCCCCCTCGGAGACCCTCAGTCTCCCCCTGGACGCCCTCAGTCTAAACCCGGACACCCTCAGTCTCCCCCTGGACACCCTCATTCTCCCCCCGGACACCCTCAGTCTCCCCTTCGTAGACCCTCAGTCTCCCCCTGGTGACCCTCAGTCTCCCCATGGACACCCTCAGTCTCCCCCTGGTGACCCTCAGTCTCCCCATGGCCACCCTCAGTCACCCCCGGACAAACTCAGTCACCCCTGGACGCCCTCAGTCTCCTCCTGGACACACGCAGTCTCCCCTGGACACCCTCAGTCTCCCCCTGGAGACCGACAGTCTAAACCCGGATACCCTCAGTCTCCCACAGACACCCTCAGGCTCCCCCTGGACACCCTCAGTCTCCCCCTGGACACCCTCTGTCTCCCCCTGGGACACACTCAGTCTCCCCTTGGACAACGTCAGACTCAACCTAGACTCCCTCACTCTCTCCTCGGACACCCTCAGTCTCTCCTCGGACACCCTCAGTCTCCTCCGGACACCCTCAGTCTCCCCCCTGAACACCCTCTCTCTCCCCCGGGACACATTCAGTCTCCCCCTGGACAAGGTCAGACTCACCCTAGACACCCTCAGTCTCTCCTCGGACACGCTCAGTCTCTCCTCGGACACCCTCAGTCTCCCCCGGACACCCTCAGTCTCCCCCTGGACACTCTCAGTCTAAACCCGGACACCCTCAGTCTCCCACTGGAGACCCTCTGTCTTCCCCTGGACACCCTCAGTCTCAACCCGGACACCCTCAGTCTCCCTTCAGACAGACTCAGTCTCCACCGGACACCTTCCATCTCCCCTCCGGACACCCTCAGTCGCCCCCTGGAAACCCTCAATCTCTCCCTCGTACACCCCCAGTAAGCCCCGATAACCCTCAGTCACCACCGGACACGCTATGTCTCCCCCTGGAATCCCTCAGTATCCACTCGGACACACGCAGTAACCCACGGACACCCTCAGTCTCCCCCGCACACCCTCAGTCTTCCTCCTGCACTCCCTCAGTTTACTCCCCACCCCCCAGACACCCTCAGTTGTTCCCCTGGATACCTTCAGTCCCCCACTTGGACACCCTCAGTCTCTTCCTGGACACCCTCAGTCTCACCCCGGACACCCTGAGTCTTCTATCGGACACCCTCAGTCTCCCCCTGGACACCCTCTGTCTCACACCGGTCACCCTCAGTCTCCCCCTTGACACACTCAGTCTCCCCGCAGACACCCTCGCTCTCCACTGGACACCCTCTATCTCCACCTGGACACCCTCAGTCTCCCCCTTGACACCCTCAGTCTCCCCGCAGACACCCTCGCTCTCCACTGGACACCCTCTATCTCCACCTGGACACCCTCAGTCTTCTATCGGACACCCTCAGTCTCCCCCCGGACACCCTCTGTCTCACCCCGGACACACTCAGTCTCCCCCTTGACACCCTTAGACTCCCCCAGGGACACCATCAGTATTTCCCTGGACACCCTCAGTATCCACTTGGACCATCTCAGTCTCCCCCGGACACCCTCCATCTCCCTCTTGGACACCCTCCGTCTCCCCCCCCGGAGACCTTCAGTTTCCCCCTGGACACCCTCAGTCTCTCCTTGGACACCTTCAGTCTCCCCCGGACAACTTCAGTCTCCCTCCTGGACACCCTCAGTGTCCCCCTGGGACACACTCAGTCTCCCCCTGGACAACGTCAGACTCACCCTAGACACCCTCAGTCTCTCCTCGGACATGCTCATTCTCTCCTCGGACACTCTCAGTCTCCCCCGGACACCCTCAGTCTCCCCCGGACACCCTCAATCTAAACCCGGACACCCTCAGTCTCCCCCGGACACCCTCAGTCTCCCCCAGACACCCTCAGTCTAAACCCGGACACCCTCAGTCTCCCACTGGAGACCCTCAGTCTCACCCCGGACACCCTCAGTCTTCAATCGGACACCTTCAGTCTCCCCCCGGACACCCTCTGTCTCACCCCGGACACCCTCAGTCTCCCCCCGGACAACCTCAGTCTTCTATCGGACACCCTCTGTCTCACCCCGGACACCCTCTGTCTCACCCCGGACACCCTCAGTCTACCACTTGACACCCTTAGACTCCCCCAGAGAGACCCTCAGTATTTCCCAGGACACCCTCAGTATCCACTTGGACCATCTCAGTCTCCCCCTGCAAATCCTCAGTCTCCGCCCGGACACCCACAGTCTCCCCCTGGACACCCTCAGTCTGATCCCAGACACCCCCAGTCTCCCCCCGGACATCCTCAATCACCCCTTCGGACACCATCAGTCTCCTCTGGACACCCTCAATTTCATTCCAGACACCCTGTCTCCCCCCGGACACCCTCAGTCTCCCCCCGGACACCCTCAGTCTCCACTTGGTCACACAGTCTCCCCCCTGGACACCCTCAGTCTCCCCCTGGACACCCTCAGTCTCCACTTGGATCCTCAGTCTCCCCCCGGACACCCTCAGTCTCCCCCTGGACACCCTCAGTCTCCCCCTGGACACCCTCAGTCTCCTCCTGGACACCCTCAGTCTCCACTTGCTTACACTCAGTATTCCTGCTGGACACATCAGTCTCCACTTGGACCCTGAGTCTCCCCCTGGACACCCTCAGTCTCCCCCTGGACACCCTCAGTCTCCACTTGGACAGTCAGTCTCCCCCTGGACACCCTCACTCTCCCCCTGGACACCCTCAGTCTCCACCGGACACCCTCAGTCTCCCCCTGGACACATCAGTCTCCACTTGGGCACTCAGTCTCCCCCTGGACACCCTCAGTCTCCCCCTGGACACCCTCAGTCTCCCCCTGGACACCCTCAGTCTCCCCCTGCACACCCTCAGTCTCCCCATCGGACACCCTCAGTCTCCCCCTGGACACCCACTGTCTCCCCCCTGGACACCCTCAGTCTCCGCATGGGACACCCACAGTCTCCCCCCTGCACACCCTCAGTCTCCCCTTTGGAACACTCAATCTCCCCCGCGGACATCCTCTGTCTGCGCTTTGAGAATCTCATTCACTCATCGGACACCCTGAGACTCCCCAAGGCACCCTCAGTCTCCCCTTAGGACACCCTCAGTCGCCCCCTCGGACACCCTCATTCTCCCCCTCAGACACCCTCAGTCTCCCCCAGACACACTCAGTCTCAACCTGGGACACCCTCAATCGCCCCCTCAGACAACCTCAGTCTCCCCCTCAGGGGAAACTGGAAGCTATCTGTCTAACCCCGGAAACCCTCAGTCTCCAACTTGACACCCTCAGTTTCTCCTGGGACACCCTCAGTCTCCCCTCGGACACCCTCAGTCTCCCCATGGAGACCCTCAGTCTCCCCCTGGACACCCTCAGTCTCCCCTGGACACCCTCAGTCTCCCCCAGACTCCCTCAGTCTCCCCCTGGACACCCTCAGTCTCCCCATGGAGACCCTCAGTCTCCCCCTGGACACCCTCAGTCTCCCCTGGACACCCTCAGTCTCCCCCAGACTCCCTCAGTCTCCCACTGGACACCCTCAGTCTCCCCCCAGAGTCACTCAGTCTCCCCCTGGACACCATCAGTCTACCCCCGGACACCCTTAGCCTCCCTCCGGACACGCTCAGTCTCAACCCGGACACCCTCAGTCTCAACATGGACGCACTCAGTCTCCCCTCGGGCACCGTCACTCTCCCCCCAGGACACCCTCAGTCTCCCCTCGGGCACCGTCACTCTCCCCCCAGGACACCCTCAGTCTCCCCCTGCACACATCAGTCTCCACTTGGCCACCCTCAGCCTCCCTCTTGGACACCCTCCAACTCCCCTCCGGAGACACTCAGTCTCCCCCCGGACACCCTCAGTCATTTCCTAGTCATCCTCAGTCTCCACTTGCTTATACTCAGTCTCCCTGTTGGACACATCAGTCTCCACTTGGACCCTCAGTTGCCACTTGGAACCTCAGTCCCCCCCTGGACACCCTCTGTCTCCCCCTGGACACCCTCTGTCTCCCCCTGGACACTCAGTCTCCACTTGGACACTCAGTCTCCACTTGGACACCCTCATTCTCAACCCGGACACCCTCAGTCTCCACTTGGACACCCTCAGTCTCCACCAGACACCCTCAGTCTCCCCCTGGACACCCTCAGTCTCCACTTGGACCCTCAGTTTCCAGTTGGACACGTTCAGTCTCCCCCCGGACACACTCAGACTCCACTTGGACACCCTCAGTCTCAACCTGGACACGCTCAGTCTCCCCCTGGACACCCACAGTCTCCCCCCTGGACACCCTCAGTCTCCCCCTGCAAACCCTCAGTCTCCCCATCGGATACCCTCAGTCTCCCCCTGGACACCCACAGTCTCCCCCCTGGACACCCTCAGTCTCCGCATGGGACACACTCAGTCTCCCCCTACACACCCTCAGTCTCCCATTTGGAACACTCAATCTCCCCCGCGGACATCATCTGTCTGACCCTTGAGAATCTCATTCACCCATCGGACACCCTGAGACTCCCCAAGGCACCCTCAGTCTCCCCCTCGGACACCCTCAGTCTCCCCCTCAGACACCCTCAGTCTCCCCCGGACACACTCAGTCTCAACCTCGGACACCCTCAATCGCCCCCTCGGACAACCTCAGTCTCCCCCTCAGGGGAAACTGGACGCTATCTATCTAACCCCGGAAACCCTCAGTCTCCATCTTGACACCCTCAGTTTCTCCTGGGACACCATCAGTCTCCACCGGACACCCTCAGTCTCCCGCTTGGACACACTCAGTCTCCCCTTCTGACAACCTAAGACGCTCCTGGACACCCTCAGTCTCCCCTCGGACACACCCAGTCTCCCCCTGGACAACTTCAGTCTCCCACTGGACTCATTTAGTCTCTCCTGGACACCCTCAGTCTACCCTCGGACACCCTCAGTCTCCCCATGGAGACCCTCAGTCTCCCCCTGGACACACTCAGTCTCAACCTCGGACACCCTCAATCGCCCCCTCGGACAACCTCAGTCTCCCCCTCAGGGGAAACTGGACGCTATCTATCTAACCCCGGAAACCCTCAGTCTCCATCTTGACACCCTCAGTTTCTCCTCGGACACCCTCAGTCTCCATCTTGACACCCTCAGTTTCTCCTCGGACACCGTCAGTCTCCCCCGGACACCCTCAGTCTCTCCTGGAAACCCTCAGTCTCCCCTCGGACAACCTCAGTCTCCCCATGGAGACCCTCAGTCTCCCCCCGGACACACTCAGTCTCCCATGGACACCCTCAGTCTCCCCCGGACAACCTCAGTCTCCCCCTCAGACACCCTGAGTCTCCCCCTGGACACCCTCAGTCTCCTCCTGGAGTCACTCAGTCTCCACCCGGACACCCTCAGTCTCCCCCTGGACACCCTCAGTCTACCCCCGGACACCTTTAGCCTCCCCCTGGACACCCTCAGTCTCAACCCGGACACCCTCAGTCTCAACCTGGACGCACTCAGTCTTGCCTCGGGCACCGTCACTCTCCCCCCAGGACACCCTTAGTCTCCCCTCGGGCACCATCACTCTCCCCCCAGGACACCCTCAGTCTCCCCCCGGACACCCTCAATCATTCCCTAGTCACCCTCAGTCTCCAATTGCTTACACTCAGTCTCCCTGTTGGACACATCAGTCTCCACTTGGACCCTCAGTCTCCACTTGGACTCTCAGTCTCCTCCTGGACACATCAGTCTCCACTTGGACACCCTCATTCTCCCCCTCAGACACCCTCAGTCTCCCCCGGACACACTCAGTCTCAACCCTTGACACCCTCAATCGCCCCCTCGGACAACCTCAGTCTCCCCCTCAGGGGAAACTGGACGCTATCTGTCTAACCCCGGAAACCCTCAGACTCCATCTTGACACCCTCAGTTTCTCCTCGGACACCATCAGTCTCCACCGGACACCCTCAGTCTCCCGCTTGGACACACTCAGTCTCCCCTTCTGAAAACCTAAGACTCTCCTGGACACCCTCAGTCTCCCCTCGGACACACCCAGTCTCCCCCTGGACAACTTCAGTCTCCCACTGGACTCATTTAGTCTCTCCTGGACACCCTCAGTCTACCCTCGGACACCCTCAGTCTCCCCATGGAGACACTCAGTCTCCCCCTGGACACCATCAGTCTCCTCTGGACACCCTCAGTCTCCCCCAGGCTCCCTCAGTCTCCCCCTCGGACACCCTCAGTCTCCCCCTCGGACACCCTCAGTCTCCCCCTGGACACCCTCAGTCTCCCCCTGGTGTCACTCAGTCTACCACCGGACACCCTTAGCCTGCCCCGGACACCCTCAGTCTCAACCTGGACACCCTCAATCTCAACCTGGACGCACTCAGTCTCCCCTCGGGCACCGTCACTCTCCCCCCAGGACACCCTCAGTTTCCCCTCGGGCACCGTCAGTCTCCCCCCAGGACACCCTCAGTCTCCCCCTGGACACATCAGTCTCCACTTGGCCACCCTCAGCCTCCCTCTTGGACACCCTCCAACTCCCCTCCGGAGACACTCAGTCTCCCCCTGGCCACATTCAATCATTCCCTAGTCACCCTCAGTCTCCACTTGCTTACACTCAGTCTCTCTGTTGGACACATCAGTCTCCACTTGGCCCCTCAGTCTCCCCTTGGACACCCTCAGTCACCCCTGGACACCCTCAGTCTCCCCCCGGACACCCTCAGTCTCCCCCTGGACACCCACAGTCTACCCCCGGACACCCTTAGCCTTGCCCCGGACACCCTCAGTCTCAACCCGGACACCCTCAGTCTCAACCTGGACGCACTCAGTCTCCCCTCGGGCACCGTCAGTCTCCCCCCAGGACACCCTCAGTCTCCCCTCGGGCACCGTCACTCTCCCCCCAGGACACCCTCAGTCTCCTCTCGGGCACCGTCACTCTCCCCCCAGGACACCCTCAGTCTCCCCCTGGACACATCAGTCTCCACTTGGCCACCCTCAGTCTCCCTCTTGGACACCCTCCAACTTCCCTCCGTAGACACTCAGTCTCCCCCCGGACACCCTCAGTCATTCCCTAGTCATCCTCAGTCTCCACTTGCTTACACTCAGTCTCCCTGTTGGACACATCAGTCTCCACTTGGACCCTCAGTTGCCATTTGGACCCTCAGTCTCCCCCTGGACACCCTCTGTCTCCCCCTGGACACCCTCTGTCTCCCCCTGGACACTCAGTCTCCACTTGGACACTCAGTCTCCACTTGGACACCCTCATTCTCAACCCGGACACCCTCAGTCTCTACTTGGACACCCTCAGTCTCCACCAGACACCCTCAGTCTCCCCCTGGACACCCTCAGTCTCCACTTGGACCCTCAGTTTCCAGTTGGACACGTTCAGTCTCCCCCCGGACACACTCAGACTCCACTTGGACACCCTCAGTCTCAACCTGGACACGCTCAGTCTCCCCCTGGACACCCTCAGTCTCCCCCTGGACACCCTCAGTCTCCCCCTGCACACCCTCAGTCTCCCCATCGGACACCCTCAGTCTCCCCCTGGACACCCACTGTCTCCCCCCTGGACACCCTCAGTCTCCGCATGGGACACCCACAGTCTCCCCCCTGCACACCCTCAGTCTCCCCTTTGGAACACTCAATCTCCCCCGCGGACATCCTCTGTCTGCGCTTTGAGAATCTCATTCACTCATCGGACACCCTGAGACTCCCCAAGGCACCCTCAGTCTCCCCTTAGGACACCCTCAGTCGCCCCCTCGGACACCCTCATTCTCCCCCTCAGACACCCTCAGTCTCCCCCAGACACACTCAGTCTCAACCTGGGACACCCTCAATCGCCCCCTCAGACAACCTCAGTCTCCCCCTCAGGGGAAACTGGAAGCTATCTGTCTAACCCCGGAAAACCTCAGTCTCCAACTTGACACCCTCAGTTTCTCCTGGGACACCCTCAGTCTCCCCTCGGACACCCTCAGTCTCCCCATGGAGACCCTCAGTCTCCCCCTGGACACCCTCAGTCTCCCCTGGATACCCTCAGTCTCCCCCAGACTCCCTCAGTCTCCCCCTGGACACCCTCAGTCTCCCCATGGAGACCCTCAGTCTCCCCCTGGACACCCTCAGTCTCCCCTGGACACCCTCAGTCTCCCCCAGACTCCCTCAGTCTCCCACTGGACACCCTCAGTCTCCCCCCAGAGTCACTCAGTCTCCCCCTGGACACCATCAGTCTACCCCCGGACACCCTTAGCCTCCCTCCGGACACGCTCAGTCTCAACCCGGACACCCTCAGTCTCAACATGGACGCACTCAGTCTCCCCTCGGGCACCGTCACTCTCCCCCCAGGACACCCTCAGTCTCCCCTCGGGCACCGTCACTCTCCCCCCAGGACACCCTCAGTCTCCCCCTGCACACATCAGTCTCCACTTGGCCACCCTCAGCCTCCCTCTTGGACACCCTCCAACTCCCCTCCGGAGACACTCAGTCTCCCCCCGGACACCCTCAGTCATTTCCTAGTCATCCTCAGTCTCCACTTGCTTATACTCAGTCTCCCTGTTGGACACATCAGTCTCCACTTGGACCCTCAGTTGCCACTTGGAACCTCAGTCCCCCCCTGGACACCCTCTGTCTCCCCCTGGACACCCTCTGTCTCCCCCTGGACACTCAGTCTCCACTTGGACACTCAGTCTCCACTTGGACACCCTCATTCTCAACCCGGACACCCTCAGTCTCCACTTGGACACCCTCAGTCTCCACCAGACACCCTCAGTCTCCCCCTGGACACCCTCAGTCTCCACTTGGACCCTCAGTTTCCAGTTGGACACGTTCAGTCTCCCCCCGGACACACTCAGACTCCACTTGGACACCCTCAGTCTCAACCTGGACACGCTCAGTCTCCCCCTGGACACCCACAGTCTCCCCCCTGGACACCCTCAGTCTCCCCCTGCAAACCCTCAGTCTCCCCATCGGATACCCTCAGTCTCCCCCTGGACACCCACAGTCTCCCCCCTGGACACCCTCAGTCTCCGCATGGGACACACTCAGTCTCCCCCTACACACCCTCAGTCTCCCATTTGGAACACTCAATCTCCCCCGCGGACATCATCTGTCTGACCCTTGAGAATCTCATTCACCCATCGGACACCCTGAGACTCCCCAAGGCACCCTCAGTCTCCCCCTCGGACACCCTCAGTCTCCCCCTCAGACACCCTCAGTCTCCCCCGGACACACTCAGTCTCAACCTCGGACACCCTCAATCGCCCCCTCGGACAACCTCAGTCTCCCCCTCAGGGGAAACTGGACGCTATCTATCTAACCCCGGAAACCCTCAGTCTCCATCTTGACACCCTCAGTTTCTCCTGGGACACCATCAGTCTCCACCGGACACCCTCAGTCTCCCGCTTGGACACACTCAGTCTCCCCTTCTGACAACCTAAGACGCTCCTGGACACCCTCAGTCTCCCCTCGGACACACCCAGTCTCCCCCTGGACAACTTCAGTCTCCCACTGGACTCATTTAGTCTCTCCTGGACACCCTCAGTCTACCCTCGGACACCCTCAGTCTCCCCATGGAGACCCTCAGTCTCCCCCTGGACACACTCAGTCTCAACCTCGGACACCCTCAATCGCCCCCTCGGACAACCTCAGTCTCCCCCTCAGGGGAAACTGGACGCTATCTATCTAACCCCGGAAACCCTCAGTCTCCATCTTGACACCCTCAGTTTCTCCTCGGACACCCTCAGTCTCCATCTTGACACCCTCAGTTTCTCCTCGGACACCGTCAGTCTCCCCCGGACACCCTCAGTCTCTCCTGGAAACCCTCAGTCTCCCCTCGGACAACCTCAGTCTCCCCATGGAGACCCTCAGTCTCCCCCCGGACACACTCAGTCTCCCATGGACACCCTCAGTCTCCCCCGGACAACCTCAGTCTCCCCCTCAGACACCCTGAGTCTCCCCCTGGACACCCTCAGTCTCCTCCTGGAGTCACTCAGTCTCCACCCGGACACCCTCAGTCTCCCCCTGGACACCCTCAGTCTACCCCCGGACACCTTTAGCCTCCCCCCGGACACCCTCAGTCTCAACCCGGACACCCTCAGTCTCAACCTGGACGCACTCAGTCTTGCCTCGGGCACCGTCACTCTCCCCCCAGGACACCCTTAGTCTCCCCTCGGGCACCATCACTCTCCCCCCAGGACACCCTCAGTCTCCCCCCGGACACCCTCAATCATTCCCTAGTCACCCTCAGTCTCCACTTGCTTACACTCAGTCTCCCTGTTGGACACATCAGTCTCCACTTGGACCCTCAGTCTCCACTTGGACTCTCAGTCTCCTCCTGGACACATCAGTCTCCACTTGGACACCCTCATTCTCCCCCTCAGACACCCTCAGTCTCCCCCGGACACACTCAGTCTCAACCCTTGACACCCTCAATCGCCCCCTCGGACAACCTCAGTCTCCCCCTCAGGGGAAACTGGACGCTATCTGTCTAACCCCGGAAACCCTCAGACTCCATCTTGACACCCTCAGTTTCTCCTCGGACACCATCAGTCTCCACCGGACACCCTCAGTCTCCCGCTTGGACACACTCAGTCTCCCCTTCTGAAAACCTAAGACTCTCCTGGACACCCTCAGTCTCCCCTCGGACACACCCAGTCTCCCCCTGGACAACTTCAGTCTCCCACTGGACTCATTTAGTCTCTCCTGGACACCCTCAGTCTACCCTCGGACACCCTCAGTCTCCCCATGGAGACACTCAGTCTCCCCCTGGACACCATCAGTCTCCTCTGGACACCCTCAGTCTCCCCCAGGCTCCCTCAGTCTCCCCCTCGGACACCCTCAGTCTCCCCCTCGGACACCCTCAGTCTCCCCCTGGACACCCTCAGTCTCCCCCTGGTGTCACTCAGTCTACCACCGGACACCCTTAGCCTCCCCCGGACACCCTCAGTCTCAACCTGGACACCCTCAATCTCAACCTGGACGCACTCAGTCTCCCCTCGGGCACCGTCACTCTCCTCCCAGGACACCCTCAGTCTCCCCTCGGGCACCGTCAGTCTCCCCCCAGGACACCCTCAGTCTCCCCCTGGACTCATCAGTCTCCACTTGGCCACCCTCAGCCTCCCTCTTAGACACCCTCCAACTCCCCTCCGGAGACACTCAGTCTCCCCCTGGCCACATTCAATCATTCCCTAGTCACCCTCAGTCTCCACTTGCTTACACTCAGTCTCTCTGTTGGACACATCAGTCTCCACTTGGCCCCTCAGTCTCCCCTTGGACACCCTCAGTCACCCCTGGACACCCTCAGTCTCCCCCCGGACACCCTCAGTCTCCCCCTGGACACCCACAGTCTACCCCCGGACACCCTTAGCCTTGCCCCGGACACCCTCAGTCTCAACCCGGACACCCTCAGTCTCAACCTGGACGCACTCAGTCTCCCCTCGGGCACCGTCAGTCTCCCCCCAGGACACCCTCAGTCTCCCCTCGGGCACCGTCACTCTCCCCCCAGGACACCCTCAGTCTCCTCTCGGGCACCGTCACTCTCCCCCCAGGACACCCTCAGTCTCCCCCTGGACACATCAGTCTCCACTTGGCCACCCTCAGTCTCCCTCTTGGACACCCTCCAACTTCCCTCCGTAGACACTCAGTCTCCCCCCGGACACCCTCAGTCATTCCCTAGTCATCCTCAGTCTCCACTTGCTTACACTCAGTCTCCCTGTTGGACACATCAGTCTCCACTTGGACCCTCAGTTGCCATTTGGACCCTCAGTCTCCCCCTGGACACCCTCTGTCTCCCCCTGGACACCCTCTGTCTCCCCCTGGACACTCAGTCTCCACTTGGACACTCAGTCTCCACTTGGACACCCTCATTCTCAACCCGGACACCCTCAGTCTCCACTTGGACACCCTCAGTCTCCACCAGACACCCTCAGTCTCCCCCTGGACACCCTCAGTCTCCACTTGGACCCTCAGTTTCCAGTTGGACACGTTCAGTCTCCCCCCGGACACACTCAGACTCCACTTGGACACCCTCAGTCTCAACCTGGACACGCTCAGTCTCCCCCTGGACACCCACAGTCTCCCCCCTGAACACCCTCAGTCTCCCCCTGCAAACCCTCAGTCTCCCCATCGGATACCCTCAGTCTCCCCCTGGACACCCACAGTCTCCCCCCTGGACACCCTCAGTCTCCGCATGGGACACACTCAGTCTCCCCCTACACACCCTCAGTCTCCCATTTGGAACACTCAATCTCCCCCGCGGACATCATCTGTCTGACCCTTGAGAATCTCATTCACCCATCGGACACCCTGAGACTCCCCAAGGCACCCTCAGTCTCCCCCTCGGACACCCTCAGTCTCCCCCTCAGACACCCTCAGTCTCCCCCGGACACACTCAGTCTCAACCTCGGACACCCTCAATCGCCCCCTCGGACAACCTCAGTCTCCCCCTCAGGGGAAACTGGACGCTATCTATCTAACCCCGGAAACCCTCAGTCTCCATCTTGACACCCTCAGTTTCTCCTGGGACACCATCAGTCTCCACCGGACACCCTCAGTCTCCCGCTTGGACACACTCAGTCTCCCCTTCTGACAACCTAAGACGCTCCTGGACACCCTCAGTCTCCCCTCGGACACACCCAGTCTCCCCCTGGACAACTTCAGTCTCCCACTGGACTCATTTAGTCTCTCCTGGACACCCTCAGTCTACCCTCGGACACCCTCAGTCTCCCCATGGAGACACTCAGTCTCCCCCTGGACACCATCAGTCTCCTCTGGACACCCTCAGTCTCCCCCAGGCTCCCTCAGTCTCCCCCTCGGACACCCTCAGTCTCCCCCTCGGACACCCTCAGTCTCCCCCTGGACACCCTCAGTCTCCCCCTGGTGTCACTCAGTCTACCACCGGACACCCTTAGCCTCCCCCGGACACCCTCAGTCTCAACCTGGACACCCTCAATCTCATCCTGGACGCACTCAGTCTCCCCTCGGGCACCGTCACTCTCCCCCCAGGACACCCTCAGTCTCCCCTCGGGCACCGTCAGTCTCCCCCCAGGACACCCTCAGTCTCCCCCTGGACTCATCAGTCTCCACTTGGCCACCCTCAGCCTCCCTCTTGGACACCCTCCAACTCCCCTCCGGAGACACTCAGTCTCCCCCTGGCCACATTCAATCATTCCCTAGTCACCCTCAGTCTCCACTTGCTTACACTCAGTCTCTCTGTTGGACACATCAGTCTCCACTTGGCCCCTCAGTCTCCCCTTGGACACCCTCAGTCACCCCTGGACACCCTCAGTCTCCCCCCGGACACCCTCAGTCTCCCCCTGGACACCCACAGTCTACCCCCGGACACCCTTAGCCTTGCCCCGGACACCCTCAGTCTCAACCCGGACACCCTCAGTCTCAACCTGGACGCTCTCAGTCTCCCCTCGGGCACCGTCAGTCTCCCCCCAGGACACCCTCAGTCTCCCCTCGGGCACCGTCACTCTCCCCCCAGGACACCCTCAGTCTCCTCTCGGGCACCGTCACTCTCCCCCCAGGACACCCTCAGTCTCCCCCTGGACACATCAGTCTCCACTTGGCCACCCTCAGTCTCCCTCTTGGACACCCTCCAACTTCCCTCCGTAGACACTCAGTCTCCCCCCGGACACCCTCAGTCATTCCCTAGTCATCCTCAGTCTCCACTTGCTTACACTCAGTCTCCCTGTTGGACACATCAGTCTCCACTTGGACCCTCAGTTGCCATTTGGACCCTCAGTCTCCCCCTGGACACCCTCTGTCTCCCCCTGGACACCCTCTGTCTCCCCCTGGACACTCAGTCTCCACTTGGACACTCAGTCTCCACTTGGACACCCTCATTCTCAACCCGGACACCCTCAGTCTCCACTTGGACACCCTCAGTCTCCACCAGACACCCTCAGTCTCCCCCTGGACACCCTCAGTCTCCACTTGGACCCTCAGTTTCCAGTTGGACACGTTCAGTCTCCCCCCGGACACACTCAGACTCCACTTGGACACCCTCAGTCTCAACCTGGACACGCTCAGTCTCCCCCTGGACACCCACAATCTCCCCCCTGAACACCCTCAGTCTCCCCCTGCAAACCCTCAGTCTCCCCATCGGATACCCTCAGTCTCCCCCTGGACACCCACAGTCTCCCCCCTGGACACCCTCAGTCTCCGCATGGGACACACTCAGTCTCCCCCTACACACCCTCAGTCTCCCATTTGGAACACTCAATCTCCCCCGCGGACATCATCTGTCTGACCCTTGAGAATCTCATTCACCCATCGGACACCCTGAGACTCCCCAAGGCACCCTCAGTCTCCCCCTCGGACACCCTCAGTCTCCCCCTCAGACACCCTCAGTCTCCCCCGGACACACTCAGTCTCAACCTCGGACACCCTCAATCGCCCCCTCGGACAACCTCAGTCTCCCCCTCAGGGGAAACTGGACGCTATCTATCTAACCCCGGAAACCCTCAGTCTCCATCTTGACACCCTCAGTTTCTCCTGGGACACCATCAGTCTCCACCGGACACCCTCAGTCTCCCGCTTGGACACACTCAGTCTCCCCTTCTGACAACCTAAGACGCTCCTGGACACCCTCAGTCTCCCCTCGGACACACCCAGTCTCCCCCTGGACAACTTCAGTCTCCCACTGGACTCATTTAGTCTCTCCTGGACACCCTCAGTCTACCCTCGGACACCCTCAGTCTCCCCATGGAGACCCTCAGTCTCCCCCTGGACACACTCAGTCTCAACCTCGGACACCCTCAATCGCCCCCTCGGACAACCTCAGTCTCCCCCTCAGGGGAAACTGGACGCTATCTATCTAACCCCGGAAACCCTCAGTCTCCATCTTGACACCCTCAGTTTCTCCTCGGACACCCTCAGTCTCCATCTTGACACCCTCAGTTTCTCCTCGGACACCGTCAGTCTCCCCCGGACACCCTCAGTCTCTCCTGGAAACCCTCAGTCTCCCCTCGGACAACCTCAGTCTCCCCATGGAGACCCTCAGTCTCCCCCCGGACACACTCAGTCTCCCATGGACACCCTCAGTCTCCCCCGGACAACCTCAGTCTCCCCCTCAGACACCCTGAGTCTCCCCCTGGACACCCTCAGTCTCCTCCTGGAGTCACTCAGTCTCCACCCGGACACCCTCAGTCTCCCCCTGGACACCCTCAGTCTACCCCCGGACACCTTTAGCCTCCCCCCGGACACCCTCAGTCTCAACCCGGACACCCTCAGTCTCAACCTGGACGCACTCAGTCTTGCCTCGGGCACCGTCACTCTCCCCCCAGGACACCCTTAGTCTCCCCTCGGGCACCATCACTCTCCCCCCAGGACACCCTCAGTCTCCCCCCGGACACCCTCAATCATTCCCTAGTCACCCTCAGTCTCCACTTGCTTACACTCAGTCTCCCTGTTGGACACATCAGTCTCCACTTGGACCCTCAGTCTCCACTTGGACTCTCAGTCTCCTCCTGGACACATCAGTCTCCACTTGGACACCCTCATTCTCCCCCTCAGACACCCTCAGTCTCCCCCGGACACACTCAGTCTCAACCCTTGACACCCTCAATCGCCCCCTCGGACAACCTCAGTCTCCCCCTCAGGGGAAACTGGACGCTATCTGTCTAACCCCGGAAACCCTCAGACTCCATCTTGACACCCTCAGTTTCTCCTCGGACACCATCAGTCTCCACCGGACACCCTCAGTCTCCCGCTTGGACACACTCAGTCTCCCCTTCTGAAAACCTAAGACTCTCCTGGACACCCTCAGTCTCCCCTCGGACACACCCAGTCTCCCCCTGGACAACTTCAGTCTCCCACTGGACTCATTTAGTCTCTCCTGGACACCCTCAGTCTACCCTCGGACACCCTCAGTCTCCCCATGGAGACACTCAGTCTCCCCCTGGACACCATCAGTCTCCCCTGGACACCCTCAGTCTCCCCCAGGCTCCCTCAGTCTCCCCCTCGGACACCCTCAGTCTCCCCCTCGGACACCCTCAGTCTCCCCCTGGACACCCTCAGTCTCCCCCTGGTGTCACTCAGTCTACCACCGGACACCCTTAGCCTCCCCCGGACACCCTCAGTCTCAACCTGGACACCCTCAATCTCAACCTGGACGCACTCAGTCTCCCCTCGGGCACCGTCACTCTCCCCCCAGGACACCCTCAGTCTCCCCTCGGGCACCGTCAGTCTCCCCCCAGGACACCCTCAGTCTCCCCCTGGACTCATCAGTCTCCACTTGGCCACCCTCAGCCTCCCTCTTGGACACCCTCCAACTCCCCTCCGGAGACACTCAGTCTCCCCCTGGCCACATTCAATCATTCCCTAGTCACCCTCAGTCTCCACTTGCTTACACTCAGTCTCTCTGTTGGACACATCAGTCTCCACTTGGCCCCTCAGTCTCCCCTTGGACACCCTCAGTCACCCCTGGACACCCTCAGTCTCCCCCCGGACACCCTCAGTCTCCCCCTGGACACCCACAGTCTACCCCCGGACACCCTTAGCCTTGCCCCGGACACCCTCAGTCTCAACCCGGACACCCTCAGTCTCAACCTGGACGCACTCAGTCTCCCCTCGGGCACCGTCAGTCTCCCCCCAGGACACCCTCAGTCTCCCCTCGGGCACCGTCACTCTCCCCCCAGGACACCCTCAGTCTCCTCTCGGGCACCGTCACTCTCCCCCCAGGACACCCTCAGTCTCCCCCTGGACACATCAGTCTCCACTTGGCCACCCTCAGTCTCCCTCTTGGACACCCTCCAACTTCCCTCCGTAGACACTCAGTCTCCCCCCGGACACCCTCAGTCATTCCCTAGTCATCCTCAGTCTCCACTTGCTTACACTCAGTCTCCCTGTTGGACACATCAGTCTCCACTTGGACCCTCAGTTGCCATTTGGACCCTCAGTCTCCCCCTGGACACCCTCTGTCTCCCCCTGGACACCCTCAGTCTCCACTTGGACACTCCGTCTCCACTTGGACACCTTCATTCTCACCCCGGACACCCTCAGTCTTCACTTGGAAACCCTCAGTCCCAATCGGACACCCTCAGTCTCCCCCTGTACACACTCAGTCTCTCCCTGGACACCCTCAGTCTTCACTTGGACCCTCAGTTTCCAGTTGGACACGTTCAGTCTCCCCCTGGACACACTCAGACTCCAATTGGACACCCTCAGTCTCAACCTGGACACCCTCAGTCTCCCCCCGGACACACTCAGACTCCACTTGGACACCCTCAGTCTCAACCTGGACACCCTCAGTCTCCCCCTGGACACCCACAGTCTCCCCCCTGGACACCCTCAGTCTCCCCCTGCATACCCTCAGTCTCCCCATCGGACACCCTCAGTCTCCCCCTGGACACCCAAAGTCTCCCCCCTGGACACCCTCAGTCTCCGCATGGGACACACTCAGTCTCTCCCTACACACCCTCAGTCTCCCATTTGGAACACTCAATCTCCCCCGCGGACATCATCTGTCTGCCCCTTGAGAATCTCATTCACCCATCGGACACCCTGAGACTCCCCTTAGGACACCCTCAGTCTCCCCCTCGGACACCCTCAGTCTCCCCCTCAGACACCCTCAGTCTCCCCCGGACACACTCAGTCTCAACCTCGGACACCCTCAATCGCCCCCTCGGACAACCTCAGTCTCCCCCTCAGGGGAAACTGGACGCTATCTATCTAACCCCGGAAACCCTCAGTCTCCATCTTGACACCCTCAGTTTCTCCTCGGACACCGTCAGTCTCCACCGGACACCCTCAGTCTCTCCTGGAAACCCTCAGTCTCCCCTCGGACAACCTCAGTCTCCCCATGGAGACCCTCAGTCTCCCCCCGGACACCCTCAGTCTCCCATGGACACCCTCAGTCTCCCCCAGACACCCTCAGTCTACCCCCGGACACCCGTAGCCTCCCCCCGGATACCCTCAGTCTCAACCTGGACACCCTCAGTCTCAATCTGGACGCACTCAGTGTCCCCTCGGGCACCGTCACTCTCCCCCCAGGACACCCTCAGTCTCCCCCTGGACACATCAGTCTCCACTTGGCCACCCTCAGCCTCCCTCTTGGACACCCTCCAACTCCCCTCCGGAGACACTCAGTCTCCCCCCGGACACCCTCAATCATTCCCTAGTCACCCTCAGTCTCCACTTGCTTACACTCAGTCTCCCTGTTGGACACATCAGTCTCCACTTGGACCCTCAGTCTCCACTTGGACCCTCAGTCTCCTCCTGGAGACATCAGTCTCCACTTGGACACCCTCAGTCTCACCTCGGACACCCTCAGTCTCACCTCGGACACCCTCAGTCTCCCCCTGGACACCTTCAGTCTCACCTCGGACACCCTCAGTTTCACCTCGGACACCCTCAGTCTCCCCCAGGGTCACCCTCAGTCTCAACCTGGATGCCCTCAGTCTCCCCCTGGATACCCACAGTCTCCCCCCTGGACACCCTCAGTCTCCGCATGGGACACACTCAGTCTCCTCCTACACACCCTCAGTCTCCCATTTGGAACATTCAATCTCCCCCGCGGCCATCCTCTGTCTGCCCCTTGAGAATCTCATTCACACATCGGACACCCCGAGACTCCCCAAGGCACCCTCAGTCTACCCTTGGGCCACCCTCAGTCGCCCCCTCGGACACCCTCATTCTCCCCCTCAGACACCCTCAGTCTCCCCTTCGGACACACTCAGTCTCAACCTCGGAAACCCTCAATCGCCCCCTCGGACAACCTCAGTCTCCCCCTCAGGGGAAACTGGACGCTATCTGTCTAACCCCGGAAACCCTCAGTCTCCATCTTGACACCCTCAGTTTCTCCTCGGACACCATCAGTCTCCACCGGACACCCTCAGTCTCCCCTTCTGACAACCTAAGACTCTACTGGACACCTTCAGTCTCCCCTCGGACACACCCAGTCTCCCCCTGGACAACTTCAGTCTCCCACTGGACACACTTAGTCTCTCCTGGACACCCTCAGTCTCCACATGGACACCCTCAGTCTCCCCATGGAGACCCTCAATCTCCCCCTGGACACCCTCAGTCTCCCCTGGACACCCTCAGTCTCCCCCAGACTCCCTCAGTCTCCCCCTCGGACACCCTCAGTCTCCCCCTGGACACCCTCAGTCTCAACTTGGACACCCTCAGTCTCAACCTGGACGCACTCAGTCTCCCCCTGGACACATCAGTCTCCACTTGGCCACCCTCAGCCTCCCTCTTGGACACCCTCCAACTCCCGTCCGGAGACACTCAGTCTCCCCCTGGACACCCTCAATCATTCCCTAGTCACCCTCAGTCTCCACTTCCTTACACTCAGTCTCCCTGTTGGACACATCAGTCTCCACTTGGCCCCTCAGTCTCCCACTGGACACCCTCAGTCTCCCCCTGGACACCCTCAGTCTCCCCCCGGACACCCTCAGTCTCCCCCTGGACACCCTCAGTCTACCCACGGACACCCTTAGCCTCTCCCCGGACACCCTCAGTCTCAACCCGGACACCCTCAGTCTCAACCTGGACGCACTCAGTCTCCCCTCGGGCACCGTCAGTCTCCCCCCAGGACACCCTCAGTCTCCCCTCGGGCACCGTCACTCTCCCCCCAGGACACACTCAGTCTCCCCCTGGACACATCAGTCTCCATTTGGACCCTCAGTTTCCACTTGGACACCGTCAGTCTCCCCTCGGACACTCCCAGTCTCTTCATGGACACCCTCAGTCTCCCCCAGAAACCATTAGTCTCCACCATGGACACCCTCAGTCTACCCCTGGACACCCTGACTCTCCCCCTGGACTCACTCAGTCTCTCCCCGGACACCCTCAGCCTCCCTCCGGACACCCTCAGTCTCAACCCGGACACGCTCAGTCTCAACCCGGGCACCCTCAGTCTCACCTCGGACACCCTCCGTCTCACTTCGGACACCCTCATTCTCCCCCTGGACACCCTCAGTCTCACTTCGGACACCCTCAGTCTCACCTCGGACACCCTCAGTCTCCCCCAGGGACACCCTCAGTCTCAACCTGGACGCCCTCAGTCTCCCCCTGGACACCCTCAGTCTCCCATGGACACCCTCAGTCTCCCACAGACACCCTCAGTCTACCCCCGGACACCCGTAGCCTCCCCCCGGATACCCTCAGTCTCAACCCGGACACCCTCAGTCTCAACCTGGACGCACTCAGTCTCCCCTCGGGCACCGTCACTCTCCCCCCAGGACACCCTCAGTCTCCCCCTGGACACATCAGTCTCCACTTGGCCACCCTCAGCCTCCCTCTTGGACACCCTCCAACTCCCCTCCGGAGACACTCAGTCTCCCCCCGGACACCCTCAATCATTCCCTAGTCACCCTCAGTCTCCACTTGCTTACACTCAGTCTCCCTGTTGGACACATCAGTCTCCACTTGGACCCTCAGTCTCCACTTGGACCCTCAGTCTCCTCCTGGACACATCAGTCTCCACTTGGACACCCTCAGTCTCACCTCGGACACGCTCAGTCTCACCTCTGACACGCTCAGTCTCCCCCTGGACACCTTCAGTCTCACCTCGGACACCCTCAGTTTCACCTCGGACACCCTCAGTCTCCCCCAGGGTCACCCTCAGTCTCAACCTGGATGCCCTCAGTCTCCCCCTGGACACCCACAGTCTCCCCCCTGGACACCCTCAGTCTCCGCATGGGACACACTCAGTCTCCCCCTACACACCCTCAGTCTCCCATTTGGAACATTCAATCTCCCCCACGGCCATCCTCTGTCTGCCCCTTGAGAATCTCATTCACAAATCGGACACCCCGAGACTCCCCAAGGCACCCTCAGTCTCCCCTTGGGCCACCCTCAGTCGCCCCCTCGGACACCCTCATTCTCCCCCTCAGACACCCTCAGTCTCCCCCGGACACACTCAGTCTCAACCTCGGAAACCCTCAATCGCCCCCTCGGACAACCTCAGTCTCCCCCTCAGGGGAAACTGGACGCTATCTGTCTCCACCTTGACACCCTCAGTTTCTCCTGGGACACCGTCAGTCTCCCCCCAGGACACCCTCAGTCTCCCCTCGGGCTCCGTCAGTCTCCCCCCAGGACACCCTCAGTCTCCCCCTGGACACATCAGTCTCCCCCTGGACACCCTCAGTCTCCCCTTGGACATCCTCAGTCTCCCCTCGGACACCCCCAGTCTCTTCATGGACACCCTCAGTCTCCCCCAGATACCATCAGTCTCCCCATGGACACCCTCAGTCTCCCCCTGGACACCCTGATTCTCCCCCTGGACTCACTCAGTCTCTCCCCGGACACCCTCAGCCTCCCTCCGGACACCCTCAGTCTCAACCCGGACACCCTCAGTCTCAACCCGGCACCCTCAGTCTCAACACGGGCACCCTCAGTCTCACCTCGGACACCCTCAGTCTCACCTCGGACACCCTCAGTATCCCCCGGACACCCTCAGTCTCACCTCGGACACCCTCAGTCTCACCTCAGACACCCTCAGTCTCCCCCAGGGACACCCTCAGTCTCAACCTGGACGCCCTCAGTCTCCCCCTGGACACCCACAGTCTCCCCCCTGGACACTCTCAGTCTCCCATTTGGAACACTCAATCTCCCCCGCGGACATCCTCTGTCTGCCCCTTGACAATCTCATTCAATCATCGGACACCCTGAGACTCCACAAGGCACCCTCAGTCTCCCCTTGGGACACCCTCAGTCGCCCCCTCGGACACCCTCATTCTCCCCCTCAGACACCCTCAGTCTCCCCCTCAGGGGAAACTGGACACTCTCTGTCTATCCCCGGAATCCCTCAGTCTCCATCTTGACACCTTCAGTTTCTCCTCGGACACCATCAGTCTCCCCCGGACACCCTCAGTCTCCCGCTTGGACACGCTCAGTCTCCCCTTCAGACACCCTAAGACTCGCCTGGACACCCTCAGTCTCCCCTCGGACACACCCAGTCTCCCCCTGGACAACTTCAGTCTCCCACTGGAAACCCATAGTCTCTCCTGGACACCCTCAGTCTCCACATGGAGACCCTCAGTCTCCCCCTGGACACCCTCAGTCTCCCCATGGAGACCATCAGTCTCCGCCTGGACACCCTCAGTCTCCCCTGGACACCCTCAGTCTCCCCCAGACACCCTCAGTCTCCCCCTCGGACACCCTCAGTCTCCCCCTGGACACCCTCGGTCTCCCCCTGGAGTCACTCAGTCTCCTCCCGGACACCCTCAGTCTCCCCCTGGACAACCTCAGTCTAACCCCGGACACCCTTAGCCTCCCCCCGGACACCGTCAGTCTCAACCTGGACGCACTCAGTCTCCCCTTGGACACCCTCAGTCTCCCTCTTGGACAGCCTGAATCTCCCCCCTGGACACATCAGTCTCCACTTGGTCACCCTTCAGCCTCCCTCTTGGACTCCCTCCAACTCCCCTCCGGAGATGCTCAGTCTCCCCCCGGACACCCTCAATCATTCCCTAGTCACCCTCAGTCTCCACTTGCTTACACTCAGTCTCCCTGTTGGACACATCAGTCTCCACTTGGACCCTCAGTCTCCCCCTGGTCACCCTCAGTCTCCACTTGGACCCTCAGTCTCCCCCTGGACACCCTCAGTCTCCCCCTGGACACCCTCAGTCTCCACTTGATCACCGTCAGTCTCCACTTGGACCCTCAGTCTCACTTGGACCCTCAGTCTCCACTTGGCCACCCTCAGTCTCCACTTGGCCACCCTCAGTCTCCCCTTGGACACCCTCAGTCTCCACTTGATCACCCTCAGTCTCCACTTGGACCCTCAGTCTCACTTGGACCATCAGTCTCCACTTGGCCACCCTCAGTCTCCCCCTGGACACCCTCAGTCTCCCCCTGGACACCCTCAGTCTCCCACTGGACACCCTCCGTCTCCCCCTGGACACCCTCAGTCTCAACATAGGACACACACAGTCTGCCCCGGACACCCTCAGTCTCCCCCTCGACACCCTCAATCATTCCCTAGTCACCCTCAGTCTGCACTTGCTTACACTCAGTCTCCCTGCTGGACACATCAGTCTCCATTTAGACCCTCAGTCTCCCCCTGGACACCCTCAGTCTCCCACTGGACACCCTCAGTCTCCCCCTGGACACCCTCAGTCACCCCCTGGACACCCTCAGTCTCCACTTGGCCACCCTCAGTTTCCCTTTGAAAACCCTCAGTCTCCACTTGGACACCCTCAGTCTCCACTTGGACACCCTCAGTCTCCCTTTGGACACCCTCAGTCTCCCCCTGGACACCCTCAGTCTCCCTGATGGACACATCAGTCTCCACTCGGACACCCTCAGTCTCTACTTGGACACCCTCAGTTTCCACTTGGACACCCTCAGTCTCCCCACGGACACCTTCAGTCTCCCCCTGGATACCCTCAGTCCCCCCCTGGACACCCTCAGTCTCAACATAGGACACACTCAGTCTCCCCCGGACACCTTCAGTCTCACCCGGACACCCTCAGTCTCTCCAAGGACACCTTCAGACTCCTCTCGGACACACCCTAAGTCTCCCCCTGGACAACTTCAGTCTCCCACTGGACACCCTTAGTTCTCCTGGACACCCTCAGTCTCCACATGGAGACCCTCAGTCTCCCCCTGGACACCCTCAGTCTCCCCTGGACACCCTCAGTCTAACACCAGACAAACTAAGTCTCCCCTCGGACACCCTCAGTCTCCGTATGGAGACCCTCAGTCTCCCCCAGATACACTCAGTCTTCCCCTGGACACCCTCAGTTTCCCCTGGACACACTCAGTCTAACCCCAGACAACCTCGGTCTCCCCTCGGACACCCTCAGTCTCCTTATGGAGACCCTCAGTCTCCCCCAGATACCCTCAGTATCCCCATGGACACCCTCAGTCTCCGCATGGGACACACTCAGTCTCCCTCTGCACACCCTCAGTCTCCCCTTTGGAACACTCAATCTCCCCCGCAGACATCCTCTGTCTGCCCCTTAAGAATCTCATTCGCCCATCGGACACCCTGAGACTCCCCAAGGCACCCTCAGTCTCCCCTTAGGACACCCTCATTCTCCCCCTCAGACACCCTCAGTCTCCACCGGACACACTCAGTCTCAACCTCGGACACCCTCAATCGCCCCCTCGGACAACCTCAGTCTCTCCCTCTGGGGAAACTGGACGCTATCTGTCTAACCCCGGAAACCCTCAGTCTCCATCTTGACACCCTCAGTTTCTCCTCGGACACCGTCAGTCTCCCCCGGACACCCTCAGTCTCCCGCTTGGACACGCTCAGTCTCCCCTTCAGACACCCTAAGACTCCCCCGGACACCCTCAGTCTCTCCTCAGACACACCCAGGCTCCCCCTGGACAACTTCAGTCTCCCACTGGACACCTTTAGTCTCTCCTGGACACCCTCAGTCTCCCCTCAGACACCCTCAGTCTCCCCCTCGGACACCCTCAGTCTCCCCATGGAGACCCTCAGTCTCCCCCTGACACACTCAGTCTCCCCAGGACACCCTCAGTCTCCCCCTGGAATCACTCAGTCTCCCCTCGGACACCCTCAGTCACCCACAGGACACCCTCAGTCTACCCCCGGACACCCTTAGCCTCCCCCCGGACACCATCGGTCTCAACCCGGACACCCTCAGTCTCTACTCAGTCACCGTCAGTCTCCCCCTCGGACACCCTCAGTCTCCCCCTCGACACCCTCAGTCTCCCCCTCGGACACCCTCAGTCTCCCCCTCAGACACCCTCAGTCTTCAACTGGACGCTCTCTGTCTAACCCCGGAAACCCTCAGTCTCCATCTTGACACCCTCAGTTTCTCCTCGGACACCCTCAGTCTCCCCCGGACACCCTCAGGCTCCCGCTTGGACACCCTCAGTCTCCCCTTCAGACACCCTAAGACTCTCCCGGACACCATCAGTCTCAGCTCGGACACACACAGTTTCCCCCTGGACACCCTCAGTCTCCCCCAGGGATACACTCAGTCTCCACCAGGGACACCCTCAGTCTCCCCTGGACACACTCAGTCTCCCCCGGACACACTCAGTCTCCCGCTTGGACACCCTCAGTCTCCCCTTCAGACACCCTAAGACTCTCCCGGACACCCTCGTCTCCTCTCGGACACACCCAGTCTCCCCCTGGACACCCTCAGTCTCCCCCAGTGACACACTCAGTCTCCACCAGGGACACCCTCAGTCTCCCCCGGACACACTCAGTCTCCCCCTGGACACACTCAGTCTCCCGCTTGGACACCCTCAGTCTCCCCTTCAGACACCCTAAGACTCTCCCAGACACCCTCAGTCTCCTCTCGGACACACCCAGTCTCCCCCTGGACACCCTCAGTCTCCTCCAGGGATAACCTCAGTCTCCCCCAGGGACACCCTCAGTCTTTCCCTGGACACCCTCAGGCTCCACTCGGACACCTCAGAACCACTGGGCATCCTCAATCTCCTCCTCGGACTTCCTCAGTCTCCTCTCGGACACCCTCAGCCTTTCTCTGTGCACCCTCAGTCTCAACCTGGACACCCTCAGTCTCCCCTCGGGCACCGTCACTCTCCCCCCAGGGCACCCTCAGTCTCCCCTCGGGCACCGTCACTCTCCCCCCAAGACACCCTCAGTCTCCCCCTGGACTCATCAGTCTACACTTGGACCCTCAGTCTCCCCCTCAGGGGAAACTGGACGCTATCTGTCTAACCCCGGAAACCCTCAGTCTCCATCTTGACACCCTCAGTTTCTCCTCGGACACCGTCAGTCTCCACCGGACACCCTCAGTCTCCCACTTGGACAACCTCAGTCTCCCCTTCAGACACCCTAAGACACCCCCGGACACCCTCAGTCACCCCTCGGACACACCCAGTCTCCCCCTGGACAACTTCAGTCTCCCCCGGACACGCTCAGTCTCCCGCTTGGACACGCTCAGTCTCCCCTGCAGACACCCTAAGACTCCCCCGGACACCCTCAGTCTCCCCTCGGACACACCCAGTCTCCCCCTGGACAACTTCAGTCTCCCACTGGACACCCTTAGTCTCTCCTGGACACCCTCAGTCTCCCCTCGGACACCATCAGTCTCCCCCTGGACACCCTCAGTCTACCCCCGGACACCCTTAGCCTCCCCCCGGACACCCTCAGTCTCAACCCGGACACCCTCAGTCTCTACTCAATCACCATCAGTCTCTCCCTCGGACACCCTCAGTCTTCACCTGGACGCTCTCTGTCTAACCCCGGAAACCCTCAGTCACCATCTTGACACCCTCAGTCTCCCCTCGGACACCCTCAGTCACCCACAGGACACCCTCAGTCTACCCCCGGGCACCCTTAGCCTCCCCCCGGACACCATCGGTCTCAACCCGGACACCCTCAGTCTCTACTCAGTCACCGTCAGTCTCCCCCTCGGACACCCTCAGTCTCCCCCTCGACACCCTCAGTCTCCCCCTCGGACACCCTCAGTCTCCCCCTCAGACACCCTCAGTCTTCAACTGGACGCTCTCTGTCTAACCCCGGAAACCCTCAGTCTCCATCTTGACACCCTCAGTTTCTCCTCGGACACCCTCAGTCTCCCCCGGACACCCTCAGGCTCCCGCTTGGACACCCTCAGTCTCCCCTTCAGACACCCTAAGACTCTCCCGGACACCATCAGTCTCAGCTCGGACACACACAGTTTCCCCCTGGACACCCTCAGTCTCCCCCAGGGATACACTCAGTCTCCACCAGGGACACCCTCAGTCTCCCCTGGACACACTCAGTCTCCCCCGGACACACTCAGTCTCCCGCTTGGACACCCTCAGTCTCCCCTTCAGACACCCTAAGACTCTCCCGGACACCCTCGTCTCCTCTCGGACACACCCAGTCTCCCCCTGGACACCCTCAGTCTCCCCCAGTGACACACTCAGTCTCCACCAGAGACACCCTCAGTCTCCCCCGGACACACTCAGTCTCCCCCTGGACACACTCAGTCTCCCGCTTGGACACCCTCAGTCTCCCCTTCAGACACCCTAAGACTCTCCCGGACACCCTCAGTCTCCTCTCGGACACACCCAGTCTCCCCCTGGACACCCTCAGTCTCCTCCAGGGATAACCTCAGTCTCCCCCAGGGACACCCTCAGTCTTTCCCTGGACACCCTCAGGCTCCACTCGGACACCTCAGAACCACTGGGCATCCTCAATCTCCTCCTCGGACTTCCTCAGTCTCCTCTCGGACACCCTCAGCCTTTCTCTGTGCACCCTCAGTCTCAACCTGGACACCCTCAGTCTCCCCTCGGGCACCGTCACTCTCCCCCCAGGACACCCTCAGTCTCCCCTCGGGCACCGTCACTCTCCCCCCAAGACACCCTCAGTCTCCCCCTGGACTCATCAGTCTACACTTGGACCCTCAGTCTCCCCCTCAGGGGAAACTGGACGCTATCTGTCTAACCCCGGAAACCCTCAGTCTCCATCTTGACACCCTCAGTTTCTCCTCGGACACCGTCAGTCTCCACCGGACACCCTCAGTCTCCCACTTGGACAACCTCAGTCTCCCCTTCAGACACCCTAAGACACCCCCGGACACCCTCAGTCACCCCTCGGACACACCCAGTCTCCCCCTGGACAACTTCAGTCTCCCCCGGACACGCTCAGTCTCCCGCTTGGACACGCTCAGTCTCCCCTGCAGACACCCTAAGACTCCCCCGGACACCCTCAGTCTCCCCTCGGACACACCCAGTCTCCCCCTGGACAACTTCAGTCTCCCACTGGACACCCTTAGTCTCTCCTGGACACCCTCAGTCTCCCCTCGGACACCATCAGTCTCCCCCTGGACACCCTCAGTCTACCCCCGGACACCCTTAGCCTCCCCCCGGACACCCTCAGTCTCAACCCGGACACCCTCAGTCTCTACTCAATCACCATCAGTCTCTCCCTCGGACACCCTCAGTCTTCACCTGGACGCTCTCTGTCTAACCCCGGAAACCCTCAGTCACCATCTTGACACCCTCAGTTTCTCCTCGGACACCCTCAGTCTCCCCCGGACACACTCAGTCTCCCGCTTGGACACCCTCAGTCTCCCCTTCAGACACCCTAAGACTCTCCTGGACACCCTCAGTCTCCCCTCGGACACACCCAGTCTCCCCCTGGACACCCTCAGTCTCCACCAGGGATACCCTCAGTCTTTCCCTGGACACCCTCAGGCTCCACGCGGACACCCTCAGTAACCGCTGGACACCCTCAATCTCCTCCTCGGACTTCCTCAGTCTCCCCTCGGACACCCTCAGCCTTTCCCTGTGCACCCTCAGTCTCAACCTGGACACCCTCAGTCTCCCCTCGGGCACCGTCACTCTCCCCCCAGGACACCCTCAGTCTCCCCCTGGACTCATCAGTCTCCACTTGGCCACCCTCAGCCTCCCTCTTGGACACCCTCCATCTCCCCTCCGGAGACACTCAGTCTCCCCCTGGCAACCCTCAGACTCCCCCCGGACACCCTCAATCATTCCCTAGTCACCCTCAGTCTCCACTTGCTTACACTCAGTCTCCCTGCTGGACACATCAGTCTCCACTTGGACCCTCAGTCTCCACTTGGACCCTCAGTCTCCCCCTGGACACCCTCAGTCTCCCCCTGGACACCCTCAGTCTCCCCCTGGACACACTCAGTCTCACCCTGGACACCCTCAGTCTCCCCCTGGACACCCTCAGTCTCCCCCTGGACACCCTCAGTCTCCCCCCGGACACTCTCAGTCTCCCCCTGGACACCCTCAGTCTCCCCTCGGACACCCTCAGTCTCCCCCTGGACACGCTCAGTCTCCACTTGGACACCCTCAGTCTCCACTTGGACACCCTCAGTCTCCCACTGGACACCCTCAGTCTCCCCCTGGACACCCTCAGTCACCCCCGGACACCCTCAGTCTCCACTTGGACACCCTCAGTCCCCCCCTGGATACCCTCAGTCTCCCCCTGGACACCCTCAGTCTCCCCCCGGACACCCTCAGTCTCAACATTCGACACACTCAGTCTCCCCTGGACACCTTCAGTCTCCCCCGGATACCCTCAGTCTCTCCACGGACACCTTCAGGCTCCCCCTGGACACGCTCAGTCTCCCCGGAGACACACTCAGACTCCCCCTGGACAGACTCAGACCCCCCCGGACACACTCAGTCTCCCACTCGGACTCCCTCAGTCTCCCCCTGGACTCACTCAGTCTCCCACTGGACAACATCAGTCTCCCCCTCAGACACCCTAAGTCTCCCCCGGACACCCTCAGTCTCCCCTCGGTTACACCCAGTCTCCCCCTGGACAAGTTCAGTCTCCTACTGGACACAATTAGTCTCTCCTGGACACACTCAGTCTCCACATGGAGACCCTCAGCCTAACACTGGACACCCTCAAGCTCCGCTCGGACACTCTCAGTCTCCCCTGGACACCCTCAGTCTCCCCCTGGACACCCTCAGTCTCCCCTGGACACCCTCACTCTAACCCCAGACAACCTCAGTCTCACCTCGGACACACTCAGTCACCTCAAAGACACCCTCATTCTCCCCCAGATATCATCAGTCTCCCAATGGACATCCTCAGTCTCCCCCGGGACACCGTCATTCTCCCCCTGGACACACACAGTGACCCCCGGACACCCTCAGTCTCCCCCTCGGACACCCTCAGTCTCCCCCTGGACTCACTCAGTCTCCCACTTGACAACCTCAGTCTCCTCCAGTCGCCCTCAGTCTCCCCCTGGACACACTCAGTCTCCCCCGGACACCCTCATTCTCCCCCTGGAGACCCTCAGTCTAAACCCAGACACCCTCATTCTCCCACGGACACCCTCAGTCTCCCCCTTGGGACACACTCAGTCTCCCCTTGGACAACCGCTCTCTCCCCCTGGGACACACTCAGTCTCCCCCTGAACACCGTGTTACTCACCCTAGACACCCTCAGTCTCTCCCCGGACACCCTCAGTCTCCCCCCGACACCCGCAGTCTGCCCCTGGAGACGTTCATTCTTAACCCGGACACCCTCATTCTCCCCCTGGAGACCCTCAGTCTAAACCCGGACACCCTCAGTCTCCCGCGGACACACTCAGTCTCCCCCTTGACACCCTCAGTCTCCACTCGGACACCCTCATTCTCACCTCCTATACCCTCAGTCTCCCCCTTGACATCCTTAATCTTCCCCCGGGACACCCTCAGTCTTTTTCTAGAAATCCTCGGTCTCACCCCGGACATCCTCAGTCTCCACTCGGACACACTTAGTAACCCCTGGACACCCTCAGTCTCCCCCTCGGACTTCATCAGTCTCCCCCCAGACACCCTCAGCCTTTCCCCGTACACCCTCAGTCTCAACCTGGACACCCTCAGTCGCACCTCGGACACCCTCAGTCTCCCCCTCGAACACCCTCAGTCTCCCCCGGACACCCTCAGTCTCACCTAGACTCCCTCAATCTCCCCCTCGGACAACCTCAGTCTCCCTCGGACACCCTCAATCTCCCCCATGACACCCTCAGTCTCCCCCTGGGCACCCTCAGCCTTTCCCCGTACACCCTCAGTCTCAACCTGGTCACCCTCAGTCTACCCCATCAATACCTTTAGTCTCCCTCTTGGACACCTTCAGTCTCCCCTCTGGACACCCTCAGTCTCCCCCTTGACACCCTTAGCCTCCCCCAGGGACACACTCAGTCTTTCCCTGGACACCTTCAGTCTCCCCAGGACAGGCTCAGTCACCACTAGCACACCCTCAGTCTCCCCCAGACACCCTCAGTCGGCGCCTCGGACAAGCTTAGTCTACCCCTCGGACACACTCAATCTCCCCTTGGACACCTTCAGACTCCGCAGGACACATTCAACCTGCACTCGGACACCCTCAGACTGCCCGGACACCCTCACTCTCCTCTGGGACACCGTCAGTCTCCCTCTGGAGATCCTCAGTCTCACCCCGGACACCCTCAGTCTCCCACTGGACACCCTTAGTCTCTCCTGGACACCCTCAGTCATCCCATGGAGACCCTCAGCCTAACACGGGACACCCCCAAGCTCTGCTCGGACACTCTCAGTCTCCACCGGACACCCTCAGTCTCCCCCTGGACACCCTCAGTCTAACCCCGGACAACCTCAGTCTCCCCTCGGACACCCTCAGTCTCCTCAAGGATAAACCTCATTCTCCTCCAGATACCATCAGTCTATCCATGGATACCCTCAGTCTCCCCATGGACACCCTCAGTCTCCCCCTGGACACTCTCAGTCACCCCATGGACACCCTCAGTCTCCCCATGGACACCCTCAGTCTCTCCATGGACTCAATCAGTCACCTCCGGACAACTTCAGTCACCCACTCGGATACCCTCAGTCTCCGCCTGGACTCACTCAGTCTCCCACTGGACAACCACAGTCTCCCCCGGACGCCCTCAGTCTCCTCCCGGACAAAGGCAGTCGCCCCTGGACACCCTCAGTCTCCCCCTGGAGACCCTCAGTCTGAACTCGGACACCCTCAGTCTCCCATGGACACCCTCAGTCTCCCCCTGGACACCCTCTGTCTCCCCCTGGGACAACGTCAGTCTCACCCTAGACTCCCTCAGTCTCTCCTCGGACACCCTTAGTCTCTCCTCGGACACCCTCAGTCTCCCCCGGACACCCTCAGTCTCCCCCGGACACCCTCAGTCTCCCCCTGGACACCCTCTGTCTCCCCCTGGGACACACTCAGTCTCCCCTTGGACAACGTCAGACTCACCCTAGACTCCCTCAGTCTCTCCTCGGACACCCTCAGTCTCAACCAGGACAATCTCTGTCTCCCTTCGGACAGACTAAGGCTCCCCCGGACACCTTCCGTCTCCCCTCCAGAGACCCTCAGTCGCCCCCTGGACACCCTCAGTCTCCACTTGGACACCCTCAGTCTCCCCCTGGACACCCTCAGTCTCCCCCTGGACACCCTCAGTCTCCACTTGGACACTCAGTCTCCACTTGGACACCCTCAGTCTCCACTTGGACACCCTCAGTCTCCCCCTGGACACCCTCAGTCTCCCACTGGACACCCTCCGTCTCCCCCTGGACACCCTCAGTCTCAACATAGGACACACTCAGTCTGCCCCGGACACCCTCAGTCTCCCCCCGGACACCCTCAATCATTCCCTAGTCACCCTCAGTCTCCACTTGCTTACACTCAGTCTCCCTGCTGGACACATCAGTCTCCACTTGGACCCTCAGTCTCCCCCTGGACACCCTCAGTCTCCCACTGGACACCCTCAGTCTCCCCCTGGACACCCTCAGTCTCCCCCTGGACACCCTCAGTCTCCACTTGGACACCCTCAGTCTCCACTTAGACCCTCAGTCTCCCCCTGGACACCCTCAGTCTCCCTGATGGACACCCTCATTCTCCCCCTGGACACCCTCAGTCTCCCCCTGGACACATCAGTTTCCACTCGGACACCCTCAGTCCCCCCCTGGACACATCAGTCTCCACTCGGACACCCTCAGTCTCCACTTGGACACCCTCAGTTTCCACTCGGACACCGTCAGTCTCCCCCTGGACACGCTCAGTCTCCCTGTTGGACAGATCAGTCTCCACTTGGACACCCTCAGTCTCCCCCTGGACACCCTCAGTCTCCCCCTGGAGACCCTCGTTCTAAACACGGACACCCTCAGTCTCCCACTGGAGACCCTCTGTCTTCCCCAGGACACCCTCATCTCAACCCGGACACCCTCAGTCTCCCTTCGGACAGACTCAGTCTCCCCCGGACACCTTCCGTCTCCCCTCTGGACACCCTCAGTCGCCCTCTGGAAACCCTCAATCTCTCCCTCGGACACCCCCAGTAAGCCCCGAAAATCCTCAGTCACCACCGGACACGCTATGTCTCCCCCAGGAATCCCTCAGTCTCCCCTCGGACAACCTCAGTCTCCTCATGGACAAACCTCATTCTCCTCCAGATACCATCAGTCTCCCCATGGACACCCTCAGTATCCCCCTGGACACCCTCAGTCTCCCCATGGACACCCTCAGTCTCCCCCTGGACACCCTCAGTCTCCCCCTGGACACCCTCAGTGTTCCCCTGGACACATTCGGTCACCCCGGGACAACTTCAGTCACCCCCTCGGACACCCTCAGTCCCCGCCTGGAAACACTCAGTCTCCCCTCTGGACAACCTCAGTATCCCCATGGAAATCCTCAGTCTCCCCCTTCGTCCCTCCATGGACACACTCAGACTACCCCTGGACAGCCGCAGTCTCCCCCTCGGACACTCTCAATCTCCCCAGGACACCCTCAATATCACCCCGGACACACTCAGTCTCCCCTCGGACACCCTCAGTCGCCCCTGGAAACCTTCAATATCCCCCTTAGACACCACCAGTCTCTTCCGGACACCATCAGTCTCCTCCTGGACACCCTCAGTCTCCTCCTGGACACCCTCAGTCTCCCCCTGGACACCCTCCGTCTGCCCCCTGGACACCCTCAGTCTCCCCCTGGACACCCTCAGTCTCCTCCGGACACCCTCAGTCTCCTCCAGACACCCTCAGTCTCCCCCTGGACACCTTCAGTCTTCCCCCGGACACTCACAGTCTCACCCCGGACACCCGCAGTCTCCACTCGGACACACTCAGTCTGAACCCGGACACCCGCAGTCTCCCCTCGGACACCCTCAGTCTGAACCCGGACACCCTCAGTGTCCCCTCGGACACCCTCAGTCTACTCCTCGACACCCTCACTCTCCCTTCGGACACCCTCAGTTACCCTCTGGACACCCTCAGCCTCCCCCTGGACAACTTCAGTCTCACCAGGACACACTCAGTCTCCCCCTGGACACCCTCAATCTCCCCCTCAGACACCATCAGTCTCCTCCGGACACCCTCAGTCTCGCCCTTGGACACTCTCAGTCTCCCTCTGGTCACCCTCAGTCTCCCTCTGGACACATTCAGTCTCCCTCTTGGACACTCTGCGTCTCCCCCCCGGATACCCTCAGTCTCCCCCTGGACACCCTCAGTCTCAGCGCAGTCACCCTCAGTCCCACACCGGACACCCTCAATCTACCAACCGACACCCTCAGTCTCCCCAGGACACTCTCACTCTCCCATCGCACACCCTCAGTCTCCCCCGGACACCCTCAGTCTCCCCAGGACACTCTCACTCTCCTTTCGAACACCCTCAGTCTCGCTCTGGAACCCTCAGTCTCTACCTGAACATCCTCATTCTCACCCCGGACACCCTCAGTCTCCCCCTGGACACCCTCAGTCTCAACCTGGACACCCTCAGTCTCCCCCTGGATACATGCAGTCTCTCCCGGACACCCTCAGTCTCCCCCTGGACACCCTCATTCTCACCCCGGACACCCTCAGTCTCCCCCGGACACCCTCAGTCTCCCCCGGACACACTCAGTCTCACCCCGGACACACTCAGTCTCAACCTCGGACACCCTCAATCGCCCCCTCGGACACCCTCAGTCTCCCCCTCAGACACCTTCAGTCTTCCCCTAGACGGTCTCTGTCCAACCCCGGAAACCCTCAGTCTCCATGTTAACACCCTCAGTTTCCCCGCGGACACCCTCAGTCTCTCCCGGACACCCTCAGTCTCCCCCGGACACCCTCTGTCTCCCCCTGGGACACACTCAGTCTCCCCCTGGACAAAGTCAGACTCACACTAGACTCCCTCAGTCTCTCCTCGGACATCCTCAGTCTCTCATCGGACACCCTCAGTCTCCCCTGGACACCCTCAGTCTCCCACTGGAGACCCTCAGTCTCCCCCCTGGACACCCTCAGTCTAAACCCGGACACCCTCAGTCTCCCCTCGGACACCCTAAGTCTGAACCCGGACACACTCAGTCTCTCTTTTCGGACACCCTCAGTCTCCCCTCGGACACCCTCAGTCTGAACCCGGACACACTCAGTCTCCCCTCGGACACCCTCAGTCTCCCCCTGGACAACTTCAGTCTCACCAGGAACACTCAGTCTACCCCTGGACACCCTCAGTCTCACCCTGAACACCCGCAGTTTCATCCCGGACACCCTCATTCTCACCCTGGACACCCTCAGTATCCCCCTGGACACCCTCAATCTCCCCTGGACACCCTGAGTTTCACCGTGGATATCATCAGTCTCCCCCTCATACACCCTCAGTCTCACCCCGGACACCCTCAATCTCCCCCCTGGACACCCTCAATCTCCCCCTGGACACCCTGAGTTTCACCGCGGATACAATCAGTCTGCCCCCAAAAACACCATCAGTCCCTCCCCGGACACCCTAAATCTTCCACCCCGGACACCATCAGTCTCCCCCTCGGACACCCTCAGTCTCCCCCTCCGACACCCTCAGTCTCCCCAGGACACCTTCAGTCTCCCCGGACACTCTCACTCTCCCCTCGGACACCCTCATTCTCCTTCTGGAACCCTTAGTCTCTACCTGAACTCCCTCATTCTCACACCAGACACACTCAGGCTCTCCTCAGACAGACTCCTTCTCCCCCGGACACACACAGTCTTCCCCTCGGACAAGATCTGTCTCTAACCGGACACCCTCATTCTCACAATAGTGCGTGCTGCATTATTGGAGTGTCAGTAATTGGGGGTGTGCTGCACTATTTGAGTGTCAGTAATTGGGGGTGTGCTGCACTATTTGAGTGTCAGTAATTGAGGTAGTGCTGCACTATTGGAGTGTCAGTAATTGAGGGTGTGCTGCACTATTTGAGTGTCAGTAATTGAGGTAGTGCTGCACTATTGGAGTGTCAGTAATTGAGGGTGTGCTGCACTATTGGAGTGTCAGTAATTGAGGGTGTGCTGCACTATTGGATCATCAGTAATTTAGGGTGTGCTGCACTATTGGAGTGTCAGTAATTGAGGGTGTGCTGCACTACTGGAGTGTCAGTAATTGAGGGTGAGCTGCACTATTGGAGTGTCAGTAATTAAGGGTGTGCTGCACTATTGAAGTGTCAGTAATTGAGGGTGTGCTGCACTATTGGAGTGTCAGTAATTGAGGGTGTGCTGCACTATTGGAGTGTCAGTAATTGAGGGTGAGCTGCACTATTGGAGTGTCCGTAATTAAGGGTGTGCTGCACTATTGAAGTGTCAGTAATTGAGGGTGTGCTGCACTAATGGAGTGTTAGTAATTGAGGGTGAGCTGCACTATTGGAGTGTCAGTAATTGAAGGTATGCTGCAGTATTGGAGTGTTAGTAATTGAGGGAGTGCTGCACTATTGGTGTGTCAGTTATTGAGGGAACGCTGCACTATTGGAGTGTCAGTAATTGAGTGCGTGCTGCACTATTGGAGAGTCAGTAATTGAGGGTGAGCTGCACGATTATAATGTCAGTAATTGAAGGTTTGCTGCACTATTGGAGTGTTAGTAATTGAAGGTGAGCTGCACTATTGGAGTGTGAGTAATTGAGAGTGTGCTGCACTATTGGAGTGTCAGTAATTGAGGGTGTGCTGCACTATTGGAGTGTCAGTAATTGAGAGTGAGCTGCACTACTGGAGTGTCAGTAATTGATGTTGTGCTGCACTATTGGAGTGTCAGTAATTGAGGGTGTGCTGCAATATTGGTCTGTCAGTAATTGAGGCTGTACTGCACTACTGGAGTGTCAGTATTTGAGGTTGTGCTGCGCTATTGGTGTGTCAGTAATTTAGGGTGTTTTACACTACTGGACTGACAGTCATTGAGTGTGTGCTGAACAATTGGAGAGTAAGTAAGTGTGGGTGTGCTGCACTATTGGAGTGTCAGTAATTGAGGGTGTGCTGCAGTACAGGAGTGTCAGTAATTGAGGGTTTGATGCACAATTGGAGTGTCACCAATTGAGGGTGTGCTGCACTATTGGAGTGTCAATAATTGAGGGAGTGCTGCATTATTGCAGTGTCAGTAATTGAGTGTGTCCTGCACAATTGGTGTGTAAGTAATTGAGGGTGTGATGCACTATTGGAGAGTTATTATTGAGGGTGTGCTGCAAAATTGGAGAGTCAGTAATAAAGGGTGTGATGCACTTGTGGAGTGTCAGTAATTGAGGGTGTCCTGCACATTTGGAGTGTCAGTAATTGAGGGTCTGCTGCACTATTGGAGTGTCAGTAATTGAGGGTGTGCTGCACTAATGTAGAGTCAGTAATTGAGGGTGTGCTGCACTATTGGAGTGTCAGTAATTGAGGGTGCGCTGCACTATTGGAGTGTCAGTAATTGAGGGTGTGCTGCACTATTGGAGTGTCAGTAATGGCGGGTCTGCTGCACGATATGAATGTCAGTAATTGTGGGTGTGCTGCACTATTGGAGTGTCAGTAATTGAGGGTGTGCTGCACTATTGGAGTGTCAGTAATGGACTGTGTGCTGCATTTTGGAGTGTCAGTAATTGTGGGTACGTTGCACTATTGGATTGTCAGTAATTGAGGGTGTGCTGCACTATTGGATTGTCAGTAATTGAGGGTGTGCTGCACTATTGGAGTGTCTGTAATTGAGGGTGTGCTGCACTATTGGAGTGTCAGTAATTGAGTGTGTGCTGCACTATTGGTGTGTCAGTAATTGAGGGTGTGCTGCACTATTGGAGTGTCAGTAATTGAGGGTGTGCTGCAGTATTGGAGTGTCAGTAATTGAGGGTTTGCTGCTCTATTTGAATATCAGTAATTGAGGGTGTGCTGCACTATTGGAGTGTCAGTAATTGAGGGTGTGCTGCACTATTGGAGTGTCAGTAATTGAGGATGAACTGCACTATTGGAGTGTCAGTATTTGAGGATTTGCTGCACTAATGGATTGTCAGTAATTGAGGGTGTGCTGCAATATTGGAGTGTCAGTAATTGAGGGTGTGCTACACTATTGGAGTGTCAGAAATTGAGGGTGTGCTGCACTATTGGAGTGTCAGTAATTGAGTGTATGCTGCACTATAGGAGTGTCAGTAATTGAGTGTGTGCTGCACTATTGGAGTGTCAGTAATTGAAGGTGTGCTGCACTATTGGTGTGTCAGAAATTGAGGGCTGTGCTGCACTATTGGAGTGTCAGTTATTGAGTGTGTGCTGCACTATTGGAGTGTCAGAAATTGAGGGTGTGCTGCACTACTGGAGTGTCAGTAATTGAGGGTATGCTGCACTATTGGAGTGTCAGTAATTGAGTGTGTGCTGCACTATTGGAGTGTCAGTAATTGAGGGTGTGCTGCAATATTGGAGTGTCATTACTTGAGAGTGTGCTGCACTATTGGTGTGTCTGTAATTGAGGGTGTGCTGCACTATTGGAGTGTCAGTAATTGAGGGTGTGCTGCACTATTGGTGTATCAGTAATTGAGGGAGTGCTGCACAATTGGAGGTCAGTAATTGAGGGTATGCTGCACTATTGGAGTGTCAGTAATTGAGGGTGTGCAGCACTATTGGAGTGTCAGTAATTGAGGGTGTGCTGCGCTATTGGAGAGTCAGTAATTGAGGCTGTGCTACACTATTGGAGAGTCAGTAATTGAGGGTGTGCTACAATATTGGAGGGTCAGTAATTGAGTGTGGGCTGCACTATTGGAGAGTCAGTAATTGAGGTTGTGCTACACTATTGGAGGGTCAGTAATTGAGTGTGGGCTGCCCTATTGGAGTGTCAGTAATTGAGGGTGTGCTGCACTATTGGAGTGTCAGTAATTGAGAGTGTGCTGCACTATTGGAGTGTCAGTAATTGAGGGTGTGCTGCACTATTGGAGTGTCAGTAATTGAGGGTGTGCTGCACTATTGGAGTGTCAGTAATTGAGGAAGAACTGCATTATTGGATTGTCAGTAATTGAGGGTGTGCTGCACTATTGGAGTGTCAGTAATTGAGGGTATGCTGCACTATTGGAGTGTCAGTAATTGAGGGTATGCTGCACTTTTGGAGTGTCAGTAATTGAGTGTGTGCTGCACTATTGGAGAGTAATTAATTGAGGATTTGCTGCACTATTGGAGTATTAGTAATTGAGGGTGTGCTGCACTATTGGAGTGTCAGTAATGGAGGGTCTGCTGCACTATATGAATGTCAGTAATGGTGGGTGTGCTGCACTTTTGGAGTGTCAGTAATTTAGGGTGTGCTGCACTATTGGAGTGTCAGTAATGGCGGGTCTGCTGCACTATATGAATGTCAGTGATTGAGGGTGTGCTGCACTATTGGATTGTCAGTAATTGAGGGTGTGCTGCACTATTGGAGTGTCAGTAATTGAGGGAGTGCTGCACTATTGGAGTGTCAGTAATTGAGGGTGTGCTGCACTATTGGAGTGTCAGTAATTGAGGGTGCGCTGCACTATAGGAGTGTCAGTAATTGAGGGAGTGCTGCACTATTGGATTGTCAGTAATTGAGGGTGTGCTGCACAATTGTAGTGTCAGTAATTGAGGTTGTGCTGCAATATTGGAGTGGCAGTAATTGAGTGTGTGCTGCACTATAGGAGGGTCAGTAATTGAGTGTGTGCTGCACTATTGGAGTGTCAGTAATTGAGCGTGTGCTGCATTATTGGAGTGTCACTAATTGTGGGAGTGCTGCTCTATTTGAGTATCAGTAATTGAGCGTGTGCTGCACTATTCGATTGTCAGTAATTGACGGTGAGCTGCAGTATTGGAGTGTCAGTAATTGAGGGTGTGCTGCACTATTGGAGGGTCACTAATTGTCGGTATGCTGCACTATTTGACTGACAGTAATTGAGGGTGTGCTGCACTATTGGAGTGTCAGTAATTGAGTGTATGCTGCACTATAGGAGTGTCAGTAATTGAGGGTGCGCTGCACTATTGGAGTGTCAGTAATTGAGTGTATGCTGCACTATAGGAGTGTCAGTAATTGAGTGTGTGCTGCACTATTGGAGTGTCATTACTGGAGAGTGTGCTGCACTATTGGAGTGTCTGTAATTGAGGGTGTGCTGCACTATTGGAGTGTCATTACTGGAGAGTGTGCTGCACTATTGGAGTGTCATTACTGGAGAGTGTGCTGCACTATTGAAGTGTCAGTAATTGAGGGTGTGCTGCAATATTTGAGTATCAGAAATTGAGGGTGTGCTGCACTTTTGGAGTGCCAGTAATTGAGGGTGTGCTGCACTATTCGATTGTCAGTAATTGAGGGTGTGCTGCACTATTGGAGTGCCAGTAATTGAGGGTGTGCTGCACTATTCGATTGTCAGTAATTGAGGGTGAGCTGCAGTATTGGAGTGTCAGTAATTGAGGGTGTGCTGCACTATTCGAGTGTCAGTAATTGAGGGTGTGCTGCACTATTGGAGTGTCAATATTTGAGGGTTTGCTGCACTAATGGATTGTCAGTAATTGAAGGTGTGCTGCAATATTGCAGTTTCAGTAATTGTGGGTGTGCTGCACTACTGAAGTGTCAGTAATTGAAGGTGTGCTGCACTATTGGTGTGTCAGTAATTGAGGGTGTGCTGCACTATTGGAGTGTCAGTAATTGACTGTGTGCTCTACTATTGGAGTGTCAGTAATTGAGGATGAACTGCACTATTGGAGTGTCAGTATTTGAGGATTTGCTGCACTAATGGATTGTCAGTAATCGAGGGTGTGCTGCAATATTGAAGTGTCAGTAATTGAGGGTGTGCTACACTATTGGAGTGTCAGTAATTGAGGGTGTGCTGCACTATTGGAGTGTCAGTAATTGAGTGTATGCTGCACTATAGGAGTGTCAGTAATTGAGTGTGTGCTGCACTATTGGAGTGTCAGTAATTGAAGGTGTGCTGCACTATTGGTGTGTCAGTAATTGAGGGTGTGCTGCACTATTGGAGTGTCAGTTATTGAGTGTGTGCTGCACTATTGGAGTGTCAGTAATTGAGGGTGTGCTGCACTACTGGAGTGTCAGTAATTGAGGGTATGCTGCACTATTGGAGTGTCAGTAATTGAGTGTGTGCTGCACTATTGGAGTGTCAGTAATTGAGGGTGTGCTGCAATATTGGAGTGTCATTACTTGAGAGTGTGCTGCACTATTGGAGTGTCAGTTATTGAGTGTGTGCTGCACTATTGGAGTGTCAGTAATTGAGGGTGTGCTGCACTACTGGAGTGTCAGTAATTGAGGGTATGCTGCACTATTGGAGTGTCAGTAATTGAGTGTGTGCTGCACTATTGGAGTGTCAGTAATTGAGGGTGTGCTGCAATATTGGAGTGTCATTACTTGAGAGTGTGCTGCACTATTGGAGTGTCTGTAATTGAGGGTGTGCTGCACTATTGGAGTGTCAGTAATTGAGGGTGTGCTGCACTATTGGTGTATCAGTAATTGAGGGAGTGCTGCACAATTGGAGGTCAGTAATTGAGGGTATGCTGCACTATTGGAGTGTCAGTAATTGAGGGTGTGCTGCACTATTGGAGTGTCAGTAATTGAGGGTGTGCTGCACTATTGGAGAGTCAGTAATTTAGTGTGTGCTGCGCTATTGGAGAGTCAGTAATTGAGGCTGTGCTGCACTATTGGAGTGTCAGTAATTGAGGGTGTGCTGCACTATTGGAGTGTCAGTAATTGAGGCTGTGCTACAATATTGGAGTGTCAGTAATTGAGTGTGGGCTGCACTATTGGAGAGACAGTAATTGAGGTTGTGCTACACTATTGGAGGGTCAGTAATTGAGTGTGGGCTGCACTATTGGAGTGTCAGTAATTGAGGGTGTGCTGCACTATTGGAGTGTCAGTAATTGAGGGTGGGTTGAACGATTGGAGTGTCAGTAATTGAGGGTGTGCTGCACTATTGTACTGTCAGTAATTGAGCGTGTGCTGCACTATCCGATTGTCAGTAATTGAGGGTGTGCTGCACTATTGGAGGGTCACTAATTGTCGGTATGCTGCACTATTTGACTGACAGTAATTGAGGGTGTGCTGCACTATTGGAGTGTCAGTAATTGAGGGTGTGCTGCACTATTGGAGTGTCAGTAATTGAGGATGAACTGCACTATTGGAGTGTCAGTATTTGAGGATTTGCTGCACTAATGGATTGTCAGTAATTGAGGGTGTGCTGCAATATTGGAGTGTCAGTAATTGAGGGTGTGCTACACTATTGGAGTGTCAGAAATTGAGGGTGTGCTGCACTATTGGAGTGTCAGTAATTGAGTGTATGCTGCACTATAGGAGTGTCAGTAATTGAGTGTGTGCTGCACTATTGGAGTGTCAGTAATTGAAGGTGTGCTGCACTATTGGTGTGTCAGAAATTGAGGGCTGTGCTGCACTATTGGAGTGTCAGTTATTGAGTGTGTGCTGCACTATTGGAGTGTCAGAAATTGAGGGTGTGCTGCACTACTGGAGTGTCAGTAATTGAGGGTATGCTGCACTATTGGAGTGTCAGTAATTGAGTGTGTGCTGCACTATTGGAGTGTCAGTAATTGAGGGTGTGCTGCAATATTGGAGTGTCATTACTTGAGAGTGTGCTGCACTATTGGTGTGTCTGTAATTGAGGGTGTGCTGCACTATTGGAGTGTCAGTAATTGAGGGTGTGCTGCACTATTGGTGTATCAGTAATTGAGGGAGTGCTGCACAATTGGAGGTCAGTAATTGAGGGTATGCTGCACTATTGGAGTGTCAGTAATTGAGGGTGTGCAGCACTATTGGAGTGTCAGTAATTGAGGGTGTGCTGCGCTATTGGAGAGTCAGTAATTGAGGCTGTGCTACACTATTGGAGAGTCAGTAATTGAGGGTGTGCTACAATATTGGAGGGTCAGTAATTGAGTGTGGGCTGCACTATTGGAGAGTCAGTAATTGAGGTTGTGCTACACTATTGGAGGGTCAGTAATTGAGTGTGGGCTGCCCTATTGGAGTGTCAGTAATTGAGGGTGTGCTGCACTATTGGAGTGTCAGTAATTGAGAGTGTGCTGCACTATTGGAGTGTCAGTAATTGAGGGTGTGCTGCACTAAAGGAGTGTCAGTAATTGAGGGTGTGCTGCACTATTGGAGTGTCAGTAATTGAGGAAGAACTGCATTATTGGATTGTCAGTAATTGAGGGTGTGCTGCACTATTGGAGTGTCAGTAATTGAGGGTATGCTGCACTATTGGAGTGTCAGTAATTGAGGGTATGCTGCACTTTTGGAGTGTCAGTAATTGAGTGTGTGCTGCACTATTGGAGTGTAATTAATTGAGGATTTGCTGCACTATTGGAGTATTAGTAATTGAGGGTGTGCTGCACTATTGGAGTGTCAGTAATGGAGGGTCTGCTGCACTATATGAATGTCAGTAATGGTGGGTGTGCTGCACTTTTGGAGTGTCAGTAATTGAGGGTGTGCTGCACTATTGGAGTGTCAGTAATGGCGGGTCTGCTGCACTATATGAATGTCAGTGATTGAGGGTGTGCTGCACTATTGGATTGTCAGTAATTGAGGGTGTGCTGCACTATTGGAGTGTCAGTAATTGAGGGAGTGCTGCACTATTGGAGTGTCAGTAATTGAGGGTGTGCTGCACTATTGGAGTGTCAGTAATTGAGCGTGCGCTGCACTATAGGAGTGTCAGTAATTGAGGGAGTGCTGCACTATTGGATTGTCAGTAATTGAGGGTGTGCTGCACAATTGTAGTGTCAGTAATTGAGGTTGTGCTGCAATATTGGAGTGGCAGTAATTGAGTGTGTGCTGCACTATAGGAGGGTCAGTAATTGAGTGTGTGCTGCACTATTGGAGTGTCAGTAATTGAGCGTGTGCTGCATTATTGGAGTGTCACTAATTGTGGGAGTGCTGCTCTATTTGAGTATCAGTAATTGAGCGTGTGCTGCACTATTCGATTGTCAGTAATTGAGGGTGAGCTGCAGTATTGGAGTGTCAGTAATTGAGGGTGTGCTGCACTATTGGAGGGTCACTAATTGTCGGTATGCTGCACTATTTGACTGTCAGTAATTGAGTGTATGCTGCACTATCGGAGTGTCAGTAATTGAGGGTGCGCTGCACTATTGGAGTGTCAGTAATTGAGTGTATGCTGCACTATAGGAGTGTCAGTAATTGAGTGTGTGCTGCACTATTGGAGTGTCATTACTGGAGAGTGTGCTGCACTATTGGAGTGTCTGTAATTGAGGGTGTGCTGCACTATTGGAGTGTCATTACTGGAGAGTGTGCTGCACTATTGGAGTGTCATTACTGGAGAGTGTGCTGCACTATTGAAGTGTCAGTAATTGAGGGTGTGCTGCAATATTTGAGTATCAGAAATTGAGGGTGTGCTGCACTTTTGGAGTGCCAGTAATTGAGGGTGTGCTGCACTATTCGATTGTCAGTAATTGAGGGTGTGCTGCACTATTGGAGTGCCAGTAATTGAGGGTGTGCTGCACTATTCGATTGTCAGTAATTGAGGGTGAGCTGCAGTATTGGAGTGTCAGTAATTGAGGGTGTGCTGCACTATTCGAGTGTCAGTAATTGAGGGTGTGCTGCACTATTGGAGTGTCAATATTTGAGGGTTTGCTGCACTAATGGATTGTCAGTAATTGAAGGTGTGCTGCAATATTGCAGTTTCAGTAATTGTGGGTGTGCTGCACTACTGAAGTGTCAGTAATTGAAGGTGTGCTGCACTATTGGTGTGTCAGTAATTGAGGGTGTGCTGCACTATTGGAGTGTCAGTAATTGACTGTGTGCTCTACTATTGGAGTGTCAGTAATTGAGGATGAACTGCACTATTGGAGTGTCAGTATTTGAGGATTTGCTGCACTAATGGAATGTCAGTAATCGAGGGTGTGCTGCAATATTGAAGTGTCAGTAATTGAGGGTGTGCTACACTATTGGAGTGTCAGTAATTGAGGGTGTGCTGCACTATTGGAGTGTCAGTAATTGAGTGTATGCTGCACTATAGGAGTGTCAGTAATTGAGTGTGTGCTGCACTATTGGAGTGTCAGTAATTGAAGGTGTGCTGCACTATTGGTGTGTCAGTAATTGAGGGTGTGCTGCACTATTGGAGTGTCAATAATTGAGGGAGTGCTGCATTATTGCAGTGTCAGTAATTGAGTGTGTCCTGCACAATTGGTGTGTAAGTAATTGAGGGTGTGATGCACTATTGGAGAGTTATTATTGAGGGTGTGCTGCAAAATTGGAGAGTCAGTAATAAAGGGTGTGATGCACTTGTGGAGTGTCAGTAATTGAGGGTGTCCTGCACATTTGGAGTGTCAGTAATTGAGGGTCTGCTGCACTATTGGAGTGTCAGTAATTGAGGGTGTGCTGCACTAATGTAGAGTCAGTAATTGAGGGTGTGCTGCACTATTGGAGTGTCAGTAATTGAGGGTGCGCTGCACTATTGGAGTGTCAGTAATTGAGGGTGTGCTGCACTATTGGAGTGTCAGTAATGGCGGGTCTGCTGCACGATATGAATGTCAGTAATTGTGGGTGTGCTGCACTATTGGAGTGTCAGTAATTGAGGGTGTGCTGCACTATTGGAGTGTCAGTAATGGACTGTGTGCTGCATTTTGGAGTGTCAGTAATTGTGGGTACGTTGCACTATTGGATTGTCAGTAATTGAGGGTGTGCTGCACTATTGGATTGTCAGTAATTGAGGGTGTGCTGCACTATTGGAGTGTCTGTAATTGAGGGTGTGCTGCACTATTGGAGTGTCAGTAATTGAGTGTGTGCTGCACTATTGGTGTGTCAGTAATTGAGGGTGTGCTGCACTATTGGAGTGTCAGTAATTGAGGGTGTGCTGCAGTATTGGAGTGTCAGTAATTGAGGGTTTGCTGCTCTATTTGAATATCAGTAATTGAGGGTGTGCTGCACTATTGGAGTGTCAGTAATTGAGCGTGTGCTGCACTATCCGATTGTCAGTAATTGAGGGTGTGCTGCACTATTGGAGGGTCACTAATTGTCGGTATGCTGCACTATTTGACTGACAGTAATTGAGGGTGTGCTGCACTATTGGAGTGTCAGTAATTGAGGGTGTGCTGCACTATTGGAGTGTCAGTAATTGAGGATGAACTGCACTATTGGAGTGTCAGTATTTGAGGATTTGCTGCACTAATGGATTGTCAGTAATTGAGGGTGTGCTGCAATATTGGAGTGTCAGTAATTGAGGGTGTGCTACACTATTGGAGTGTCAGAAATTGAGGGTGTGCTGCACTATTGGAGTGTCAGTAATTGAGTGTATGCTGCACTATAGGAGTGTCAGTAATTGAGTGTGTGCTGCACTATTGGAGTGTCAGTAATTGAAGGTGTGCTGCACTATTGGTGTGTCAGAAATTGAGGGCTGTGCTGCACTATTGGAGTGTCAGTTATTGAGTGTGTGCTGCACTATTGGAGTGTCAGAAATTGAGGGTGTGCTGCACTACTGGAGTGTCAGTAATTGAGGGTATGCTGCACTATTGGAGTGTCAGTAATTGAGTGTGTGCTGCACTATTGGAGTGTCAGTAATTGAGGGTGTGCTGCAATATTGGAGTGTCATTACTTGAGAGTGTGCTGCACTATTGGTGTGTCTGTAATTGAGGGTGTGCTGCACTATTGGAGTGTCAGTAATTGAGGGTGTGCTGCACTATTGGTGTATCAGTAATTGAGGGAGTGCTGCACAATTGGAGGTCAGTAATTGAGGGTATGCTGCACTATTGGAGTGTCAGTAATTGAGGGTGTGCAGCACTATTGGAGTGTCAGTAATTGAGGGTGTGCTGCGCTATTGGAGAGTCAGTAATTGAGGCTGTGCTACACTATTGGAGAGTCAGTAATTGAGGGTGTGCTACAATATTGGAGGGTCAGTAATTGAGTGTGGGCTGCACTATTGGAGAGTCAGTAATTGAGGTTGTGCTACACTATTGGAGGGTCAGTAATTGAGTGTGGGCTGCCCTATTGGAGTGTCAGTAATTGAGGGTGTGCTGCACTATTGGAGTGTCAGTAATTGAGAGTGTGCTGCACTATTGGAGTGTCAGTAATTGAGGGTGTGCTGCACTATTGGAGTGTCAGTAATTGAGGGTGTGCTGCACTATTGGAGTGTCAGTAATTGAGGAAGAACTGCATTATTGGATTGTCAGTAATTGAGGGTGTGCTGCACTATTGGAGTGTCAGTAATTGAGGGTATGCTGCACTATTGGAGTGTCAGTAATTGAGGGTATGCTGCACTTTTGGAGTGTCAGTAATTGAGTGTGTGCTGCACTATTGGAGAGTAATTAATTGAGGATTTGCTGCACTATTGGAGTATTAGTAATTGAGGGTGTGCTGCACTATTGGAGTGTCAGTAATGGAGGGTCTGCTGCACTATATGAATGTCAGTAATGGTGGGTGTGCTGCACTTTTGGAGTGTCAGTAATTGAGGGTGTGCTGCACTATTGGAGTGTCAGTAATGGCGGGTCTGCTGCACTATATGAATGTCAGTGATTGAGGGTGTGCTGCACTATTGGATTGTCAGTAATTGAGGGTGTGCTGCACTATTGGAGTGTCAGTAATTGAGGGAGTGCTGCACTATTGGAGTGTCAGTAATTGAGGGTGTGCTGCACTATTGGAGTGTCAGTAATTGAGGGTGCGCTGCACTATAGGAGTGTCAGTAATTGAGGGAGTGCTGCACTATTGGATTGTCAGTAATTGAGGGTGTGCTGCACAATTGTAGTGTCAGTAATTGAGGTTGTGCTGCAATATTGGAGTGGCAGTAATTGAGTGTGTGCTGCACTATAGGAGGGTCAGTAATTGAGTGTGTGCTGCACTATTGGAGTGTCAGTAATTGAGCGTGTGCTGCATTATTGGAGTGTCACTAATTGTGGGAGTGCTGCTCTATTTGAGTATCAGTAATTGAGCGTGTGCTGCACTATTCGATTGTCAGTAATTGAGGGTGAGCTGCAGTATTGGAGTGTCAGTAATTGAGGGTGTGCTGCACTATTGGAGGGTCACTAATTGTCGGTATGCTGCACTATTTGACTGACAGTAATTGAGGGTGTGCTGCACTATTGGAGTGTCAGTAATTGAGTGTATGCTGCACTATAGGAGTGTCAGTAATTGAGGGTGCGCTGCACTATTGGAGTGTCAGTAATTGAGTGTATGCTGCACTATAGGAGTGTCAGTAATTGAGTGTGTGCTGCACTATTGGAGTGTCATTACTGGAGAGTGTGCTGCACTATTGGAGTGTCTGTAATTGAGGGTGTGCTGCACTATTGGAGTGTCATTACTGGAGAGTGTGCTGCACTATTGGAGTGTCATTACTGGAGAGTGTGCTGCACTATTGAAGTGTCAGTAATTGAGGGTGTGCTGCAATATTTGAGTATCAGAAATTGAGGGTGTGCTGCACTTTTGGAGTGCCAGTAATTGAGGGTGTGCTGCTCTATTCGATTGTCAGTAATTGAGGGTGTGCTGCACTATTGGAGTGCCAGTAATTGAGGGTGTGCTGCACTATTCGATTGTCAGTAATTGAGGGTGAGCTGCAGTATTGGAGTGTCAGTAATTGAGGGTGTGCTGCACTATTCGAGTGTCAGTAATTGAGGGTGTGCTGCACTATTGGAGTGTCAATATTTGAGGGTTTGCTGCACTAATGGATTGTCAGTAATTGAAGGTGTGCTGCAATATTGCAGTTTCAGTAATTGTGGGTGTGCTGCACTACTGAAGTGTCAGTAATTGAAGGTGTGCTGCACTATTGGTGTGTCAGTAATTGAGGGTGTGCTGCACTATTGGAGTGTCAGTAATTGACTGTGTGCTCTACTATTGGAGTGTCAGTAATTGAGGATGAACTGCACTATTGGAGTGTCAGTATTTGAGGATTTGCTGCACTAATGGATCGTCAGTAATCGAGGGTGTGCTGCAATATTGAAGTGTCAGTAATTGAGGGTGTGCTACACTATTGGAGTGTCAGTAATTGAGGGTGTGCTGCACTATTGGAGTGTCAGTAATTGAGTGTATGCTGCACTATAGGAGTGTCAGTAATTGAGTGTGTGCTGCACTATTGGAGTGTCAGTAATTGAAGGTGTGCTGCACTATTGGTGTGTCAGTAATTGAGGGTGTGCTGCACTATTGGAGTGTCAGTTATTGAGTGTGTGCTGCACTATTGGAGTGTCAGTAATTGAGGGTGTGCTGCACTACTGGAGTGTCAGTAATTGAGGGTATGCTGCACTATTGGAGTGTCAGTAATTGAGTGTGTGCTGCACTATTGGAATGTCAGTAATTGAGGGTGTGCTGCAATATTGGAGTGTCATTACTTGAGAGTGTGCTGCACTATTGGAGTGTCTGTAATTGAGGGTGTGCTGCACTATTGGAGTGTCAGTAATTGAGGGTGTGCTGCACTATTGGAGAGTCAGTAATTTAGTGTGTGCTGCGCTATTGGAGTGTCAGTAATTGAGGGTGTGCTGCACTATTGGAGTGTCAGTAATTGAGGGTGTGCTGCACTATTGGAGAGTCAGTAATTTAGTGTGTGCTGCGCTATTGGAGAGTCAGTAATTGAGGCTGTGCTGCACTATTGGAGTGTCAGTAATTGAGGGTGTGCTGCACTATTGGAGTGTCAGTAATTGAGGCTGTGCTACAATATTGGAGTGTCAGTAATTGAGTGTGGGCTGCACTATTGGAGAGACAGTAATTGAGGTTGTGCTACACTATTGGAGGGTCAGTAATTGAGTGTGGGCTGCACTATTGGAGTGTCAGTAATTGAGGGTGTGCTGCACTATTGGAGTGTCAGTAATTGAGGGTGGGTTGAACGATTGGAGTGTCAGTAATTGAGGGTGTGCTGCACTATTGTACTGTCAGTAATTGAGCGTGTGCTGCACTATCCGATTGTCAGTAATTGAGGGTGTGCTGCACTATTGGAGGGTCACTAATTGTCGGTATGCTGCACTATTTGACTGACAGTAATTGAGGGTGTGCTGCACTATTGGAGTGTCAGTAATTGAGGGTGTGCTGCACTATTGGAGTGTCAGTAATTGAGGATGAACTGCACTATTGGAGTGTCAGTATTTGAGGATTTGCTGCACTAATGGATTGTCAGTAATTGAGGGTGTGCTGCAATATTGGAGTGTCAGTAATTGAGGGTGTGCTACACTATTGGAGTGTCAGAAATTGAGGGTGTGCTGCACTATTGGAGTGTCAGTAATTGAGTGTATGCTGCACTATAGGAGTGTCAGTAATTGAGTGTGTGCTGCACTATTGGAGTGTCAGTAATTGAAGGTGTGCTGCACTATTGGTGTGTCAGAAATTGAGGGCTGTGCTGCACTATTGGAGTGTCAGTTATTGAGTGTGTGCTGCACTATTGGAGTGTCAGAAATTGAGGGTGTGCTGCACTACTGGAGTGTCAGTAATTGAGGGTATGCTGCACTATTGGAGTGTCAGTAATTGAGTGTGTGCTGCACTATTGGAGTGTCAGTAATTGAGGGTGTGCTGCAATATTGGAGTGTCATTACTTGAGAGTGTGCTGCACTATTGGTGTGTCTGTAATTGAGGGTGTGCTGCACTATTGGAGTGTCAGTAATTGAGGGTGTGCTGCACTATTGGTGTATCAGTAATTGAGGGAGTGCTGCACAATTGGAGGTCAGTAATTGAGGGTATGCTGCACTATTGGAGTGTCAGTAATTGAGGGTGTGCAGCACTATTGGAGTGTCAGTAATTGAGGGTGTGCTGCGCTATTGGAGAGTCAGTAATTGAGGCTGTGCTACACTATTGGAGAGTCAGTAATTGAGGGTGTGCTACAATATTGGAGGGTCAGTAATTGAGTGTGGGCTGCACTATTGGAGAGTCAGTAATTGAGGTTGTGCTACACTATTGGAGGGTCAGTAATTGAGTGTGGGCTGCCCTATTGGAGTGTCAGTAATTGAGGGTGTGCTGCACTATTGGAGTGTCAGTAATTGAGAGTGTGCTGCACTATTGGAGTGTCAGTAATTGAGGGTGTGCTGCACTATTGGAGTGTCAGTAATTGAGGGTGTGCTGCACTATTGGAGTGTCAGTAATTGAGGAAGAACTGCATTATTGGATTGTCAGTAATTGAGGGTGTGCTGCACTATTGGAGTGTCAGTAATTGAGGGTGTGCTGCACTATTGGAATGTCAGTAATTGAGGGTGTGCTGCACTATTGGAGTGTCAGTAATTGAGGGTGTGCTGCACTATTGGAGTGTCAGTAATTGAGGGTATGCTGCACTTTTGGAGTGTCAGTAATTGAGTGTGTGCTGCACTATTGGAGTGTAATTAATTGAGGATTTGCTGCACTATTGGAGTATTAGTAATTGAGGGTGTGCTGCACTATTGGAGTGTCAGTAATGGAGGGTCTGCTGCACTATATGAATGTCAGTAATGGTGGGTGTGCTGCACTTTTGGAGTGTCAGTAATTGAGGGTGTGCTGCACTATTGGAGTGTCAGTAATGGCGGGTCTGCTGCACTATATGAATGTCAGTGATTGAGGGTGTGCTGCACTATTGGAGTGTCAGTAATTGACAGTGTGCTGCACTATTGGAGTGTCAGTAATTGACTGTGTGCTGCATTTTGGAGTGTCAGTAATTGTGGTTACGTTGCACTATTGGAGTGTCAGTAATTGAGGGTGTGCTGCACTATTGGAGTGTCAGTAATTGAGGGTGTGCTGCACTATTGGAGTGTCAGTAATTGAGGTTGTGCTGCACTATTGGATTGTCAGTAATTGAGGGTGTGCTGCACTATTGGAGTGTCAGTAATTGAGGGAGTGCTGCACTATTGGAGCGTCAGTAATTGAGGGTGTGCTGCATTATTGGAGTGTCAGTATTTGAGGGTGCTCTGCACTATTGGAGTGTCAGTAATTGAGGGTGCGCTGCACTATAGGAGTGTCAGTAATTGGGGTGTGCTGCCCTATTGGATTGTCAGTAATTGAGGGTGTGCTGCACTATTGTAGTGTCAGTAATTGAGGTTGTGCTGCAATATTGGAGTGGCAGTAATTGAGTGTGTGCTGCACTATAGGAGGGTCAGTAATTGAGTGTGTGCTGCACTATTGGAGTGTCATTACTGGAGAGTATGCTGCACGATTGGAGTGTCAGTAATTGAGCGTGTGCTGCATTATTGGAGTGTCACTAATTGTGGGAGTGCTGCTCTATTTGAGTATCAGTAATTGAGCGTGTGCTGCACTATTCGATTGTCAGTAATTGAGGGTGAGCTGCAGTATTGGAGTGTCAGTAATTGAGGGTGTGCTGCACTATTGGAGTGTCAGTAATTGAGTGTATGCTGCTTTATAGGAGTGTCAGTAATTGAGGGTGCGCTGCACTATTGGAGTGTCAGTAATTGAGTGTATGCTGCACTATAGGAGTGTCAGTAATTGAGTGTGTGCTGCACTATTGGAGTGTCATTACTGGAGAGTGTGCTGCACTATTGGAGTGTCTGTAATTGAGGGTGTGCTGCACTATTGGAGTGTCATTACTGGAGAGTGTGCTGCACTATTGGAGTGTCATTACTGGAGAGTGTGCTGCACTATTGAAGTGTCAGTAATTGAGGGTGTGCTGCACTATTGGAGTGTCAGTAATTGAGGGTGTGCTGCACTATTTGAGTGTCAGTAATTGAGGGTGTGCTGCACTATTGGAGTGTCAATATTTGAGGGTTTGCTGCACTAATGGATTGTCAGTAATTGAAGGTGTGCTGCAATATTGCAGTTTCAGTAATTGTGGGTGTGCTGCACTACTGAAGTGTCAGTAATTGAAGGTGTGCTGCACTATTGGTGTGTCAGTAATTGAGGGTGTGCTGCACTATTGGAGTGTCAGTAATTGACTGTGTGCTCTACTATTGGAGTGTCAGTAATTGTGTTGGTGCTGCACTATTGGAGTGTCAGTAATTGAGGGTGTGCTGCACTATTGGAGTGTCAGTAATTGATGGTGTGCTGTACTATTGGAGAGTCAGTAATTTAGTGTGTGCTGCACTATTGGAGTGTCAGTAATTGAGGGTGTGCTGCACTATTGAAGTGTCACTAATTGAGTGTGTGCTGCACTATTGGAGAGTCAGTAAATGAGTGTGTGCTGCACTATTGGAGTGTAAGTAATTGAGGATTTGCTGCACTATTGGAGTGTTAGTAATTGATGCTGTGTTGCACTATTGGAGTGTCAGTAATTGAGGGTGAGCTGCACTATTGGAGTATCAGTAATTGAGGGTGTGCAGCACTATTGGAGTGTCAATAATTGAGGGTGTGCTGCACTATTGGAGTGTCAGTAATTGAGGGTGTGCTACAATATTGGAGTGTCAGTAATTGAGGGTGTGCTGCACAATTGGAGTTTCAGTAATTGAGGGTGTGCTGCACTATTAGATTGTCATTAATTGAGGGTGTGCTGCTGTATTGGAGTGTCAGTAATTGAGGGTGTGCTGCACTATTGGTGTGTCAGTAATTGAGGGTGTGCTGCAATATTGGAGTGTCAGTAATTGAGGGAGTGCTGCACTATTGGAGTGTCAGTAATTGAGGGTGTGCTGCACTATTGGAGTGTCAGTAATTGAGGGTGTGCTGGACTATTGGCGTGTCAGTAATTGAGGGTGTGCTACAATATTGGAGTGTCAGTAATTGAGGATGTGCTGCACTATTGGTGTGTCAGTAATTGAGAGTGTGCTGCACTATTGGAGTATCAGTAATTGAGGGTGTGCTGCACTATTGGAGTGTCAGTAATGGAGGGTGTGCTGCACTATTGGAGTGTCATTAATAGAGGGTGTGTTGCACTACTGGATTGTCAGTAATTGAGGGTGTGCTGCAATACTGGAGTGTCAGTATTTGAGGGTGTGCTGCACTATTGGAGTGTCAGTAATTGAGGATGAACTGGACTATTGGAGTATCAGTATTTGAGGGTTTGCTGCACTAATGGATTGTCAGTAATTGAGGGTGTGCTGCACTATTGGAGTGTCAGTAATTGAGGGTGTGCTGCACTATTGGAGTGTCAGTAATTTAAGGTGTGCTGCACTACTGAAGTGTCAGTAATTGAGTGTGTCCTGCACTATTGGAGTGTCAGTAATTGAGGGTGAGCTGCACTATTGGAGTGTCAGTAATTGAGTGTGTGCTGCACTATTGGAGTGTCAGTAATTGAGGGTGTGCTGCACTACTGGAGTGTCAATAACTGAGGGTGTGCTGCACTATTGGAGTGTCAGTAATTGAGTGTGTGCTGCACTATTGGAGTGTCAGTAATTGAGGGTGTGCTGCACTATTGGAGTGTCATTACTTGAGCGTGTGCTGCACTATTGGAGTGCCTGTAATTGAGGGTGTGCTGCACTATTGGTCTATCAGTTATTGAGGGTGTGCTGCACTATTGGAGGTCAGTAATTGAGGGTATGCTGCATTATTGGAGTGTCAGTAATTGAGCGTGTGCTGCACGATTGGAGTGTCTGTAGTTGAGGGTGTGCTGCACTACTGGAGTGTCAGTAATTGAGGGTGTGCTGCACTATTGGAGTTACAGTAATTGAGGGTGTGCTGCACTATCGGATTGTCAGTAATTGAGGGTGTGCTGCACTATTGGAGTGTCTGTAATTGAGGGTGTGCTGCACTATTGGAGTTACAGTAATTGAGGGTGTGCTGCACTATTGGTGAGTCAGAAATTGAGTGTGTTCTGCACTATTGGACTGTCAGTAATTGAGGGTGTTCTGTACTAATGTAGAGTCAGTAATTGAGGTTTTGCTGCACTATTGGAGTGCCAGTAATTGAGGAAGAACTGCACTATTGGAGTTTCAGTAATTGAGGGTGTGCTGCACTATTGGTGTGTCAGTAATTGAGGGAGTGCTGCACTATTGGTGTGTCAGTAATTGAGTTTGAGCTGCACTATTGGAGTGTCAGTAATTGAGGGTGAGCTGCACTATTGGTGTGTCACTAATTGAGGGTGTTCTGCACTATTGGAGTGTCAGTAATTGAGGGTGTGCTGCATTATTGGAGTGTCAGTAATTGAGGGTGTGCTGCACTATTGGAGTGTCAGTAATTGAGGGTGTTCTGCACTATTGGAGAGTCAGCAATTGAGTGTGTGCTGCACTATTGGAGTGTAATTAATTGAGGATTTGCTGCACTATTGGAGTATTAGTAATTGAGGGTGTGCTGCACTATTGGAGTGTAAGTAATTGAGGGTGGGCAACACTATTTGAGTGTCAGTAATTGAGGGTGTGCTGCACTATTGGAATGTTAGTAATTGAGGGTGAGGTGCACTATTGGAGTGTTAGTAATTGAGGGTGCGCTGCAATGTTGGTGTGTCAGTAATTGAGGGTGTGCTGCAGTACAGTCGTGTCAGTAATTGAGGGTTTGCTGCTCTATTGGTGTGTCACCAATTGAGGGTGTGCTGCACCATTGGAGTGTCAGTAATTAAGTGTTTCCTGCACAATTGGAGTGTCAGTAATTGAGGGTGTGATGCACTATTGGAGTGTCAGTAATTGAGGGTGTGCTGCACCATTGGAATGTCAGTAATTAAGTGTTTCCTGCACAATTGGAGTGTCAGTAATTGAGGGTGTGATGCACTATTGGAGAGTCAGTAATTGAGGGTGTGATGCACTATTGGAGAGTCAGTAATTGAGGGTGTGATGCACTATTGGAGTGTCAGTAATTGAGGGTGTGCTGCACTATTGGAGTGTCAGTAATTGAGGGTGTGCTGCATAATTGGAGAGTCAGTAATTGAGGGTGTGATGCACTATTGTAGTGTCAGTAATTGTGGGTGTGCTGCACTATTGGAGTGTCAGTAATTGAGGGTGTGCTGCACTATTGGAGTGGCAGTAATTGAGGGTGTGATGCACTATTGGAGAGTCAGTAATTGAGGGTGTGATGCACTATTGGAGAGTCAGTAATTGAGGGTGTGATGCACTATTGGAGAGTCAGTAATTGAGGGTGTGCTGCACTATTGGAGTGTCAGTAATTGAGGGTGTGCTGCACTATTGGATTGTCAGTAATTGAGGTTGTGCTTCACTATTGGAGTGTCAGGAATTGAGTTGGTGCTGCACTATTGGAGTGTCAGTAATTGAGGGTGTGCTGCACTATTGAAGTGCCAGTAATTGAGTGTGTGCTGCACTATTGGAGAGTCAGTAAATGAGTGTGTGCTGCACTATTGGAGTGTAAGTAATTGAGGATTTGCTGCACTATTGGAGTGTTAGTAATTGATGCTGTGTTGCACTATTGGAGTGTCAGTAATTGAAGGTGAGCTGCACTATTGGAGTATCAGTAATTGAGGGTGTGCAGCACTATTGGAGTGTCAGTAATTGAGGGTGTGCTGCACTATTGGAGTGTCAGTAATTGAGGGTGTACTGCACTATTAGATTGTCATTAATTGAGGGTGTGCTGCTGTATTGGAGTGTCAGTATTTGAGGGTGTGCTGCACTATTGGAGTGTCAGTAATTGAGGGTGTGCTGCACTATTGGAGTGTCAGTAATTGAGGGTGAGCTACAATATTGGAGTGTCAGTAATTGAGGGTGTGCTGCACTATTGGAGTGTCAGTAATTGAGGGTGTACAGCACAATTAGATTGTCATTAATTGAGGGTGTGCTGCTGTATTGGAGTGTCAGTAATTGAGGGTGTGCTGCACTATTGGAGTGTCAGTAATTGAGGGTGTGCTGCACTATTGGAGTGTCAGTAATGGCGGGTCTGCTGCACGATATGAATGTCAGTAATTGTGGGTGTGCTGCACTATTGGAGTGTCAGTAATTGAGGGTGTGCTGCACTATTGGAGTGTCAGTAATTGACTGTGTGCTGCATTTTGGAGTGTCAGTAATTGTGGGTACGTTGCACTATTGGATTGTCAGTAATTGAGGGTGTGCTGCACTACTGGATTGTCAGTAATTGAGGGTGTGCTGCACTATTGGAGTGTCTGTAATTGAGGGTGTGCTGCACTATTGGAGTGTCAGTAATTGAGTGTGTGCTGCACTATTGGTGTGTCAGTAATTGAGGGTGTGCTGCACTATTGGAGTGTCAGTAATTGAGGGTGTGCTGCACTATTGGAGTGTCAGTAATTGAGGGTTTGCTGCTCTATTTGAATATCAGTAATTGAGGGTGTGCTGCACTATTGGAGTGTCAGTAATTGAGGGTGTGCTGCACTATTGGAGGGTCACTAATTGTCGGTATGCTGCACTATTTGACTGACAGTAATTGAGGGTGTGCTGCACTATTGGAGTGTCAGTAATTGAGGGTGTGCTGCACTATTGGAGTGTCAGTAATTGAGGGTGTGCTGCACTATTGGACTGTCAGTAATTGACTGTGTGCTGCATTTTTGAGTGTCAGTAATTGTGGGTACGTTGCACTATTGGATTGTCAGTAATTGAGGGTGTGCTGCACTATTGGATTGTCAGTAATTGAGGGTGTGCTGCACTATTGGAGTGTCAGTAATTGAGGTTGTGCTGCACTATTGGAGTGTCAGAAATAGAGGGTGTGCTGCACTATTGGAGTGTCAGTAGTTGAGGGTGTGCTGCACTATAGGAGTGTCAGTAATTGAGGGTGTGCTGCAGTATTGGATTGTCAGTAATTGAGGGTGTGCTGCACTATTGGAGTGCCAGTAATTGAGGTTGTGCTGCAATATTGCAGTGGCAGTAATTGAGTGTGTGCTGCACTATTGGAGGGTCAGTAATTGAGTGTGTGCTGCACTATTGGATTGTCTGTAATTGAGGGTGTGCTGCACTATTGGAGTGTCAGGAATTGAGTTGGTGCTGCACTATTGGTGTATCAGTAATTGAGGGAGTGCTGCACAATTGGAGGTCAGTAATTGAGGGTATGCTGCACTATTGGAGTGTCAGTAATTGAGGGTGTGCAGCACTATTGGAGTGTCAGTAATTGAGGGTGTGCTGCACTATTGGAGTGTCATTACTTGAGCGTGTGCTGCACTATTGGAGTGCCTGTAATTGAGGGTGTGCTGCACTATTGGTCTATCAGTTATTGAGGGTGTGCTGCACTATTGGAGGTCAGTAATTGAGGGTATGCTGCATTATTGGAGTGTCAGTAATTGAGCGTGTGCTGCACGATTGGAGTGTCTGTAGTTGAGGGTGTGCTGCACTACTGGAGTGTCAGTAATTGAGGGTGTGCTGCACTATTGGAGTTACAGTAATTGAGGGTGTGCTGCACTATCGGATTGTCAGTAATTGAGGGTGTGCTGCACTATTGGAGTGTCTGTAATTGAGGGTGTGCTGCACTATTGGAGTTACAGTAATTGAGGGTGTGCTGCACTATTGGTGAGTCAGAAATTGAGTGTGTTCTGCACTATTGGACTGTCAGTAATTGAGGGTGTTCTGTACTAATGTAGAGTCAGTAATTGAGGTTTTGCTGCACTATTGGAGTGTCAGTAATTGAGGGTGTGCTGCACTATTGGTGTGTCAGTAATTGAGGGAGTGCTGCACTATTGGTGTGTCACTAATTGAGGGTGTTCTGCACTATTGGAGTGTCAGTAATTGAGGGTGTGCTGCATTATTGGAGTGTCAGTAATTGAGGGTGTGCTGCACTATTGGAGTGTCAGTAATTGAGGGTGTTCTGCACTATTGGAGAGTCAGCAATTGAGTGTGTGCTGCACTATTGGAGTGTAATTAATTGAGGATTTGCTGCACTATTGGAGTATTAGTAATTGAGGGTGTGCTGCACTATTGGAGTGTCAGTAATTGAGGGTGGGCAACACTATTTGAGTGTCAGTAATTGAGGGTGTGCTGCACTATTGGAATGTTAGTAATTGAGGGTGAGGTGCACTATTGGAGTGTTAGTAATTGAGGGTGCGCTGCACTGTTGGTGTGTCAGTAATTGAGGGTGTGCTGCAGTACAGTCGTGTCAGTAATTGAGGGTTTGCTGCTCTATTGGTGTGTCACCAATTGAGGGTGTGCTGCACCATTGGAGTGTCAGTAATTAAGTGTTTCCTGCACAATTGGAGTGTCAGTAATTGAGGGTGTGATGCACTATTGGAGTGTCAGTAATTGAGGGTGTGCTGCACCATTGGAGTGTCAGTAATTAAGTGTTTCCTGCACAATTGGAGTGTCAGTAATTGAGGGTGTGATGCACTATTGGAGAGTCAGTAATTGAGGGTGTGATGCACTATTGGAGAGTCAGTAATTGAGGGTGTGATGCACTATTGGAGTGTCAGTAATTGAGGGTGTGCTGCACTATTGGAGTGTCAGTAATTGAGGGTGTGCTGCATAATTGGAGAGTCAGTAATTGAGGGTGTGATGCACTATTGTAGTGTCAGTAATTGTGGGTGTGCTGCACTATTGGAGTGTCAGTAATTGAGGGTGTGCTGCACTATTGGAGTGGCAGTAATTGAGGGTGTGATGCACTATTGGAGAGTCAGTAATTGAGGGTGTGATGCACTATTGGAGAGTCAGTAATTGAGGGTGTGATGCACTATTGGAGAGTCAGTAATTGAGGGTGTGCTGCACTATTGGAGTGTCAGTAATTGAGGGTGTGCTGCACTATTGAAGTGCCAGTAATTGAGTGTGTGCTGCACTATTGGAGAGTCAGTAAATGAGTGTGTGCTGCACTATTGGAGTGTAAGTAATTGAGGATTTGCTGCACTATTGGAGTGTTAGTAATTGATGCTGTGTTGCACTATTGGAGTGTCAGTAATTGAAGGTGAGCTGCACTATTGGAGTATCAGTAATTGAGGGTGTGCAGCACTATTGGAGTGTCAGTAATTGAGGGTGTGCTGCACTATTGGAGTGTCAGTAATTGAGGGTGTACTGCACTATTAGATTGTCATTAATTGAGGGTGTGCTGCTGTATTGGAGTGTCAGTATTTGAGGGTGTGCTGCACTATTGGAGTGTCAGTAATTGAGGGTGTGCTGCACTATTGGAGTGTCAGTAATTGAGGGTGAGCTACAATATTGGAGTGTCAGTAATTGAGGGTGTGCTGCACTATTGGAGTGTCAGTAATTGAGGGTGTACAGCACAATTAGATTGTCATTAATTGAGGGTGTGCTGCTGTATTGGAGTGTCAGTAATTGAGGGTGTGCTGCACTATTGGAGTGTCAGTAATGGCGGGTCTGCTGCACGATATGAATGTCAGTAATTGTGGGTGTGCTGCACTATTGGAGTGTCAGTAATTGAGGGTGTGCTGCACTATTGGAGTGTCAGTAATTGACTGTGTGCTGCATTTTGGAGTGTCAGTAATTGTGGGTACGTTGCACTATTGGATTGTCAGTAATTGAGGGTGTGCTGCACTATTGGATTGTCAGTAATTGAGGGTGTGCTGCACTATTGGAGTGTCTGTAATTGAGGGTGTGCTGCACTATTGGAGTGTCAGTAATTGAGTGTGTGCTGCACTATTGGTGTGTCAGTAATTGAGGGTGTGCTGCACTATTGGAGTGTCAGTAATTGAGGGTGTGCTGCACTATTGGAGTGTCAGTAATTGAGGGTGTGCTGCACTATTGGAGGGTCAGTAATTGACTGTGTGCTGCATTTTTGAGTGTCAGTAATTGTGGGTACGTTGCACTATTGGATTGTCAGTAATTGAGGGTGTGCTGCACTATTGGATTGTCAGTAATTGAGGGTGTGCTGCACTATTGGAGTGTCAGTAATTGAGGTTGTGCTGCACTATTGGAGTGTCAGAAATAGAGGGTGTGCTGCACTATTGGAGTGTCAGTAGTTGAGGGTGTGCTGCACTATAGGAGTGTCAGTAATTGAGGGTGTGCTGCAGTATTGGATTGTCAGTAATTGAGGGTGTGCTGCACTATTGGAGTGCCAGTAATTGCGGTTGTGCTGCAATATTGCAGTGGCAGTAATTGAGTGTGTGCTGCACTATTGGAGGGTCAGTAATTGAGTGTGTGCTGCACTATTGGATTGTCTGTAATTGAGGGTGTGCTGCACTATTGGAGTGTCAGGAATTGAGTTGGTGCTGCACTATTGGAGTGTCAGTAATTGAGGGTGTGCTGCACTATTGAAGTGCCAGTAATTGAGTGTGTGCTGCACTATTGGAGAGTCAGTAAATGAGTGTGTGCTGCACTATTGGAGTGTAAGTAATTGAGGATTTGCTGCACTATTGGAGTGTTAGTAATTGATGCTGTGTTGCACTATTGGAGTGTCAGTAATTGAGGGTGTGCTGCACTATTGGAGTGTCAGTAATTGAGGGTGTGCTGCACTATTGGAGTGTCAGTAATTGAGGGTGTACTGCACTATTAGATTGTCATTAATTGAGGGTGTGCTGCTGTATTGGAGTGTCAGTATTTGAGGGTGTGCTGCACTATTGGAGTGTCAGTAATTGAGGGTGTGCTGCACTATTGGAGTGTCAGTAATTGAGGGTGAGCTACAATATTGGAGTGTCAGTAATTGAGGGTGTGCTGCACTATTGGAGTGTCAGTAATTGAGGGTGTACAGCACTATTAGATTGTCATTAATTGAGGGTGTGCTGCTGTATTGGAGTGTCAGTAATTGAGGGTGTGCTGCACTATTGGAGTGTCAGTAATTGAGGGTGTGCTGCACTATTGGTGTGTCAGTAATGGCGGGTCTGCTGCACGATATGAATGTCAGTAATTGTGGGTGTGCTGCACTATTGGAGTGTCAGTAATTGAGGGTGTGCTGCACTATTGGAGTGTCAGTAATTGACTGTGTGCTGCATTTTGGAGTGTCAGTAATTGAGGGTGTGCTGCACTATTGGATTGTCAGTAATTGAGGGTGTGCTGCACTATTGGAGTGTCTGTAATTGAGGGTGTGCTGCACTATTGGAGTGTCAGTAATTGAGTGTGTGCTGCACTATTGGTGTGTCAGTAATTGAGGGTGTGCTGCACTATTGGAGTGTCAGTAATTGAGGGTGTGCTGCACTATTGGAGTGTCAGTAATTGAGGGTTTGCTGCTCTATTTGAATATCAGTAATTGAGGGTGTGCTGCACTATTGGAGTGTCAGTAATTGAGCGTGTGCTGCACTATCCGATTGTCAGTAATTGAGGGTGTGCTGCACTATTGGAGGGTCACTAATTGTCGGTATGCTGCACTATTTGACTGACAGTAATTGAGGGTGTGCTGCACTATTGGAGGTCAGTAATTGAGGGTGTACTGCACTATTAGATTGTCATTAATTGAGGGTGTGCTGCATTTTTGAGTGTCAGTAATTGTGGGTACGTTGCACTATTGGAGTGTCAGTAATTGAGGTTGTGCTGCACTATTGGAGTGTCAGTAATTGAGGGTGTGCTGCACTATTGGAGTGTCAGTAGTTGAGGGTGTGCTGCACTATAGGAGTGTCAGTAATTGAGGGTGTGCTGCAGTATTGGATTGTCAGTAATTGAGGGTGTGCTGCACTATTGGAGTGCCCGTAATTGAGGTTGTGCTGCAATATTGCAGTGGCAGTAATTGAGTGTGTGCTGCACTATTGGAGGGTCAGTAATTGAGTGTGTGCTGCACTATTGGAGTGTCAGTAATTGAGGGTGTGCTGCACTATTGGAGTGTCAGTAATTGACTGTGTGCTGCACTATTGGTGTGTCAGTAATTGAGGGTGTGCTGCACTATTGGAGTGTCAGTAATTGAGGGTGTGCTGCATTATTGGAGTGTCACTAATTGTTGGTGTGCTGCACTATTGGAGTGTCAGTAATTGAGGGTGTGCTGCACTATTGGAGTGTCAGTAATTGAGCGTGTGCTGCACTATCCGATTGTCAGTAATTGAGGGTGAGCTGCAGTATTGGAGTGTCAGTAATTGAGGGTGTGCTGCACTATTGGAGGGGCACTAATTGTCGGTATGCTGCACTATTTGACTGACAGTAATTGAGGGTGTGCTGCACTATTCGAGTGTCAGTAATTGAGGGTGTGCTGCACTATTGGAGTGTCAGTAATTGAGGATGAACTGCACTATTGGAGTGTCAGTATTTGAGGATTTGCTGCACTAATGGATTGTCAGTAATTGAGGGTGTGCTGCAATATTGGAGTGTCAGTAATTGAGGGTGTGCTACACTATTGGAGTGTCAGTAATTGAGGGTGTGCTGCACTATTGGAGTGTCAGTAATTGAGTGTATGCTGCACTATAGGAGTGTCAGTAATTGAGTGTCTGCTGCACTATTGGAGTGTCAGTAATTGAGGGTGTGCTGCACTATTGGTGTGTCAGTAATTGAGGGTGTGCTGCACTATTGGAGTGTCAGTAATTGAGGGTGTGCTGCACTATTGGAGTGTCAGTAATTGAGTGTATGCTGCACTATAGGAGTGTCAGTAATTGAGTGTCTGCTGCACTATTGGAGTGTCTGTAATTGAGGGTGTGCTGCACTAATGGAGTGTCAGTTATTGAGTGTGTGCTGCACTATTGGAGTGTCAGTAATTGAGGGTGTGCTGCACTACTGGAGTGTCAGTAATTGAGGGTATGCTGCACTATTGGAGTGTCAGTAATTGAGTGTGTGCTGCACTATTGGAGTGTCAGTAATTGAGGGTGTGCTGCAATATTGGAGTTTCATTACTTGAGAGTGTGCTGCACTATTGGAGTGTCTGTAATTGAGGGTGTGCTGCACTATTGGAGTGTCAGTAATTGAGGGTGTGCTGCACTATTGGTGTATCAGTAATTGAGGGAGTGCTGCACAATTGGAGGTCAGTAATTGAGGGTATGCTGCACTATTGGAGTGTCAGTAATTGAGGGTGTGCTGCACTATTGGAGAGTCAGTAATTGAGGCTGTGCTACACTATTGGAGAGTCAGTAATTGAGGGTGTGCTACAATATTGGAGGGTCAGTAATTGAGTGTGGGCTGCACTATTGGAGAGTCAGTAATTGAGGTTGTGCTACACTATTGGAGGGTCAGTAATTGAGTGTGGGCTGCACTATTGGAGTGTCAGTAATTGAGGGTGTGCTGCACTATTGGAGTGTCAGTAATTGAGAGTGTGCTGCACTATTGGAGTGTCTGTAATTGAGGGTGGGTTGAACGATTGGAGCGTCAGTAATTGAGGGTGTGCTGCACTATTGGAGTGTCAGTAATTGAGGGAGTGCTGCACCATTGGAGCGTCAGTAATTGAGGGTGCGCTGCACTATAGGAGTGTCAGTAATTGAGGGTGTGCTGCACTATTGTACTGTCAGTAATTGAGGGTCTGCTGCACTATTGGAGTGTCAGTAATTGAGGGTGCGCTGCACTATTGTACTGTCAGTAATTGAGGGTCTGCTGCACCATTGGAGCGTCAGTAATTGAGGGTGCGCTGCACTATAGGAGTGTCAGTAATGGAGGCTGTGCTGCACTATTGGAGTGTCAGTAATTGAGGGTGTGCTGCACTATTGGAGTGTCAGTAATGACGGTCAGCTGCACTATATGAATGTCAGTAATGGTGGGTGTGCTGCACTTCTGGAGTGTCAGTAATTGAGGGTGTGCTGCACTATTGGAGTGCCAGTAATGGCGGGTCTGCTGCACTATATGAATGTCAGTGATTGAGGGTGTGCTGCACTATTGGAGTGTCAGTAATTGACTGTGTGCTGCATTTTGGAGTGTCAGTAATTGTGGGTCTGCTGCACTATATGAATGTCAGTAATTGAGGGTGAGCTGCACTATTGGAGTGTCAGTAATTGAGGGTGTGCTGCACTATTGGAGTCTCAGTAATTGAGGTTGTGCTGCACTATTGGATTGTCAGTAATTGAGGGTGTGCTGCACTATTGGAGTGTCAGTAATTGAGGGTGTGCTGCACTATTGGAGTGTCAGTAATTGAGGGTGCGCTGCACTATAGGAGTGTCAGTAATTGAGGGTGTGCTGCACTATTGGATTGTCAGTAATTGAGGGTGCGCTGCACTATTGTAGTGTCAGTAATTGAGGTAGTGCTGCAATATTGGAGTGGCAGTAATTGAGGGTGTGCTGCACTATAGTAGGGTCAGTAATTGAGTGTGTGCTGCACTATTGGAGTGTCATTACTGGAGAGTGTGCTGCACTATTGGAGTGTCATTACTGGAGAGTGTGCTGCACTATTGAAGTGTCAGTAATTTAGGGTGTGCTGCATTATTGGAGTGGCACTAATTGTGGGTTTGCTGCAATATTTGAGTATCAGAAATTGAGGGTGTGCTGCACTATTGGAGTGCCAGTAATTGAGGGTGTGCTGCACTATTCGATTGTCAGTAATTGAGGGTGAGCTGCAATATTGGAGTGTCAGTAATTGAGGGTGTGCTGCACTATTGGAGTGTCAGTAATTGAGGGTGTGCTGCACTATTCGAGTGTCAGTAATTGAGGGTGTGCTGCAATATTGGAGTGTCAATATTTGAGGGTTTGCTGCACTAATGGATTGTCAGTAATTGAAGGTGTGCTGCAATATTGCAGTTTCAGTAATTGTGGGTGTGCTGCACTACTGAAGTGTCAGTAATTGAGGGTGTGCTGCACTATTGGTGTGTCAGTAATTGAGGGTGTGCTGCACTGTTGGAGTGTCAGTAATTGAGGGTGTGCTGCACTATTGGTGTGTCAGTAATTGAGGGTGTGCTGCACTATTGGAGTTTCAGTAATTGACTGTGTGCTCTACTATTGGAGTGTCAGTAATTGTATTGGTGCTGCACTATTGGAGTGTCAGTAATTGATGGTGTGCTGTACTATTGGAGAGTCAGTAATTGAGGGTGTGCTGCACTATTGGTGTGTCAGTAATTGAGGGTGTGCTGCAATATTGGAGTGTCAGTAATTGAGGGAGTGCTGCACTATTGGAGTGTCAGTAATTGAGGGTGTGCTGCACTATTGGTGTGTCAGTAATTGAGGGTGTGCTGCAATATTGGAGTGTCAGTAATTGAGGGAGTGCTGCACTATTGGAGTGTCAGTAATTGAGGGTGTGCTGCACTATTGGCGTGTCAGTAATTGAGGGTGTGCTACAATATTGGAGTGTCAGTAATTGAGGATGTGCTGCACTATTGGTGTGTCAGTAATTGAGAGTGTGCTGCACTATTGGAGTGTCAGTAATGGAGGGTGTGCTGCACTATTGGAGTGTCATTAATAGAGGGTGTGTTGCACTACTGGATTGTCAGTAATTGAGGGTGTGCTGCAATACTGGAGTGTCAGTATTTGAGGGTGTGCTGCACTATTGGAGTGTCAGTAATTGAGGATGAACTGGACTATTGGAGTATCAGTATTTGAGGGTTTGCTGCACTAATGGATTGTCAGTAATTGAGGGTGTGCTGCAATATTGAAGTGTCAGTAATTGAGTGTGTCCTGCACTATTGGAGTGTCAGTAATTGAGGGTGTGCTGCACTATTGGAGTGTCAGTAATTTAGGGTGTGCTGCACTACTGAAGTGTCAGTAATTGAGTGTGTCCTGCACTATTGGAGTGTCAGTAATTGAGGGTGAGCTGCACTATTGGAGTGTCAGTAATTGAGTGTGTGCTGCACTATTGGAGTGTCAGTAATTGAGGGTGTGCTGCACTACTGGAGTGTCAATAACTGAGGGTGTGCTGCACTATTGGAGTGTCAGTAATTGAGTGTGTGCTGCACTATTGGAGTGTCAGTAATTGAGGGTGTGCTGCAATATTGGAGTGTCATTACTTGAGAGTGTGCTGCACTATTGGAGTGTCTGTAATTGAGGGTGTGCTGCACTATTGGAGTGTCAGTAATTGAGGGTGTGCTGCACTATTGGTGTATCAGTAATTGAGTTGGTGCTGCACTATTGGAGTGTCAGTAATTGAGGGTGTGCTGCACTATTGAAGTGCCAGTAATTGAGTGTGTGCTGCACTATTGGAGAGTCAGTAAATGAGTGTGTGCTGCACTATTGGAGTGTCAGTAATTGAGGATTTGCTGCACTATTGGAGTGTTAGTAATTGATGCTGTGTTGCACTATTGGAGTGTCAGTAATTGAGGGTGAGCTGCACTATTGGAGTATCAGTAATTGAGGGTGTGCAGCACTATTGGAGTGTCAGTAATTGAGGGTGTGCTGCACTATTGGAGTGTCAGTAATTGAGGGTGTACTGCACTATTAGATTGTCATTAATTGAGGGTGTGCTGCTGTATTGGAGTGTCAGTATTTGAGGGTGTGCTGCACTATTGGAGTGTCAGTAATTGAGGGTGTGCTGCACTATTGGAGTGTCAGTAATTGAGGGTGAGCTACAATATTGGAGTGTCAGTAATTGAGGGTGTGCTGCACTATTGGAGTGTCTGTAATTGAGGGTGTGCTGCACTATTGGAGTGTCAGTAATGGCGGGTCTGCTGCACGATATGAATGTCAGTAATTGTGGGTGTGCTGCACTATTGGAGTGTCAGTAATTGAGGGTGTGCTGCACTATTGGAGTGTCAGTAATTGACTGTGTGCTGCATTTTGGAGTGTCAGTAATTGAGGGTGTGCTGCACTATTGGATTGTCAGTAATTGAGGGTGTGCTGCACTATTGGAGTGTCTGTAATTGAGGGTGTGCTGCACTATTGGAGTGTCAGTAATTGAGTGTGTGCTGCACTATTGGTGTGTCAGTAATTGAGGGTGTGCTGCACTATTGGAGTGTCAGTAATTGAGGGTGTGCTGCACTATTGGAGTGTCAGTAATTGAGGGTTTGCTGCTCTATTTGAATATCAGTAATTGAGGGTGTGCTGCACTATTGGAGTGTCAGTAATTGAGCGTGTGCTGCACTATCCGATTGTCAGTAATTGAGGGTGTGCTGCACTATTGGAGGGTCACTAATTGTCGGTATGCTGCACTATTTGACTGACAGTAATTGAGGGTGTGCTGCACTATTGGAGTGTCAGTAATTGAGGGTGTACTGCACTATTAGATTGTCATTAATTGAGGGTGTGCTGCATTTTTGAGTGTCAGTAATTGTGGGTACGTTGCACTATTGGATTGTCAGTAATTGAGGGTGTGCTGCACTATTGGATTGTCAGTAATTGAGGGTGTGCTGCACTATTGGAGTGTCAGTAATTGAGGTTGTGCTGCACTATTGGAGTGTCAGTAATTGAGGGTGTGCTGCACTATTGGAGTGTCAGTAGTTGAGGGTGTGCTGCACTATAGGAGTGTCAGTAATTGAGGGTGTGCTGCAGTATTGGATTGTCAGTAATTGAGGGTGTGCTGCACTATTGGAGTGCCCGTAATTGAGGTTGTGCTGCAATATTGCAGTGGCAGTAATTGAGTGTGTGCTGCACTATTGGAGGGTCAGTAATTGAGTGTGTGCTGCACTATTGGAGTGTCTGTAATTGAGGGTGTGCTGCACTATTGGAGTGTCAGTAATTGACTGTGTGCTGCACTATTGGTGTGTCAGTAATTGAGGGTGTGCTGCACTATTGGAGTGTCAGTAATTGAGGGTGTGCTGCATTATTGGAGTGTCACTAATTGTTGGTGTGCTGCACTATTGGAGTGTCAGTAATTGAGGGTGTGCTGCACTATTGGAGTGTCAGTAATTGAGCGTGTGCTGCACTATCCGATTGTCAGTAATTGAGGGTGAGCTGCAGTATTGGAGTGTCAGTAATTGAGGGTGTGCTGCACTATTGGAGGGGCACTAATTGTCGGTATGCTGCACTATTTGACTGACAGTAATTGAGGGTGTGCTGCACTATTCGAGTGTCAGTAATTGAGGGTGTGCTGCACTATTGGAGTGTCAGTAATTGAGGATGAACTGCACTATTGGAGTGTCAGTATTTGAGGATTTGCTGCACTAATGGATTGTCAGTAATTGAGGGTGTGCTGCAATATTGGAGTGTCAGTAATTGAGGGTGTGCTACACTATTGGAGTGTCAGTAATTGAGGGTGTGCTGCACTATTGGAGTGTCAGTAATTGAGTGTATGCTGCACTATAGGAGTGTCAGTAATTGAGTGTCTGCTGCACTATTGGAGTGTCAGTAATTGAGGGTGTGCTGCACTATTGGTGTGTCAGTAATTGAGGGTGTGCTGCACTATTGGAGTGTCAGTAATTGAGGGTGTGCTGCACTATTGGAGTGTCAGTAATTGAGTGTATGCTGCACTATAGGAGTGTCAGTAATTGAGTGTCTGCTGCACTATTGGAGTGTCAGTAATTGAGGGTGTGCTGCACTATTGGTGTGTCAGTAATTGAGGGTGTGCTGCACTATTGGAGTGTCAGTAATTGAGGGTGTGCTGCACTATTGGAGTGTCAGTAATTGAGTGTATGCTGCACTATAGGAGTGTCAGTAATTGAGTGTCTGCTGCACTATTGGAGTGTCTGTAATTGAGGGTGTGCTGCACTAATGGAGTGTCAGTTATTGAGTGTGTGCTGCACTATTGGAGTGTCAGTAATTGAGGGTGTGCTGCACTACTGGAGTGTCAGTAATTGAGGGTATGCTGCACTATTGGAGTGTCAGTAATTGAGTGTGTGCTGCACTATTGGAGTGTCAGTAATTGAGGGTGTGCTGCAATATTGGAGTTTCATTACTTGAGAGTGTGCTGCACTATTGGAGTGTCTGTAATTGAGGGTGTGCTGCACTATTGGAGTGTCAGTAATTGAGGGTGTGCTGCACTATTGGTGTATCAGTAATTGAGGGAGTGCTGCACAATTGGAGGTCAGTAATTGAGGGTATGCTGCACTATTGGAGTGTCAGTAATTGAGGGTGTGCTGCACTATTGGAGAGTCAGTAATTGAGGCTGTGCTACACTATTGGAGAGTCAGTAATTGAGGGTGTGCTACAATATTGGAGGGTCAGTAATTGAGTGTGGGCTGCACTATTGGAGAGTCAGTAATTGAGGTTGTGCTACACTATTGGAGGGTCAGTAATTGAGTGTGGGCTGCACTATTGGAGTGTCAGTAATTGAGGGTGTGCTGCACTATTGGAGTGTCAGTAATTGAGAGTGTGCTGCACTATTGGAGTGTCTGTAATTGAGGGTGGGTTGAACGATTGGAGCGTCAGTAATTGAGGGTGTGCTGCAGTATTGTAGTGTCAGTAATTGAGGGTGTGCTGCACTATTGGAGTGTCAGTAATTGAGGGAGTGCTGCACCATTGGAGCGTCAGTAATTGAGGGTGCGCTGCACTATAGGAGTGTCAGTAATTGAGGGTGTGCTGCACTATTGTACTGTCAGTAATTGAGGGTCTGCTGCACTATTGGAGTGTCAGTAATTGAGGGTGTGCTGCACTATTGGAGTGTCAGTAATTGAGGGTGTGCTGCACTATTGGAGTGCCAGTAATGGCGGGTCTGCTGCACTATATGAATGTCAGTGATTGAGGGTGTGCTGCACTATTGGAGTGTCAGTAATTGACTGTGTGCTGCATTTTGGAGTGTCAGTAATTGTTGGTCTGCTGCACTATATGAATGTCAGTAATTGAGGGTGAGCTGCACTATTGGAGTGTCAGTAATTGAGGGTGTGCTGCACTATTGGAGTCTCAGTAATTGAGGGAGTGCTGCACTATTGGATTGTCAGTAATTGAGGGTGTGCTGCACTATTGGAGTGTCAGTAATTGAGGGTGTGCTGCACTATTGGAGTGTCAGTAATTGAGGGTGCGCTGCACTATAGGAGTGTCAGTAATTGAGGGTGTGCTGCACTATTGGATTGTCAGTAATTGAGGGTGCGCTGCACTATTGTAGTGTCAGTAATTGAGGTTGTGCTGCAATATTGGAGTGGCAGTAATTGAGGGTGTGCTGCACTATAGTAGGGTCAGTAATTGAGTGTGTGCTGCACTATTGGAGTGTCATTACTGGAGAGTGTGCTGCACTATTGGAGTGTCATTACTGGAGAGTGTGCTGCACTATTGAAGTGTCAGTAATTTAGGGTGTGCTGCATTATTGGAGTGGCACTAATTGTGGGTTTGCTGCAATATTTGAGTATCAGAAATTGAGGGTGTGCTGCACTATTGGAGTGCCAGTAATTGAGGGTGTGCTGCACTATTCGATTGTCAGTAATTGAGGGTGAGCTGCAATATTGGAGTGTCAGTAATTGAGGGTGTGCTGCACTATTGGAGTGTCAGTAATTGAGGGTGTGCTGCACTATTCGAGTGTCAGTAATTGAGGGTGTGCTGCAATATTGGAGTGTCAATATTTGAGGGTTTGCTGCACTAATGGATTGTCAGTAATTGAAGGTGTGCTGCAATATTGCAGTTTCAGTAATTGTGGGTGTGCTGCACTACTGAAGTGTCAGTAATTGAGGGTGTGCTGCACTATTGGTGTGTCAGTAATTGAGGGTGTGCTGCACTGTTGGAGTGTCAGTAATTGAGGGTGTGCTGCACTATTGGTGTGTCAGTAATTGAGGGTGTGCTGCACTATTGGAGTTTCAGTAATTGACTGTGTGCTCTACTATTGGAGTGTCAGTAATTGTATTGGTGCTGCACTATTGGAGTGTCAGTAATTGATGGTGTGCTGTACTATTGGAGAGTCAGTAATTGAGGGTGTGCTGCACTATTGGTGTGTCAGTAATTGAGGGTGTGCTGCAATATTGGAGTGTCAGTAATTGAGGGAGTGCTGCACTATTGGAGTGTCAGTAATTGAGGGTGTGCTGCACTATTGGCGTGTCAGTAATTGAGGGTGTGCTACAATATTGGAGTGTCAGTAATTGAGGATGTGCTGCACTATTGGTGTGTCAGTAATTGAGAGTGTGCTGCACTATTGGAGTATCAGTAATTGAGGGTGTGCTGCGCTATTGGAGTGTCAGTAATGGAGGGTGTGCTGCACTATTGGAGTGTCATTAATAGAGGGTGTGTTGCACTACTGGATTGTCAGTAATTGAGGGTGTGCTGCAATACTGGAGTGTCAGTATTTGAGGGTGTGCTGCACTATTGGAGTGTCAGTAATTGAGGATGAACTGGACTATTGGAGTATCAGTATTTGAGGGTTTGCTGCACTAATGGATTGTCAGTAATTGAGGGTGTGCTGCAATATTGAAGTGTCAGTAATTGAGTGTGTCCTGCACTATTGGAGTGTCAGTAATTGAGGGTGTGCTGCACTATTGGAGTGTCAGTAATTTAGGGTGTGCTGCACTACTGAAGTGTCAGTAATTGAGTGTGTCCTGCACTATTGGAGTGTCAGTAATTGAGGGTGAGCTGCACTATTGGAGTGTCAGTAATTGAGTGTGTGCTGCACTATTGGAGTGTCAGTAATTGAGGGTGTGCTGCACTACTGGAGTGTCAATAACTGAGGGTGTGCTGCACTATTGGAGTGTCAGTAATTGAGTGTGTGCTGCACTATTGGAGTGTCAGTAATTGAGGGTGTGCTGCAATATTGGAGTGTCATTACTTGAGAGTGTGCTGCACTATTGGAGTGTCTGTAATTGAGGGTGTGCTGCACTATTGGAGTGTCAGTAATTGAGGGTGTGCTGCACTATTGGTGTATCAGTAATTGAGGGAGTGCTGCACAATTGGAGGTCAGTAATTGAGGGTATGCTGCACTATTGGAGTGTCAGTAATTGAGGGTGTGCTGCACTATTGGAGAGTCAGTAATTGAGGCTGTGCTACACTATTGGAGAGTCAGTAATTGAGGGTGTGCTACAATATTGGAGGGTCAGTAATTGAGTGTGGGCTGCACTATTGGAGAGTCAGTAATTGAGGTTGTGCTACACTATTGGAGGGTCAGTAATTGAGTGTGGGCTGCACTATTGGAGTGTCAGTTTTTGAGGGTGTGCTGCACTATTGGAGTGTCAGTAATTGAGAGTGTGCTGCACTATTGGAGTGTCTGTAATTGAGGGTGGGTTGAACGATTGGAGCGTCAGTAATTGAGGGTGTGCTGCACTATTGGAGTGTCAGTAATTGAGGGAGTGCTGCACCATTGGAGCGTCAGTAATTGAGGGTGCGCTGCACTATAGGAGTGTCAGTAATTGAGGGTGTGCTGCACTATTGTACTGTCAGTAATTGAGGGTCTGCTGCACTATTGGAGTGTCAGTAATTGAGGGTGTGCTGCACTACTGGAGTGTCAATAACTGAGGGTGTGCTGCACTATTGGAGTGTCAGTAATTGAGGGTGTGCTGCACTATTGGAGTGTCAGTAATTGAGGGTGTGCTGCACTATTGGAGTGCCAGTAATTGAGGAAGAACTGCATTATTGGATTGTCAGTAATTGAGGGTGTGCTGCACTATTGGAGTGTAATTAATTGAGGATTTGCTGCACTATTGGAGTATTAGTAATTGAGGGTGTGCTGCACTATTGGAGTGTCAGTAATGAAGGGTCAGCTGCACTATATGAATGTCAGTAATGGTGGGTGTGCTGCACTTCTGGAGTGTCAGTAATTGAGGGTGTGCTGCACTATTGGAGTGTCAGTAATGGCGGGTCTGCTGCACTATATGAATGTCAGTGATTGAGGGTGTGCTGCACTATTGGAGTGTCAGTAATTGACTGTGTGCTGCATTTTGGAGTGTCAGTAATTGTGGGTACGTTGCACTATTGGAGTGTCAGTAATTGAGGGTGTGCTGCACTATTGGAGTGTCAGTAATTGAGGTTGTGCTGCACTATTGGAGTGTCAGTAATTGAGTGTGGGCTGCACTATTGGAGTGTCAGTAATTGAGGGTGTGCTGCACTATTGGAGTGTCAGTAATTGAGGGTGCGCTGCACTATAGGAGTGTCATTAATTGAGGGTGTGCTGCACTATTGGATTGTCAGTAATTGAGGGTGCGCTGCACTATTGTAGTGTCAGTAATTGAGGTTGTGCTGCAATATTGGAGTGGCAGTAATTGAGGGTGTGCTGCACTATAGTAGGGTCAGTAATTGAGTGTGTGCTGCACTATTGGAGTGTCATTACTGGAGAGTGTGCTGCACTATTGGAGTGTCATTACTGGAGAGTGTGCTGCACTATTGAAGTGTCAGTAATTTAGGGTGTGCTGCATTATTGGAGTGGCACTAATTGTGGGTTTGCTGCAATATTGGAGTGTCAGTAATTGAGGGTGTGCTGCACTATTGGAGTGTCAGTAATTGAGGGTGTGCTGCACTATTCGAGTGTCAGTAATTGAGGGTGTGCTGCAATATTGGAGTGTCAATATTTGAGGGTTTGCTGCACTAATGGATTGTCAGTAATTGAAGGTGTGCTGCAATATTGCAGTTTCAGTAATTGTGGGTGTGCTGCACTACTGAAGTGTCAGTAATTGAGGGTGTGCTGCACTATTGGTGTGTCAGTAATTGAGGGTGTGCTGCAGTATTGGAGTGTCAGTAATTGAGGGTGTGCTGCACTGTTGGAGTGTCAGTAATTGAGGGTGTGCTGCACTATTGGTGTGTCAGTAATTGAGGGTGTGCTGCACTATTGGAGTTTCAGTAATTGACTGTGTGCTCTACTATTGGAGTGTCAGTAATTGTGTTGGTGCTGCACTATTGGAGTGTCAGTAATTGATGGTGTGCTGTACTATTGGAGAGTCAGTAATTGAGGGTGTGCTGCACTATTGGTGTGTCAGTAATTGAGGGTGTGCTGCAATATTGGAGTGTCAGTAATTGAGGGAGTGCTGCACTATTGGAGTGTCAGTAATTGAGGGTGTGCTGCACTATTGGCGTGTCAGTAATTGAGGGTGTGCTACAATATTGGAGTGTCAGTAATTGAGGATGTGCTGCACTATTGGTGTGTCAGTAATTGAGAGTGTGCTGCACTATTGGAGTATCAGTAATTGAGGGTGTGCTGCGCTATTGGAGTGTCAGTAATGGAGGGTGTGCTGCACTATTGCAGTGTCATTAATAGAGGGTGTGTTGCACTACTGGATTGTCAGTAATTGAGGGTGTGCTGCAATACTGGAGTGTCAGTATTTGAGGGTGTGCTGCACTATTGGAGTGTCAGTAATTGAGGATGAACTGGACTATTGGAGTATCAGTATTTGAGGGTTTGCTGCACTAATGGATTGTCAGTAATTGAGGGTGTGCTGCAATATTGAAGTGTCAGTAATTGAGTGTGTCCTGCACTATTGGAGTGTCAGTAATTGAGGGTGTGCTGCACTATTGGAGTGTCAGTAATTTAGGGTGTGCTGCACTACTGAAGTGTCAGTAATTGAGTGTGTCCTGCACTATTGGAGTGTCAGTAATTGAGGGTGAGCTGCACTATTGGAGTGTCAGTAATTGAGTGTGTGCTGCACTATTGGAGTGTCAGTAATTGAGGGTGTGCTGCACTACTGGAGTGTCAATAACTGAGGGTGTGCTGCACTATTGGAGTGTCAGTAATTGAGTGTGTGCTGCACTATTGGAGTGTCAGTAATTGAGGGTGTGCTGCACTATTGGAGTGTCATTACTTGAGCGTGTGCTGCACTATTGGAGTGTCAGTAATTGAGGGTATGCTGCATTATTGGAGTGTCAGTAATTGAGCGTGTGCTGCACTATTGGTGTATCAGTAATTGAGGGTGTGCTGCACTATTGGAGGTCAGTAATTGAGGGTATGCTGCATTATTGGAGTGTCAGTAATTGAGCGTGTGCTGCACTATTGGAGTGTCTGTAGTTGAGGGTGTGCTGCACTACTGGAGTGTCAGTAATTGAGGGTGTGCTGCACTATTGGAGTTACAGTAATTGAGGGTGTGCTGCACTATCGGATTGTCAGTAATTGAGGGTGTGCTGCACTATTGGTGTGCCAGTAATTGAGGGTGTGCTGCACTATTGGAGTGTCAGTAATTGAGGGTGTGCTGCACTATTGGAGTTACAGTAATTGAGGGTGTGCTGCACTATTGGTGTGTCAGAAATTGAGTGTGTTCTGCACTATTGGACTGTCAGTAATTGAGGGTGTTCTGTACTAATGTAGAGTCAGTAATTGAGGTTTTGCTGCACTATTGGAGTGCCAGTAATTGAGGAAGAACTGCACTATTGGAGTTTCAGTAATTGAGGGTGTGCTGCACTATTGGTGTGTCAGTAATTGAGGGAGTGCTGCCCTATTGGTGTGTCACTAATTGAGGGTGTTCTGCACTATTGGAGTGTCAGTAATTGAGGGTGTGCTGCATTATTGGAGTGTCAGTAATTGAGGGTGTGCTGCACTATTGGAGTGTCAGTAATTGAGGGTGTTCTGCACTATTGGAGAGTCAGCAATTGAGTGTGTGCTGCACTATTGGAGTGTAATTAATTGAGGATTTGCTGCACTATTGGAGTATTAGTAATTGAGGGTGTGCTGCACTATTGGAGTGTCAGTAATTGAGGCTGGGCAACACTATTTGAGTGTCAGTAATTGAGGGTGTGCTGTACTATTGGAATGTTAGTAATTGAGGGTGAGGTGCACTATTGGAGTGTTAGTAATTGAGGGTACGCTACACTGTTGGTGTGTCAGTAATTGAGGGTGTGCTGCAGTACAGTCGTGTCAGTAATTGAGGGTTTGCTGCTCTATTGGTGTGTCACCATTGAGGGTGTGCTGCACCATTGGAGTGTCAGTAATTGAGTGTGTGCTGCACTATTGGAGTGTCAGTTATTGAAGGTGTGCTGCAAATTTGGAGCGTCAGTAATTGAGGGTGTGCTGCACTATTGGAGTGTCAGTAATTGAGGGTGAGCTGCACTATTGGAGTATCAGTAATTGAGGGTGTGCAGCACTATTGGAGTGTCAGTAATTGATGGTGTGCTGCACTATTGGATTGTCAGTAATTGAGGGTGTGCTGCACTATTGGAGTGTGAGTAATTGAGAGTGTGCTACAATATTGGAGTGTCAGTAATTGAGGAAGAAATGCACTACTGGAGTGTCAGTAATTGAGGATGTGCTGCACTATTAGAGTGTCAGTAATTGAGTGTGTGCTGCACTATTGGAGTGTCAGTAATTGAGGGTGTGCTGCACTATTGGAGTGTCAGTAATTGCGGGTGTGCTGCGCTATTGGAGTGTCTGTAATTGAGGGTGTGCTGCACTATTGGAGTGTCTGTAATTGAGGGTGTGCTGCGCTATTGGAGTGTCAGTGATTGAGGGTGTGCTGCGTTATTGGAGTGTCAGTAATTGAGGGTTTGCTGCAATATTGGAGTGTCAGTAATTGAGGTTGCGCTGCACATTTGGAGTGTCAGTAAATGAGGGTGTGCTGCGCTATTGAAGTGTCAGTAATTGAGCATGTGCTGCACTATTGGAGTGTCAGTAATTGAGGTTGCGCTGCACATTTGGAGTGTCAGTAAATGAGGGTGTGCTGCGCTATTGGAGTGTCAGTAATTGAGGGTGTGCTGCACTATTGGAGTGTCAGTATTTGAGGGTGTGTTGCACTATTGGTGTGTCAGTAATTGAGGGTGTGCTGCACTATTGGAGTGTAAGTAATTGAGAAAGAACTGCACTATTGGAGTGTCAGTAATTGAGTGTGTGCTGCACTATTAGAGTGTCAGTAATTGAGGGTGTGCTGCACTATTGGAGTGTCAGTAATTGAGGGTGTGCTGCACTATTGGAGTGTCAGTAATTGAGGGTGTGCTGCACTATTGGAGTGTAAGTAATTGAGAAAGAACTGCACTATTGGAGTGTCAGTAATTGAGGGTGTGCTGCACTATTGGAGTGTCAGTAATTGCGGGTGTGCTGCGCTATTGGAGTGTCAGTGATTGATGGTGTGCTGCACTATTGGAGTGTCAGTAATTGAGGGTGTGCTGCACTATTGGAGTGTCAGTAATTGAGGGTGTGCTGCACTATTGGAGTGTCAGTAATTGATGGTGTGCTGCGCTATCGGAGTGTCAGTAATTGAGGGTGTGCTACTATATTGGAGTGTCATTAATTGAGGTTGCGCTGCACTTTTGGAGTGTCTGTAATTGAGGGTGTGCTGCGCTATTGGAGTGTCAGTAATTGAGGGTGTGCTGCACTATTGGAGTGTCAGTAATTGAGGGTGTGCTGCACTATTGGAGTGTCAGTAATTGAGGGTGTGATGCGCTCTTGGAGTGTCAGTAATTGAGGGTTTGCTGCTCTATTGGTGTGTCACCAATTGAGGGTGTGCTGCACCATTGGAGTGTCAGTAATTGAGGGTGTGCTGCACCATTGGAGTGTCAGTAATTAAGTGTTTCCTGCACAATTGGAGTGTCAGTAATTGAGGGTGTGCTGCACTATTGGAGTGTCAGTAATTGAGGGTGTCTGCACTATTGGAATGTCAGTAATTGAGGGTGTGCTGCACTATTGGAATGTCAGTAATTGAGGGTGTTCTGCAATATTGGAGTGTCAGTAATTGAGGACGAACTGCACTATTGGAGAGTCAGTAATTGAGGTAGAACTGCACTATTGGAGTGTCAGTAATTGAGTTGGTGCTGCACTATTGGAGTGTCAGTAATTGAGGGTGTGCTGCACTATTGAAGTGTCACTAACTGAGTGTGTGCTGCACTATTGGAGAGTCATTAAATGAGTGTGTGCTGCACAATTGGAGTGTAAGTAATTGAGGATTTGCTGCACTATTGGAGTGTTAGTAATTGATGCTGTGTTGCACTATTGGAGTGTCAGTAATTGAGGGTGTGCTGCACTATTGGAGTGTCAGTAATTGAGGGTGTGCTGCACTATTGGAGTGTCAGTAATTGAGGGTGTGCTGCACTATTGGAGTGTCAGTAACTGTGGGAGTGCTGCACTTTTGGATTATCAGTAATGGCGGGAGTGCTGCACCATTGGAGTGTCAGTAATTGAGGGTGTGCTGCACTGCATATTGTCAGTAATTGAGGGTGTATTGAACAATTGGGGTGTCAATAATTGAGGGAGTGCTGCAATATTGGAGTGTCAGGAATTGAGGGTGGGCAACACGATTGATGTGTCAGTAATTGAGGGTGTGCTGCAGTACAGGAGTGTCAGTAATTGAGGGTTTGCTGCTCTATTGGTGAGTCAGGAATTGAGGGTGTGCTGCACTATTGGAGTGTCAGTCATTGAGGGTGTGCTGCACAATTGGAGTGTCAGTAATTGAGGGTGTGATGCACTATTGGAGTATCAGTAATTGAGGGTGTGCTGCACAATTGGAGTGTCAGTAATTGAGGAAGAACTGCACTATTGGAGTGTCAGTAATTGAGGGTGTGCTGCACTATTGGAGAGTCAGTAATTGATGTAGAACTGCACTATTGGAGTGTCAGTAATTGAGTTGGTGCTGCACTATTGGAGTGTCAGTAATTGAGGGTGTGCTGCACTATTGGAGTGTCAGTAATTGAGGGTGTGCTGTACTATTGGAGTGTCAGTAATTGAGTTGGTGCTGCACTATTGGAGTGTCAGTAATTGAGGGTGTGCTGCGCTATTGGAGTGTCAGTAATTGAGGGTGTGCTGCACTATTGGAGTGTCAGTAATTGAGGGTGTGCTGCACTATTGAAGTGTCACTAATTGAGTGAGTGCTGCACTATTGGAGAGTCAGTAAATGAGTGTGTGCTGCACTATTGGAGTGTAAGTAATTGAGGATTTGCTGCACTATTGGAGTGTTAGTAATTGATGCTGTGTTGCACTATTGGAGTGTCAGTAATTGAGGGTGAGCTGCACTATTGGAGTATCAGTAATTGAGGGTGTGCAGCACTATTGGAGTGTCAGTAATTGAGGGTGTGCTACAATATTGGAGTGTCAGTAATTGAGGGTGTGCTGCACTATTGGAGTGTCAGTAATTGAGGGTGTACTGCACTATTAGATTGTCATTAATTGAGGGTGAGCTGCTGTATTGGAGTGTCAGTAATTGAGGGTGTGCTGCACTATTGGAGTGTCAGTAATTGAGGATGTGCTGCACTATTGGAGTGTCTGTAATTGAGTGTGTGCTGCAATATTGGAGTGTCAGTAATTGAGGGTGTGCTACAATATTGGCGTGTCAGTAATTGAGGGTGTGCTACAATATTGGAGTGTCAGTAATTGAGGATGTGCTGCACTATTGGTGTGTCAGTAATTGAGAGTGTGCTGCACTATTGGAGTGTCAGTAATTGAGGGTGTGCTGCACTATTGGAGTGTCAGTAATTGAGGGTGTGCTGCACTATTGGATTGTCATTAATAGAGGGTGTGTTGCACTACTGGATTGTCAGTAATTGAGGGTGTGCTGCAATATTGGAGTTTCAGTAATTGAGGGTGTGCTGCAATATTGGAGTGGCAGTAATTGAGGGTGTGCTGCACTATTGGAGTGTCAGTAATTGAGGGTGTGATGCACTATTGGAGTGTCAGTAATTGAGGGTTTGCTGCTCTATTGGTGTGTCACCAATTGAGGGTGTGCTGCACCATTGGAGTGTCAGTAATTGAGGGTGTGCTGCACCATTGGAGTGTCAGTAATGAAGTGTTTCCTGCACAATTGGAGTGTCAGTAATTGAGGGTGTGCTGCACTATTGGAGTGTCAGTAATTGAGGACGAACTGCACTATTGGAGAGTCAGTATTTGAGGTAGAACTGCACTATTGGAGTGTCAGTAATTGAGTTGGTGCTGCACTATTGGAGTGTCAGTAATTGAGGGTGTGCTGCACTATTGAAGTGTCACTAACTGAGTGTGTGCAGCACTATTGGAGAGTCATTAAATGAGTGTGTGCTGCACAATTGGAGTGTAAGTAATTGAGGATTTGCTGCACTATTGGAGTGTTAGTAATTGATGCTGTGTTGCACTATTGGAGTGTCAGTAATTGAGGGTGTGCTGCACTATTGGAGTGTCAGTAATTGAGGGTGTGCTGCACTATTGGAGTGTCAGTAATTGAGGGTGTGCTGCAATATTGGACTGTCAGTAATTGAGGGAGTTCTGCACTTTTGGATTGTCAGTAATGGCGGGAGTGCTGCATCATTGGAGTGTCAGTAATTGAGGGAGTGCTGCACTGCATATTGTCAGTAATTGAGGGTGTATTGAACAATTGGGGTGTCAATAATTGAGGGAGTGCTGCACTATTGGAGTGTCAGGAATTGAGGGTGGGCAACACTATTGATGTGTCAGTAATTGAGGGTGTGCTGCAGTAAAGGAGTGTCAGTAATTGAGGGTTTGCTGCTCTATTGGTGAGTCAGGAATTGAGGGTGTGCTGCACTATTGGAGTGTCAGTCATTGAGGGTGTGCTGCACAATTGGAGTGTCAGTAATTGAGGGTGTGATGCACTATTGGATTGTCAGTAATTGAGGGTGTGCTGCACCATTGGAGTGTCAGTAATTAAGTGTTTCCTGCACTATTGGAGTGTCAGTAATTGAGGGTGTGCTGCACTATTGGAGAGTCAGTAATTGAGTTGGTGCTGCACTATTGGAGTGTCAGTAATTGAGGGTGTGCTGCAATATTGGAGTGTCAGTAATTGAGGGTGTGCTGCGCTATTGGAGTGTCAGTAATTCAGGGAGTGCTGCACTATTGGAGTGTCAGTAATTGAGGGTGTGCTGCACTATTGGAGTGTCAGTAATTGAGGGTGTGCTGTACTATTGGAGTGTCAGTAATTGAGTGTGTGCTCTACTATTGGAGTGTCAGTAATTGAGTTGGTGCTGCACTATTGGAGTGTCAGTAATTGAGGGTGTGCTGAGCTATTGGAGTGTCAGTAATTGAGGGTGTGCTGCACTATTGGAGTGTCAGTAATTGAGGGTGTGCTGCACTATTGAAGTGTCACTAATTGAGTGTGTGCTGCACTATTGGAGAGTCAGTAAATGAGTGTGTGCTGCACTATTGGAGTGTAAGTAATTGAGGATTTGCTGCACTATTGGAGTGTTAGTAATTGATGCTGTGTTGCACTATTGGAGTGTCAGTAATTGAGGGTGTGCTGCACTATTGGAGTATCAGTAATTGAGGGTGTGCAGCACTATTGGAGTGTCAGTAATTGAGGGTGTGCTACAATATTGGAGTGTCAGTAATTGAGGGTGTGCTGCACTATTGGAGTGTCAGTAATTGAGGGTGTACTGCACTATTAGATTGTCATTAATTGAGGGTGAGCTGCTGTATTGGAGTGTCAGTAATTGAGGGTGTGCTGCACTATTGGAGTGACAGTAATTGAGGGTGTGCTGCACTATTGGAGTGTCATTAATTGAGGGTGTGCTACAATATTGGAGTGTCAGTAATTGAGGATGTGCTGCACTATTGGAGTGTCTGTAATTGAGTGTGTGCTGCAATATTCGAGTGTCAGTAATTGAGGGTGTGCTACAATATTGGAGTGTCAGTAATTGAGGGTGTGCTACAATATTGGAGTGTCAGTAATTGAGGATGTGCTGCACTATTGGTGTGTCAGTAATTGAGAGTGTGCTGCACTATTGGAGTGTCAGTAATTGAGGGTGTGCTGCACTATTGGAGTGTCAGTAATTGAGGGTGTGCTGCACTATTGGATTGTCATTAATAGAGGGTGTGTTGCACTACTGGATTGTCAGTAATTGAGGGTGTGCTGCAATATTGGAGTGTCAGTAATTGAGGGTGTGCTGCACTATTGGAGTGTCAGTAATTGAGGGTGTGCTGCAATATTGGTGTGTCACTAATTGAGGGTGTGCTGCACTGTTGGATTGTCAGTAATTGAGGGTGTGCTGCACTATTGGAGTGTAAGTAATTGAGGATTTGCTGCACTATTGGAGTGTTAGTAATTGATGCTGTGTTGCACTATTGGAGTGTCAGTAATTGAGGGTGAGCTGCACTATTGGAGTATCAGTAATTGAGGGTGTGCAGCACTATTGGAGTGTCAATAATTGAGGGTGTGCTGCACTATTGGAGTGTCATTAATTGATGCTGTGTTGCACTATTGGAGTGTCAGTAATTGATGCTGTGTTGCACTATTGGAGTGTCAGTAATTGAGGGTGTGCTACAATATTGGAGTGTCAGTAATTGATGGTGTGCTGCACTATTGGAGTGTCAGTAATTGAGGGTGTGCTGCACTATTGGAGTGTCAGTAATTGAGGTTGTGCTGCACTATTGGGGTGTCATTAATAGAGGGTGTGTTGCACTACTGGATTGTCAGTAATTGAGTGTGTGCTGCAATACTGGAGTGTCAGTATTTGAGCGTGTGCTGCACTATTGGAGTGTCAGTAATTGTGGATGAACTGGACTATTGGAGTATCAGTATTTGAGGGATTGCTGCACTAATGGATTGTCAGTAATTGAGGGTGTGCTGCAATATTGCAGTGTCAGTAATTTAGGGTGTGCTGCACTATTGAAGTGTCAGTAATTGAGTGTGTCCTGCACTATTGGAGTGTCAGTAATTGAGGGTGAGCTGAACTATTGGAGTGTCAGTAATTGAGTGTGTGCTGCACTATTGGAGTGTCAGTAATTGAGGGTGTGCTGCACTACTGGAGTGTCAATAACTGAGGGTGTGCTGCACTATTGGAATGTCAGTAATTGAGTGTGTGCTGCACTATTGGAGTGTCAGTAATTGAGGGTGTGCTGCACTATTGGAGTGTCATTACTTGAGCGTGTGCTGCACTATTGGAGTGTCTGTAATTGAGGGTGTGCTGCACTATTGGTGTGTCAGTAATTGAGGGTATGCTGCATTATTGGAGTGTCAGTAATTGAGCGTGTGCTGCACTATTGGAGTGTCTGTAATTGAGGGTGTGCTGCACTATTGGAGTGTCAGTAATTGAGGGTGTGCTGCACTATTGGAGTGTCAGTAATTGAGGGTGTGCTGCACTATTGGAGTGTCAGTAATTGAGGGTGTGCTGCACTGTTGGAGTGTCAGAAATTGAGTGCGTTCTGCACTATTGGACTCTCAGTAATTGAGGGTGTTCTGCACTAATGTAGATTCAGTAATTGAGGTTTTGCTGCACTATTGGAGTGTCAGTAATTGAGGAAGAACTGCACTTTTGGAGTGTCAGTAATTGAGGGTGTGCAGCACTATTGGAGTGTCAGTAATTGAGGTTGTGCTGCACTATTGGAGTGTCAGTAATTGAGGGTGTGCTGCACTATTGGAGTGTCTGTAATTGAGGGTGTGCTGCGCTATTGGAGTGTCAGTGATTGAGGGTGTGCTGCACTATTGGAGAGTCAGTAATTGAGGGTGCGCTGCGCTATTGGAGTGTCAGTAATTGAGGGTGTGCTGCACTATTGGAGTGTCATTACTTGAGCGTGTGCTGCACTATTGGAGTGTCAGTAATTGAGGGTGTGCTGCACTATTGGTGTATCAGTAATTGAGGGTGTGCTGCATTATTGGTGTGTCAGTAATTGAGCGTGTGCTGCACTATTGGAGTGTCTGTAATTGAGTTTGTGCTGCACTATTGGAGTGTCAGTAATTGAGGGTGTGCTGCACTATTGGAGTTACAGTAATTGAAGGTGTGCTGCACTATCGGATTGTCAGTAATTGAGGGTGAGCTGCACTATTGGAGAGTCTGTAATTGAGGGTTTGCTGCACTATTGGAGTTACAGTAATTGAGGGTGTGCTGCACTATTGGTGTGTCAGAAATTGAGTTTGTTCTGCACTATTGGACTGTCAGTAATTGAGGGTGTTCTGCACTAATGTAGAGTCAGTAATTGAGGTTTTGCTGCACTATTGGAGTGCCAGTAATTGAGTTGGTGCTGCACTATAGGAGTATTAGTAATTGAGGGTGTGCTGCACTATTGGAGTTTCAGTAATTGAGGGTGTGCTGCACTATTGGAGTGTCAGCAATTGAGGGTGTGCTGCACTATAGGAGTATTAGTAATTGAGGGTGTGCTGCACTATTGGAGTGTCAGTAATTGAGGTTGTGCTGCACTATTGGAGTGTCAGTAAATGAGGGTGTGCTGCACTATTGGAGTGTCAGTGATTGAGGTTGCGCTGCACTTTTGGAGTGTCAGTAAATGAGGGTGTGCTGCACTATTGGAGTGTCAGTAATTGAGGGTGTGCTGCACTATTAGAGTGTCAGTAATTGAGGGTGTGCTGCACTATTGGAGTGTCAGTAATTGAGGGTGTGCTGCACTATTAGAGTGTCAGTAATTGAGGGTGTGCTGCACTATTGGAGTGTCTGTAATTGAGGGTGTGCTGCACTATTGGAGTGTCAGTAATTGAGGGTGTGCTGCACTATTGGAGTTACAGTAATTGAAGGTGTGCTGCACTATCGGATTGTCAGTAATTGAGGGTGTGCTGCACTATTGGAGTGTCAGTAATTGAGGGTGTGCTGCACTATTGGAGTGTCAGAAATTGAGTGCGTTCTGCACTATTGGACTCTCAGTAATTGAGGGTGTTCTGCACTAATGTAGATTCAGTAATTGAGGTTTTGCTGCACTATTGGAGTGTCAGTAATTGAGGAAGAACTGCACTTTTGGAGTGTCAGTAATTGAGGGTGTGCAGCACTATTGGAGTGTCAGTAATTGAGGGTGTGCTGCACTATTGGAGTGTCAGTAATTGAGGGTGCGCTGCACTATTGGAGTGTCTGTAATTGAGGGTGTGCTGCGCTATTGGAGTGTCAGTGATTGAGGGTGTGCTGCACTATTGGAGAGTCAGTAATTGAGGGTGCGCTGCGCTATTGGAGTGTCAGTAATTGAGGGTGTGCTACTATATTGGAGTGTCAGTAATTGAGGGTGTGCTGCACTATTGGAGTGTCATTACTTGAGCGTGTGCTGCACTATTGGAGTGTCTGTAATTGAGGGTGTGCTGCACTATTGGTGTATCAGTAATTGAGGGTGTGCTGCATTATTGGTGTGTCAGTAATTGAGCGTGTGCTGCACTATTGGAGTGTCTGTAATTGAGTTTGTGCTGCACTATTGGAGTGTCAGTAATTGAGGGTGTGCTGCACTATTGGAGTTAAAGTAATTGAAGGTGTGCTGCACTATCGGATTGTCAGTAATTGAGGGTGTGCTGCACTATTGGAGAGTCTGTAATTGAGGGTGTGCTGCACTATTGGAGTTACAGTAATTGAGGGTGTGCTGCACTATTGGTGTGTCAGAAATTGAGTTTGTTCTGCACTATTGGACTGTCAGTAATTGAGGGTGTTCTGCACTAATGTAGAGTCAGTAATTGAGGTTTTGCTGCACTATTGGAGTGTCAGTAATTGAGTTGGTGCTGCACTATTGGAGTTTCAGTAATTGAGGGTGTGCTGCACTATTGGAGTGTCAGTAATTGAGGGTGTGCTGCACTATAGGAGTATTAGTAATTGAGGGTGTGCTGCACTATTGGAGTGTCAGTAATTGAGGTTGTGCTGCACTATTGGAGTGTCAGTAATTGAGTTGGTGCTGCACTATTGGAGTTTCAGTAATTGAGGGTATGCTGCACTATTGGAGTATTAGTAATTGAGGGTGTGCTGCAATATTGGAGTGTCAGTAATTGAGGGTGTGCTGCACTATTGAAATGTTAGTAATTGAGGGTGAGGTGCACTATTGGAGTGTTAGTAATTGAGGGTGTGCTGCACAATTGGAGTGTAAGTAATTGAGGATGTGCTGCACAATTAGACTGTCAGTAATTGAGGGTGTGCTGCTCTATTGGAGTGTCAGTAATTGTGGGTGTGCTGCATTATTGGAGTGTCAGTAAATGATGGTGTGTTGCACTAATGGAGTGTCAGTTATTGATGGTGTGCTGCAAAATTGGAGCGTCAGTAATTGAGGGTGTGCTGCACTATTGGAGTGTCAGTAATTGAGGGTGAGCTGCACTATTGGACTGTCAGTAATTGAGGGTGTGCTGCACTATTGGAGTGTCAGTATTTGAGGGTGTGCTGCACTATTGGAGTGTGAGTAATTGAGAGTGTGCCACAATATTGTAGTGTCAGTAATTGAGGATGTGCTGCACTATTGGAGTGTCAGTAATTGAGGATGTGCTGCACTATTGGTGTGCTAGTAATTGAGGGTGTGCTGCTCTATTGGAGTGTCAGTAATTGAGGGTGTGCTGCACTATTGGAGTGTCAGTAATTGAGGGTGTGCTGCACTATTGGAGTGTAAGTAATTGAGGAAGAACTGCACTATTGGAGTGTCAGTAATTGAGGATGTGCTGCACTATTAGAGTGTCAGTAATTGAGGGTGTGCTGCACTATTGGAGTGTCAGTAATTGCGGGTGTGCTGCGCTATTGGAGTGTCTGTAATTGAGGGTGTGCTGCACACTTGGAGTGTCAGTGATTGAGGGTGTGCTGCTCTATTGGAGTGTCAATAATTGAGGGTGTGCTGCACTATTGGAGTGTCAGTAATTGAGGGTGTGCTGCGCTACTGGAGTGTCAGTAATTGAGGGTGTGCTACTATATTGGAGCGTTAGTAATTGAGCATGTGCTGCACTATTGGATTGTCAGTGATTGAGGTTGCGCTGCACTTTTGGAGTGTCAGTAAATGAGGGTGTGCTGCGCTATTGGAGTGCCAGTAATTGAGGGTGTGCTGCACTATTGGAGTGTCAGTAATTGAGCATGTGCTGCACTATTGGTGTGCCAGTAATTGAGGGTGTGCTGCTCTATTGGATTGTCAGTAATTGAGGCTGTGCTGCACTATTGGAGTGTCAGTAATTGAGCATGTGCTGCACTATTGGTGTGCCAGTAATTGAGGGTGTGCTGCTCTATTGGAGTGTCAGTAATTGAGGGTGTGCTGCACTATTGGAGTGTCAGTAATTGAGGGTGTGCTGCACTATTGGAGTGTCAGTAATTGCGGGTGTGCTGCGCTATTGGAGTGTCTGTAATTGAGGGTGTGCTGCACTATTGGAGTGTCTGTAATTGAGGGTGTGCTGCGCTATTGGAGTGTCAGTAATTGAGGGCGTGCTGCACTATTGGAGTGTCAGTAATTGAGGGTGTGCAGCACTATTGGTGTGTCAGTAATTGAGGGTGTGCTGCGCTATTGGAGTGTCAGTAATTGAGGGTGTGCTACTATATTGGAGTGTCAGTAATTGAGTGTGTGCTGCACTATTGGAGTGTCAGTAATTGTGGGTGTGCTGCACTATTGGAGTGTCAGTGATTGAGGTTGCGCTGCACTTTTGGAGTGTCAGTAAAAGAGGGTGTGCTGCGCTATTGGAGTGTCAGTAATTGAGGTTGCGCTGCACTTTTGGAGTGTCAGTAAATGAGGGTGTGCTGCACTATTGGAGTGTCAGTGATTGAGGTTGCGCTGCACTTTTGGAGTGTCAGTAAATGAGGGTGTGCTGCACTATTGGAGTGTCAGTAATTGAGGGTGTGCTGCACTATTAGAGTGTCAGTAATTGAGGGTGTGCTGCACTATTGGAGTGTCAGTAATTGAGGGTGTGCTGCACTATTAGAGTGTCAGTAATTGAGGGTGTGCTGCACTATTGGAGTGTCAGTAATTGAGGGTGTGCTGCACTATTGGAGTGTCAGTAATTGAGGGTGTGCTGCACTATTGGAGTGTCAGTAATTGAGGGTGTGCTGCACTATTAGAGTGCCAGTAATTGAGGGTGTGCTGCACTATTGGAGTGTCAGTAATTGAGGGTGTGCTGCACTATTGGAGTGTCAGTAATTGAGGGTGTGCTGCACTATTCGAGTGTAAGCAATTGAGCAAGAACTGCACTATTGGAGTGTCAGTAATTGACGATGTGCTGCACTATTGGAGTATCAGTAATTGAGCGTGTGCTGCACTATTGGAGTATCAGTAATTGCGGGTGTGCTGCGCTATTGGAGTGTCAGTAATTGAGGGTGTGCTGCACTATTGGAGTGTCAGTAATTGAGGGTGTGCTGCACTATTGCAGCGTCAGTAATTGAGGGTGTGCTGCAATATTGGAGTGTCAGTATCTGAGGGTGTGCTGCAATATTGGAGTGTCTGTGTCTGAGGGTGTGCTGCAATATTGGAGTGTCAGTAATTGAGGGTGTGCTGCACTATTGGAGAGTCATTAATTGAGGGTGTGCTGCACTATTGGAGTGTCAGTAATTGAGGGTGTGCTGCACTATTGGACTGTCAGTAATTGAGGGTGTGCTGCACTATTGGAGTATGAGTAATTCAGGGTGTTCTGCACTATTGGAGTGTCAGTAATTCAGGGTGTGCTGCACTATTGGAGTGTCAGTAATTGAGGGTTTGCTGCTCTATTGGTGTGTCACCAATTGAGGGTGTGCTGCACTATTGGAGTGTCAGTAATTGAGGGTGTGCTGCACTATTGGAGTGTCAGTAATTGTGGGTGTGCTGCGCTATTGGAGTGTCTGTAATTGAGTGTGTGCGGCATTATTGGAGTGTCAGTAAATGATGGTGTGTTGCACTATTGGAGTGTCAGTTATTGAAGGTATGCTGCAAAATTGGAGCGTCAGTAATTGAGGGTGTGCTGCACTATTGGAGTGTCAGTAATTGAGGGTGAGCTGCACTATTGGAGTGTCAGTAATTGAGGGTGAGCTGCACTATTGGAGTGTCAGTAATTGAGGGTGTGCTGCACTATTGGAGTGTCAGTAATTGAGGGTGAGCTGCACTATTGGAGTGTCAGTAATTGAGTGTGGGCTGCACTATTGGAGTGTCAGTAATTGAGGGTGTGCTGCACTATTGGAGTGTGAGTAATTGAGAGTGTGCCACAATATTGGAGTGTCAGTAATTGAGGATGTGCTGCACTATTGGAGTGTCAGTAATTGAGGATGTGCTGCACTATTGGTGTGCCAGTAATTGAGGGTGTGCTGCTCTATTGGAGTGTCAGTAATTGAGGGTGTGCTGCACTATTGGAGTGTCAGTAATTGAGGGTGTGCTGCACTATTGGAGTGTAAGTAATTGAGGAAGAACTGCACTATTGGAGTGTCAGTAATTGAGGATGTGCTGCACTATTAGAGTGTCAGTAATTGAGGGTGTGCTGCACTATTGGAGTGTCAGTAATTGCGGGTGTGCTGCACTATTGGAGTGTCTGTAATTGAGGGTGTGCTGCACTATTGGAGTGTCAGTGATTGAGGGTGTGCTGCTCTATTGGAGTGTCAATAATTGAGGGTGTGCTGCACTATTGGAGTGTCAGTAATTGAGGGTGTGCTGCGCTACTGGAGTGTCAGTAATTGAGGGTGTGCTACTATATTGGAGCGTTAGTAATTGAGCATGTGCTGCACTATTGGATTGTCAGTGATTGAGGTTGCGCTGCACTTTTGGAGTGTCAGTAAATGAGGGTGTGCTGCGCTATTCGAGTGTCTGTAATTGAGGGTGTGCTGCGCTATTGGAGTGTCAGTAATTGAGGGCGTGCTGCACTATTGGAGTGTCAGTAATTGAGGGTGTGCAGCACTATTGGTGTGTCAGTAATTGAGGGTGTGCTGCGCTATTGGAGTGTCAGTAATAGAGGGTGTGCTACTATATTGGAGTGTCAGTAATTGAGTGTGTGCTGCACTATTGGAGTGTCAGTAATTGTGGGTGTGCTGCACTATTGGAGTGTCAGTAATTGAGGGTGTGCTGCACTATTGGAGTGTCAGTGATTGAGGTTGCGCTGCACTTTTGGAGTGTCAGTAAATGAGGGTGTGCTGCACTATTGGAGTGTCAGTAATTGAGGGTGTGCTGCACTATTAGAGTGTCAGTAATTGAGGGTGTGCTGCACTATTGGAGTGTCAGTAATTGAGGGTGTGCTGCACTATTAGAGTGTCAGTAATTGAGGGTGTGCTGCACTATTGGAGTGTCAGTAATTGAGGGTGTGCTGCACTATTGGAGTGTCAGTAATTGAGGGTGTGCTGCACTATTGGAGTGTCAGTAATTGAGGGTGTGCTGCACTATTAGAGTGCCAGTAATTGAGGGTGTGCTGCACTATTGGAGTGTCAGTAATTGAGGGTGTGCTGCACTATTGGAGTGTCAGTAATTGAGGGTGTGCTGCACTATTCGAGTGTAAGCAATTGAGCAAGAACTGCACTATTGGAGTGTCAGTAATTGACGATGTGCTGCACTATTGGGGTATCAGTAATTGAGGGTGTGCTGCACTATTGGAGTATCAGTAATTGCGGGTGTGCTGCGCTATTGGAGTGTCAGTAATTGAGGGTGTGCTGCACTATTGGAGTGTCAGTAATTGAGGGTGTGCTGCACTATTGCAGCGTCAGTAATTGAGGGTGTGCTGCAATATTGGAGTGTCAGTATCTGAGGGTGTGCTGCAATATTGGAGTGTCTGTGTCTGAGGGTGTGCTGCAATATTGGAGTGTCAGTAATTGAGGGTGTGCTGCACTATTGGAGAGTCATTAATTGAGGGTGTGCTGCACTATTGGAGTGTCAGTAATTGAGGGTGTGCTGCACTATTAGAGTGTCAGCAATTGAGGGTCTTCTGCACTATTGTTGCATTAGTAATTGAGGGAGTGCTGCACTATTGGAGTGTCAGTAATTGAGGGTGTGCTGCACTATTGGAGTGTCAGTAATTGAGTGTGTGCTGCACTGTTGGAGTGTCAGTAATTGAGGGTGTGCTGCACTATTGGAGTGTCAGTAATTGAGGGTGTGCTGCACTATTGGACTGTCAGTAATTGAGGGAGCGCTGCACTGTTGGAGTGTCAGTAATTGAGGGAGTGCTGCACTATTGGAGTGTCAGTAATTGAGGATGTGCTGCACTATTGGAGTGTCAGTAAATAAGTGTGTGCTGCACTATTGGAGTGTCAGTAATTGAGTGTGTGCTGCAATATTGGAGTGTCAGTAATTGAGGGTGTGCTGCACTATTGGACTGTCAGTAATTGAGGGTGTGCTGCACTATTGGAGTATGAGTAATTCAGGGTGTTCTGCACTATTGGAGTGTCAGTAATTCAGGGTGTGCTGCACTATTGGAGTGTCAGTAATTGAGGGTTTGCTGCTCTATTGGTGTGTCACCAATTGAGGGTGTGCTGCACTATTGGAGTGTCAGTAATTGAGGGTGTGCTGCACTATTGGAGTGTCAGTAATTGTGGGTGTGCTGCGCTATTGGAGTGTCTGTAATTGAGTGTGTGCGGCATTATTGGAGTGTCAGTAAATGATGGTGTGTTGCACTATTGGAGTGTCAGTTATTGAAGGTATGCTGCAAAATTGGAGCGTCAGTAATTGAGGGTGTGCTGCACTATTGGAGTGTCAGTAATTGAGGGTGAGCTGCACTATTGGAGTGTCAGTAATTGAGGGTGAGCTGCACTATTGGAGTGTCAGTAATTGAGGGTGTGCTGCACTATTGGAGTGTCAGTAATTGAGGGTGAGCTGCACTATTGGAGTGTCAGTAATTGAGTGTGGGCTGCACTATTGGAGTGTCAGTAATTGAGGGTGTGCTGCACTATTGGAGTGTGAGTAATTGAGAGTGTGCCACAATATTGGAGTGTCAGTAATTGAGGATGTGCTGCACTATTGGAGTGTCAGTAATTGAGGATGTGCTGCACTATTGGTGTGCCAGTAATTGAGGGTGTGCTGCTCTATTGGAGTGTCAGTAATTGAGGGTGTGCTGCACTATTGGAGTGTCAGTAATTGAGGGTGTGCTGCACTATTGGAGTGTAAGTAATTGAGGAAGAACTGCACTATTGGAGTGTCAGTAATTGAGGATGTGCTGCACTATTAGAGTGTCAGTAATTGAGGGTGTGCTGCACTATTGGAGTGTCAGTAATTGCGGGTGTGCTGCACTATTGGAGTGTCTGTAATTGAGGGTGTGCTGCACTATTGGAGTGTCAGTGATTGAGGGTGTGCTGCTCTATTGGAGTGTCAATAATTGAGGGTGTGCTGCACTATTGGAGTGTCAGTAATTGAGGGTGTGCTGCGCTACTGGAGTGTCAGTAATTGAGGGTGTGCTACTATATTGGAGCGTTAGTAATTGAGCATGTGCTGCACTATTGGATTGTCAGTGATTGAGGTTGCGCTGCACTTTTGGAGTGTCAGTAAATGAGGGTGTGCTGCGCTATTCGAGTGTCAGTAATTGAGGGTGTGCTACACTATTGGAGTGTCAGTAATTGAGCATGTGCTGCACTATTGGTGTGCCAGTAATTGAGGGTGTGCTGCTCTATTGGAGTGTCAGTAATTGAGGATGTGCTGCACTATTGGAGTGTCAGTAATTGAGGGTGTGCTGCACTATTGGAGTGTCAGTAATTGAGGGTGTGCTGCACTATTGGAGTGTCAGTATTGAGCATGTGCTGCACTATTGGTGTGCCAGTAATTGAGGGTGTGCTGCTCTATTGGAGTGTCAGTAATTGAGGGTGTGCTGCACTTTTGGAGTGTCAGTAATTGAGGGTGTGCTGCACTCTTGGAGTGTAAGTAACTGAGGAAGAACTGCACTATTGGAGTGTCAGTAATTGAGGATGTGCTGCACTATTAGAGTGTCAGTAATTGAGGGTGTGCAGCACTATTGGAGGGTCAGTAATTGCGGGTGTGCTGCGCTATTGGAGTGTCTGTAATTGAGGGTGTGCTGCACTATTGGAGTGTCTGTAATTGAGGGTGTGCTGCGCTATTGGAGTGTCAGTAATTGAGGGCGTGCTGCACTATTGGAGTGTCAGTAATTGAGGGTGAGCTGCACTATTGTTGTCACAGTAATTGAGATTGAGCTGCACTATTGGAGTGTCAGTAATTGAGGGTGTGCTGCACTATTGGAGTCTCAGTAATTGAGCGTGTGATGCACTATTGGAGAGTCAGTAATTGAGGATGTGCTGCAGTACAGGAGTGTCACCAATTGAGGGTGTGCTGCACCATTGGTGTGTCAGTAATTAAGTGTTTCCTGCACAATTGGAGTGTCAGTAATTGAGGGTGTGATGCACTATTGGAGAGTCAGTAATTGAGGGTGTGCTGCACTATTGGAGTGTCAGTAATTGAGGACGAACTGCACTATTGGAGACTCAGTAATTGAGTAGAACTGCACTATTGGAGTGTCAGTAATTGAGTTGGTGCTGCACTATTGGAGTGCCTGTAATTGAGGGTGTGCTGCACTATTGGAGTGTCAGTAATTGAGGGTGTGCTGTACTATTGGAGAGTCAGTAATTGACTGTGTGCTGCACTATTGGTGTGTCAGTAATTGAGGGTGTGCTGCACTATTGAAGTGTCACTAATTGAGTGTGTGCTGCACTATGGGAGAGTCAGTAAATGAGTGTGTGCTGCACTATTGGAGTGTAAGTAATTGAGGATTTGCTGCACTATTGGAGTGTTAGTAATTGATGCTGTGTTGCACTATTGGAGTGTCAGTAATTGAGGGTGAGCTGCACTATTGGAGTATCAGTAATTGAGGGTGTGCAGCACTATTGGAGTGTCAATAATTGACGATGTGCTGCACTATTGGAGTGTCAGTAATTGAGGGTGTGCTGCACTATTGGAGTGTCAGTAATTGCGGGTGTGCTGCGGTATTGGAGTGTCAGTAATTGAGGGTGTGCTGCACTATTGGAGTGTCTGTAATTGAGGGTGTGCTGCAATATTGGAGTGTCAGTAATTGCGGGTGTGCTGCGCTATTGGAGTGTCAGTGATTGATGGTGTGCTGCACTATTGGAGTGTCAGTAATTGAGGGTCTGCTGCACTATTGGAGTGTCAGTAATTGAGGGTGTGCTGCATTATTGGAGTGTCAGTAATTGAGGGTGTGCTGCATTATTGGAGTGTCAGTAATTGAGGGTGTGCTACTATATTGGAGTGTCAGTAATTGAGGTTGCGCTGCACTTTTGGAGTGTCAGTAAATGAGGGTGTGCTGCGCTATTGGAGTGTCAGTAATTGAGGGTGTGCTGCACTCCTGGAGTGTCAGTAATTGAGGGTGTGCTGTACTATTGGAATGTTAGTAATTGAGGGTGTGCTGCACTATTGGTGTGTCAGTAATTGAGGGTGAGCTGCACTATTGGAGTGTCAGTAATTGAGGGTGTGCTGCACTATTGGAGTGTCAGTAATTGAGGGTGTGCTGCACTATTGTTGTCACAGTAATTGAGATTGAGCTGCACTATTGGAGTGTCAGTAATTGAGGGTGTGCTGCACTATTGGAGTGTCAGTAATTGAGGGTGTGCTGCACTATTGTTGTCACAGTAATTGAGATTGAGCTGCACTATTGGAGTGTCAGTAATTGAGGGTGTGCTGCACTATTGGAGTGTCAGTAATTGAGCGTGAGATGCACTATTGGAGAGTCAGTAATTGAGGATGTGCTGCAGTACAGGAGTGTCACCATTTGAGGGTGTGCTGCACCATTGGTGTGTCAGTAATTAAGTGTTTCCTGCACAATTGGAGTGTCAGTAATTGAGGGTGTGATGCACTATTGGAGAGTCAGTAATTGAGGGTGTGCTGCACTATTGGAGTGTCAGTAATTGAGGACGAACTGCACTATTGGAGACTCAGTAATTGAGGTAAAACTGCACTATTGGAGTGTCAGTAATTGAGTTGGTGCTGCACTATTGGAGTGTCTGTAATTGAGGGTGTGCTGCACTATTGGAGTGTCAGTAATTGAGGGTGTGCTGTACTATTGGAGAGTCAGTAATTGACTGTGTGCTGCACTATTGGTGTGTCAGTAATTGAGGGTGTGCTGCGCTATTGGAGTGTCAGTAATTGAGGGTGTGCTACTATATTGGAGTGTCAGTAATTGAGGTTGCGCTGCACTTTTGGAGTGTCAGTAAATGAGGGTGTGCTGCGCTATTGGAGTGTCAGTAATTGAGGGTGTGATACACTACTGGAGTGTCAGTAATTGAGGGTGTGCTGTACTATTGGAATGTTAGTAATTGAGGGTGTGCTGCACTATTGGTGTGTCAGTAATTGAGGGTGAGCTGCACTATTGGTGTGTCAGAAATTGAGGGTGTGCTGCACTACTGGAGTGTCAGTAATTGAGGGTGTGAGGCACTATTGGAGTGTCAGTAATTGAGGACGAACTGCACTATTGGAGTGTCAGTAATTGAGTGTGTGCTGCACTATTGGAGAGTCATTAAATGAGTGTGTGCTGCACAATTTGAGTGTAAGTAATTGAGGATTTGCTGCACTATTGGAGTGTTAGTAATTGATGCTGTGTTGCACTATTGGAGAGTCAGTAATTGAGTGTGTGCTGCACTATTGGAGTGTCAGTAATTGAGGGTGTGCTGCACTATTGAAGTGTCAGTAATTGAGGGTGTGCTGCACTATTAGATTGTCATTAATTGAGGGTGTGCTGCTGTGTTGCAGTGTCAGTAATTGAGGGTGTGCTGCACTATTGGAGTGTCAGTAATTGAGAGTGAGCTGCACTATTAGAGTGTCAGTAATTGAGGGTGTGTTACAATATTGGAGTGTCAGTAATTGAGGATGTGCTGCACTATTGGTGTGTCAGTAATTGAGGGTGTGCTGCACTATTGGAGTGTCAGTAATTGAGGGTGTGCTGCACTATTGGAGTGTCAGTAATTGAGGGTGTGCTGCACTATTGGAGTGTCATTAATAGAGGGTGTGTTGCACTACTGGATTGTCAGTAATTGAGGGTGTGCTGCAATACTGGAGTGTCATTATTTGAGGGTGTGCTGCACTATGGGAGTGTCAGTAATTGAGGATGAACTGGACTATTGGAGTATCAGTATTTGAGGATTTGCTGCACTAATGGATTGTCAGTAATTGAGGGTGTGCTGCAATATTGCAGTGTCAGTAATTTAGTGTGTCCTGCACTATTGGAGTGTCAGTAATTGAGGGTGAGCGGCAGTATTGGAGTGTCAGTAATTGAGTGTGTGCTGCACTATTGGAGTGTCAGTAATTGAGGGTGTGCTGCACTACTGGAGTGTCAATAACTGAGGGTGTGCTGCACTATTGGAGTGTCAGTAATTGAGTGTGTGCTGCACTATTGGAGTGTCAGTAATTGAGGGTGTGCTGCACTACTGGAGTGTCATTACTTGAGCGTGTGCTGCACTATTGGAGTGTCTGTAATTGAGGTTGGGCTGCACTATTGGTGTATCAGTAATTGAGGGCGTGCTGCACTATTGGAGGTCAGAAATTGAGGGTATGCTGCATTATTGGAGTGTCAGTAATTGAGGGTGTGCTGCACTATTGGAGTGTCTGTAATTGAGGGTGTGCTGCACTATTGGAGTGTCAGTAATTGAGGGTGTGCTGCACTATTGGAGAGTCAGTAATTGAGGGTGTGCTGCACTATTGGAGTTACAGTAATTGAGGGTGTGCTACACTATTGGAGAGTCAGTAATTGAGTGTGTGCTGCACTATTGGTGTGTCAGAAATTGAGTGTGTTCTGCACTATTGGACTGTCAGTCATTGAGGGTGTTCTGCACTAAGGTAGAGTCAGTAATTGAGGTTTTGCTGCACTATTGGAGTGCCAGTAATTGAGGAAGAACTGCACTATTGGAGTGTCAGTAAATGAGGGTGTGCTGCACTATTGGAGTGTCAGTAATTGAGGGTGTGCTGCACTATTGGAGTGTCAGTAATTGAGGGTGTGCTGCACTATTGGAGAGTCAGCAATTGAGTGTGTGCTGCACTATTGGAGTGTAATTAATTGAGGATTTGCTGCACTATTGGAGTATTAGTAATTGAGGGAGTGCTGCACTATTGGAGTGTCAGTAATTGAGGGTGGGCTGTACTATTGGAATGTTAGTAATTGAGGGTGAGGTGCACTATTGGAGTGTTAGCAATTGAGGGTGTGCTGCACTATTGGTGTGTCAGTAATTGTGGGTGCACTGCACTATTGGTGTGTCACCATTGAGGGTGTGCTGCACCATTGGAGTGTCAGTAATTGAGTGTGTGCGGCACTATTGGAGTGTCAGTAAATGATGGTGTGTTGCACTATTGGAGTGTCAGTTATTGAAGGTGTGCTGCAAAATTGGAGCGTCAGTAATTGAGGTTGAGCTGCACTATTGGAGTGTCAGTAATTGAGGGTGTGCTGCACTATTGGAGTGTGAGTAATTGAGAGTGTGCTACAATATTGGAGTGTCAGTAATTGAGCATGTGCTGCACTATTGGTGTGCCAGTAATTGAGGATGTGCTGCTCTATTGGAGTGTCAGTAATTGAGGGTGTGCTGCGCTATTGGAGTGTCAGGAATTGAGGTTGCGCTGCACTTTTGGAGTGTCAGTAATTGAGGGTGTGCTGCGCTATTGGAGTGTCAGTAATTGAGGGTGTGCTGCGCTATTGGAGTGTCAGTAATTGAGGGTGTGCTGCACTATTGGAGTGTCAGTAATTGAGGGTGTGCTGCACTATTGGATTGTCAGTAATTGAGGGCGTGCTGCACTATTGCAGCGTCAGTAATTGAGGGTGTGCTGCACAATTGGAGTGTCAGTAATTGAGGGTGTGTTGCACTATTGGGTTGTCAGTAATTGAGGTTGTGCTGCACTATTAGATTGTCAGTAATTGAGTGTGTGCTGCACTATTGGAGTGTCAGTAATTGAGGGTGTGCTGCACTATTGGACTGTCAGTAATTGAGGGTGTGCTGCACTATTGGAGTATGAGTAATTCAGGGTGTTCTGCACTATTGGAGTTTCAGTAATTGAGGATGTGCTGCACTATTGGAGTGTCAGTAATTGAGGGTGTGCTGCACTATTGAAGTGTCAGTAATTGAGGGTGTGCAGCACTATTGGAGTGTTAGTAATTGAGGGTGAGCTGCACTATAGGAGTGTCAGTAATTGAAGGTGTGCTGCAGTATTGAACTGTCAGTAATTGAGTGTGTGCTGCACTATTGGAGTGTCAGTAATTGAGGGTTTGCTGCACTATTGGAGTGTCAGTAATTGAGGGTGTGCTGCAAAAATGGAGTGTCAGTAATTGAGGGTGGGCTGCACTATTGGAGTGTCAGTAATTTATTGTGTGTTGCAATATTGGAGTGTCAGTAACTGAGGGTGTGCTGCACTACTGGAGAGTCTGTAATTGAGGGTGTGCTGCACTATTGGTGTGTCAGTAATTGAGGGTGTGCTGCATTATTGGAGTGTCAGAAATTGAAGGTTTGCTGCACTATTGGAGTGTCAGAAATTGAAGGTTTGCTGCACTATTGGAGTGTCAGTAATTTATTGTGTGCTGCACTATTGGACTGTCAGAAATTGAGGGTGTGCTGCACTATTGGAGTATGAGTAATTCTGGGTTTTCTGCACTATTGGAGTGTCAGTAATTGAGGATGTGCTGCACTATTGGAGTGTCAGTAATTGAGGGTTTGCTGCACTATTGGAGTGTCAGTAATTGAGGGTAAGCTGCAAAAATGAAGTGTCAGTAATTGAGGGTGTGCTGCACTATTGGTGTGTCAGTAATTTATTGTGTGCTGCAATATTGGAGTGCCAGTAATTAAGGTTGTGCTGCACTATTGGAGAGTCAGTAATTCAGGGTGTGCTGCACTATTAGAGTGTCAGCAATTGAGGGTCTGCTGCACTATTGGTGCATTAGTAATTGAGGGAGTGCTGCACTGTTGGAGTGTCAGTAATTGAGGATGTGCTGCACTATTGGAGTGTCAGTAAATAAGTGTGTGCTGCACTATTGGAGTGTCAGTAATTGAGTGTGTGCTGCAATATTGGTGTGTCAGTAATTGGGTGTGTGCTGCACTATTGGAGTGTCAGTAATTGAGGGTGTGCTGCACTATTGGACTGTCAGTAATTGAGGGTGTGCTGCACTATTGGAGTATGAGTAATTCAGGGTGTTCTGCACTATTGGAGTGTCAGTAATTGAGGATGTGCTGCACTATTGGAGTGTCAGTAATTGAGGGTGTGCTGCACTATTGAAGTGTCAGTAATTGAGGGTGTGCTGCACTATTGGAGTGTTAGTAATTGAGGGTGAGCTGCACTATAGGAGTGTCAGTAATTGAAGGTGTGCTGCAGTTTTGGACTGTCAGTAATTGAGTGTGTGCTGCACTATTGGAGTGTCAGTAATTGAGGGTTTGCTGCACTATTGGAGTGTCAGTAATTGAGGGTGTGCTGCAAAAATGGAGTGTCAGTAATTGAGGGTGGGCTGCACTATTGGAGTGTCAGTAATTTATTGTGTGCAGCAATATTGGAGTGTCAGTAACTGAGGGTGTGCTGCACTACTGGAGAGTCTGTAATTGAGGGTGTGCTGCACTATTGGTGTGTCAGTAATTGAGGGTGTGCTGCATTATTGGAGTGTCAGAAATTGATGGTTTGCTGCGCTATTGGAGTGTCAGAAATTGAAGGTTTGCTGCACTATTGGAGTGTCAGTAATTTATTGTGTGCTGCAATATTGGATTGTCAGTAATTGAGGGTGTGCTGCACTACTGGAGAGTCTGTAATTGAGGGTGTGCTGCACTATTGGAGTGTCAGTAATTGAGGGTGTGCTGCTCATTTGGAGTCTTAGTAATGGAGCGTTTGTTGCATTGTTGTAGTGTCAGTAATTGAGTGTGTGCTGCACTATTGGAGTGTCAGTAATTGAGGGTGTGCTGCATTATTGGAGTGTCATTAATTGAGGGTGTGCTGCACTATTGGAGTGTCAGTAATTGAGGGTGCGCTGCCCCATTGGAGTGTCAGTAATTGAGGGTGTGCTGCACTATTGGAGTGTCAGTAATTGAGGGTGTACTGCACTATTGGAGGGTCAGTAATTGACGGTGTGCTGCCCTATTGGAGTGTCAGTAATTGAGGGTGTGCTGCGGTATTGGAGTGTCATTAATTGAGGGTGTGCTGCACTATTGGAGTGTCAGTAATTGAGGGTGTGCTGCAGTATTGGAGTGTCATTAATTGAGGGTGTGCTGCACTATTGGAGTGTCAGTAATTGAGGGTGTGCAGCACTATTGGAGTGTCAGTGATTGAGGGTGTGCTGCACTATTGGAGTGTCAGTAATTGAGGGTGCGCTGCCCCATTGGAGTGTCAGTAATTGACGGTGTGCTGCATTATTGGAGTGTCAGTAATTGAGGGTGTGCTGCACTATTGGTGTGTCAGTAATTGAGGGTCTGCTGCACTATTGGAGGGTCAGTAATTGAGGGTGAGCTGCACTATTGGACTGTCAGTAATTGAGGGTGTGCTGCACTATTGGTGTGTCAGTAATTGAGGGTGTGCTGCACTATTGGTGTGTCAGTAATTGAGGGTGTGCTGCACTATTGGTGTGTCAGTAATTGAGTGTGCGCTGCACTATTGGTGTGTCAGAAATTGAGGGTGTGCTGCACTATTGGTGTGTCAGTAAATGAGGGTGTGCTGCACTATTAGAGTCTCAATAATGTAGGGTGTGCTGCACTATTGGAGTGTCAGTAAATGAGGGAGCGCTGCACTGTTGGAGTGTCAGTAATTGAGGGAGTGCTGCACTATTGGAGTGTCAGTAATTGAGTGTGTGCTGCACTATTGGAGTGTCAGTAATTGAGGGTGTGCTGCACTATTGGAGTGTCAGTAATTGAGGGTGTGCTGCACTATTGGAGTGTCAGTAATTGAGGGTGTGCTGCACTATTGGTGTGTCAGTAATTGAGGGTGTGCTGCCCTATTGGAGTGTCAGTAATTGAGGGTGTGCTGCACTATTGGAGTGTCAGTAATTGAGGGTGTGCTGCAATATTGGTGTGTCAGTAATTGAGGGTGCGCTACACTATTGGACTGTCAGTAATTGAGGGTGTGCTGCACTATTGGAGTATGAGTAATTCAGGGTGTTCTGCACTATTGGATTGTCAGTAATTGAGGATGTGCTGCACTATTGGAGTGTCAGTAATTGAGGGTGTGCTGCACTATTGAAACGTCAGTAATTGAGGGTGTTCTGCACTATTGGAGTGTTAGTAATTGAGGGTGAGCTGCACTATAGGAGTGTCAGTAATTGAAGGTGTGCTACACTATTGGAGTGTCAGTAATTGAGGGTGAGCTGCAGTATTGGACTGTCAGTAATTGAGTGTGTGCTGCACTATTGGAGTGTCAGTAATTGAGGGTTTGCTGCACTATTGGAGTGTCAGTAATTGAGGGTTTGCTGCACTATTGGAGTGTCAGTAATTTATTGTGTGCTGCAATATTGGAGTGTCTGTAACTGAGGGTGTGCTGCACTACTGGAGAGTCTGTAATTGAGGGTGTGCTGCACTATTGGTGTGTCAGTAATTGAGGGTGTGCTGCACTATTGGAGTGTCAGTAATTGAGGGTGTGCTGCACTACTGGAGTGTCAGTAATTGAGGGTGTGCTGCATTATTGGAGTGTCAGAAATTGAAGGTTTGCTGCACTATTGGAGTGTCAGAAATTGAAGGATTGCTGCACTATTGGAGTGTCAGTAATTTATTGTGTGCTGCAATATTGGATTGTCAGTAATTGAGGGTGTGCTGCATTATTGGAGTGTCAGTAATTGAGGGTGTGCTGCACTATTGGAGTGTCAGTAATTGAGGCTGTGCTGCACTACTGGAGAGTCTTTAATTGAGGGTGTGCTGCACTATTGGAGTGTCAGTAATTGAGGGTGTGCTGCATTATTGGAGTGTCAGTAATTGAGGGTGTGCTGCACTATTGGACTGTCAGTAATTGAGGGTGTGCTGCACTATTGGAGTATGAGTAATTCTGGGTGTTCTGCACTATTGGAGCGTCAGTAATAGAGGATGTGCTGCACTATTGGAGTATCAGTAATTTATTGTGTGCTGCAATATTGGAGTGTCAGTAATTGAGGGTGTGCTGCACTACTGGAGAGTCTGTAATTGAGGGTGTGCTGCACTATTGGTGTGTCAGTAATGGAGGGTGTGCTGCACTATTAGAGTGTCAGCAATTGAGGGTCTGCTGCACTATTGGTGTATCAGTAATTGAGGGATTGCTGCGCTGTTGGAGTGTCAGTAATTGAGGGAGTGCTGCACTATTGGAGTGTCAGTAAGTGAGGGAGTACTGCACTATTCGAGTGACAGTAATTGAGTGTGTGCTGCACTATTGGAGTGTCAGTAAATGAGTGTGTGCTGCACTATTGGTGTGTCAGTAATTGAGAGTGTGCTGCACTATTGGAGGGTCAGTAATTGAGGGTGTGCTGCCCTATTGGAGTGTCAGTAATTGAGGGTGTGCTGCAGTATTGGAGTGTCATTAATTGAGGGTGTGCTGCAATATTGGAGTGTCAGTAATTGAGGGTGTGCTGCAGTATTGGAGTGTCATTAATTGAGGGTGTGCTGCACTATTGGAGTGTCAGTAATTGAGGGTGTGCTGCACTATTGGTGTGTCAGTAATTGAGGGTGTGCTGCACTATTGGAGTGTCAGTAATTGAGGGTGTGCTGCCCCATTGGAGTGTCAGTAATTGAGGGTGTGCTGCATTATTGCAGTGTCAGTAATTGAGGGTGTGCTGCACTATTGGTGTGTCAGTAATTGAGGGTGTGCTGCACTATTGGAGGGTCAGTAATTGACGGTGTGCTGCCCTATTGGAGTGTCAGTAATTGAGGGTGTGCTGCACTATTGGTGTGTCAGTAATTGAGGGTGTGCTGCACTATTGGAGTGTCAGTAATTGAGGGTGTGCTGCACTATTGGTGTGTCAGTAATTGAGTGTGCGCTGCACTATTGGTGTGTTAGTAATTGAGGGTGTGCTGCACTATTGGTGTGTCAGTAAATGAGGGTGTGCTGCACTATTAGAGTCTCAGTAATGTAGGGTGTGCTGCACTATTGTAGTGTCAGTAAATGAGGGAGCGCTGCACTGTTGGAGTGTCAGTAATTGAGGGAGTGCTGCACTATTGGAGTGTCAGTAATTGAGGGTGTGCTGCACTATTGGAGTGCCAGTAATTGAGGGTGAGCTGCACTATTGGAGTGTCAGTAATTGAGGGTGTGCTGCAATATTGGTGTGTCAGTAATTGGGTGTGTGCTGCACTATTGGAGTGTCAGTAATTGAGGGTGTGCTACACTATTGGACTGTCAGTAATTGAGGGTGTGCTGCACTATTGGAGTATGAGTAATTCAGGGTGTTCTGCACTATTGGAGTGTCAGTAATTGAGGGTGTGCTGCACTATTGGAGTGCCAGTAATTGAGGGTGAGCTGCACTATTGGAGTGTCAGTAATTGAGGGTGTGCTGCAATATTGGTGTGTCAGTAATTGGGTGTGTGCTGCACTATTGGAGTGTCAGTAATTGAGGGTGTGCTACACTATTGGACTGTCAGTAATTGAGGGTGTGCTGCACTATTGGAGTATGAGTAATTCAGGGTGTTCTGCACTATTGGAGTGTCAGTAATTGAGGGTGCGTTGCACTATTGGAGTGTTAGTAATTGTGGGTGAGCTGCACTATAGGAGTGTCAGTAATTGAAGGTGTGCTACAATATTGGAGTGTCAGTAATTGAGGGTGAGCTGCAGTATTGGACTGTCAGTAATTGAGTGTGTGCTGCACTATTGGAGTGTCAGTAATTGAGGGTTTGCTGCACTATTGGAGTGTCAGTAATTGAGGGTGGGCTGCACTATTGGAGTGTCAGTAATTTATTGTGTGCTGCAATATTGGAGTGTCAGTAACTGAGGGTGTGCTGCACTACTGGAGAGTCTGTAATTGAGGGTGTGCTGCACTATTGGTGTGTCAGTAATGGAGGGTGTGCTGCATTATTGGAGTGTCAGAAATTGAAGGTTTGCTGCACTATTGGAGTGTCAGAAATTGAAGGATTGCTGCACTATTGGAGTGTCAGTAATTTATTGTGTGCTGCAATATTGGAGTGTCAGTAATTGAGTTTGTGCTGCACTATTGGTGTGTCAGTAATTGAGGGTGTGCTGCATTATTGGAGTGTCAGTAATTGAGGGTGTGCTGCACTATTGGACTGTCAGTAATTGAGGGTGTGCTGCACTATTGGAGTATGAGTAATTCTGGGTGTTCTGCACTATTGGAGTGTCAGTAATTGAGGATGTGCTGCACTATTGGAGTGTCAGTAATTGAGGGTTTGCTGCACTATTGGAGTGTCAGTAATTGAGGGTGCGCTGCCCCATTGGAGTGTCAGTAATTGAGGTTGTGCAGCACTATTGGAGTGTCAGTAATTGAGGGTGTGCTGCACTATTGGAGTGTCAGTAATTGAGGGTGCGCTGCCCCATTGGAGTGTCAGTAATTGAGGGTGTGCTGCATTATTGGAGTGTCAGTAATTGAGGGTGTGCTGCACTATTGGTGTGTCAGTAATTGAGGGAGTGCTGCACTATTGGAGGGTCAGTAATTGACGGTGTGCTGCCCTATTGGAGTGTCAGTAATTGAGGGTGTGCTGCACTATTGGTGTGTCAGTAATTGAGGGTGTGCTGCACTATTGGAGGGTCAGTAATTGACGGTGTGCTGCCCTATTGGAGTGTCAGTAATTGAGGGTGTGCTGCACTATTGGTGTGTCAGTAATTGAGTGTGCGCTGCACTATTGGTGTGTCAGTAATTGAGGGTGTGCTGCACTATTGGTGTGTCAGTAAATGAGGGTGTGCTGCACTATTAGAGTCTCAGTAATGTAGGGTGTGCTGCACTATTGGAGTGTCAGTAAATGAGGGAGCGCTGCACTGTTGGAGTGTCAGTAATTGAGGGAGTGCTGCACTATTGGAGTGTCAGTAATTGAGGGTGTGCTGCACTATTGGAGTGTCAGTAATTGAGGGTGTGCTGCACTATTGGAGTGTCAGTAATTGAGGGTGTGCTGCACTATTGGAGTGTCAGTAATTGAGGGAGTGCTGCACTATTGGAGTGTCAGTAATTGAGGGTGTGCTGCACTATTGGAGTGTCAGTAATTGAGGGTGAGCTGCACTATTGGAGTGTCAGTAATTGAGGGTGTGCTGCAATATTGGCGTGTCAGTAATTGGGTGTGTGCTGCACTATTGGAGTGTCAATAATTGAGGGTGCGCTGCCCCATTGGAGTGTCAGTAATTGAGGGTGTGCTGCACTATTGGAGTATGAGTAATTCAGGGTGTTCTGCACTATTGGAGTGTCAGTAATTGAGGATGTGCTGCACTATTGGAGTGTCAGTAATTGAGGGTGTGCTGCACTATTGAAACGTCAGTAATTGAGGGTGTGCTGCACTATTGGAGTGTTAGTAATGGAGGGTGAGCTGCACTATAGGAGTGTCAGTAATTGAAGGTGTGCTACACTATTGGAGTGTCAGTAATTGAGTGTGTGCTGCACTATTGGAGTGTCAGTAATTGAGGGTGTGCTGCACTATTGGAGAGTCAGTAATTGAGGATGCGCTGCACTATTGGAGTGTCAGTAATTGAGGGTGGTCTGCACTATTGGAGTGTCAGTAATTTATTGTGTGCTGCAATATTGGAGTGTCAGTAATTGAGGGTGTGCTGCACTACTGGAGAGTCTGTAATTGAGGGTGTGCTGCACTATTGGTGTGTCAGTAATTGAGGGTGTGCTGCATTATTGGAGTGTCAGAAATTGAAGGTTTGCTGCACTATTGGAGTGTCAGAAATTGAAGGTTTGCAGCACTATTGGAGTGTCAGTGATTGAGGGTTTTCTGCACTATTGGTGTGTCAGTAATTGAGGGTGTGCTGCATTATTTGAGTGTCAGAAATTGAAGGTTTGCTGCACTATTGGAGTGTCAGAAATTGAAGGTTTTCTGCACTATTGGAGTGTCAGTAATGGAGGGTGTGCTGCACTATTAGAGTGTCAGCAATTGAGTGTGTGCTGCACTATTGGAGTGTCAGTAAATGAGTGTGTGCTGCACTATTGGTGTGTCAGTAATTGAGAGTGTGCTGCACTATTGGAGGGTCAGTAATTGACGGTGTGCTGCCCTATTGGAGTGTCAGTAATTGAGGGTGTGCTGCAGTATTGGAGTGTCATTAATTGAGGGTGTGCTGCACTATTGGAGTGTCAGTAATTGAGGGTGTGCTGCAGTATTGGAGTGTCAGTAATTGAGGGTGTGCTGCACTATAGGAGTGTCAGTTATTGAGGGTGCGCTGCCCCATTGGAGTGTCAGTAATTGAGGGTGTGCTGCATTATTGGAGTATCAGTAATTGAGGGTGTGCTGCACTATTGGTGTGTCAGTAATTGAGGGTGTGCTGCACTATTGGAGGGTCAGTAATTGACGGTGTGCTGCCCTATTGGAGTGTCAGTAATTGAGGGTGTGCTGCACTATTGGAGTGTCAGTAATTGACGGTGTGCTGCCCTATTGGAGTGTCAGTAATTGAGGGTGTGCTGCACTATTGGAGCGTCAGTAATTGAGGGTGTGCTGCACTATTGGAGTGTCAGTAATTGAGGGTGCGCTGCCCCATTGGAGTGTCAGTAATTGAGGTTGTGCAGCACTATTGGAGTGTCAGTAATTGAGGGTGTGCTGCATTATTGGAGTGTCAGTAATTGAGGGTGCGCTGCCCCATTGGAGTGTCAGTAATTGAGGGTGTGCTGCATTATTGGAGTGTCAGTAATTGAGGGTGTGCTGCACTATTGGTGTGTCAGTAATTGAGGGTGTGCTGCACTATTGGAGGGTCAGTAATTGACGGTGTGCTGCCCTATTGGAGTGTCAGTAATTGAGGGTGTGCTGCACTATTGGTGTGTCAGTAATTGAGGGTTTGCTGCACTATTGGAGGGTCAGTAATTGACGGTGTGCTGCCCTATTGGAGTGTCAGTAATTGAGGGTGTGCTGCACTATTGGTGTGTCAGTAATTGAGTGTGTGCTGCTCTATTGGTGTGTCAGTAATTGAGGGTGTGCTGCACTATTGGTGTGTCAGTAAATGAGGGTGTGCTGCACTATTAGAGTGTCAGTAATGTAGGGTGTGCTGCACTATTGGAGTGCCAGTAATTGAGGTGGTGCTGCACTATTGGTGTGTCAGTAATTGAGTGTGCGCTGCACTATTGGTGTGTCAGTAATTGAGGGAGTGCTGCATAATTGGAGTGTCAGTAATTGAGGGAGTGCTGCACTATTGGAGTGTCAGTAATTGAGGATGTGCTGCACTATTTGTGCATTAGTAATTGATGGAGGGCTGCACTGTTGGAGTGTCAGTAATTGAGGGAGTGCTGCACTGTTGGAGTGTCAGTAATTGAGGGAGTGCTGCACTATTGGAGTGCCAGTAATTGAGGATGTGCTGCACTATTTGAGTGTCAGTAATTAAGTGTGTGCTGCACTATTGGAGTGTCAGTAATTGAGGGTGTGCTGCAATATTGGTGTGTCAGTAATTGGGTGTGTGCTGCACTAGTGGAGTGTCAGTAATTGAGGGTGTGCTGCACTATTGGACTGTCAGTAATTGAGGGTGTGCTGCACTATTGGAGTATGAGTAATTCAGGGTGTTCTGCACTATTGGAGTGTCAGTAATTGAGGATGTGCTGCACTATTGGAGTGTCAGTAATTGAGGGTGTGCTGCACTATTGGAGTGTCAGTAATTGAGGATGTGCTGCACTATTGAAGTGTCAGTAATTGAGGGTGTGCTGCATTATTGGAGTGTCAGAAATTGAAGGTTTGCTGCACTATTGGAGTGTCAGAAATTGAAGGTTTGCAGCACTATTGGAGTGTCAGTGATTGAGGGTTTTCTGCACTATTGGTGTGTCAGTAATTGAGGGTGTGCTGCATTATTTGAGTGTCAGAAATTGAAGGTTTGCTGCACTATTGGAGTGTCAGAAATTGAAGGTTTTCTGCACTATTGGAGTGTCAGTAATGGAGGGTGTGCTGCACTATTAGAGTGTCAGCAATTGAGTGTGTGCTGCACTATTGGAGTGTCAGTAAATGAGTGTGTGCTGCACTATTGGTGTGTCAGTAATTGAGAGTGTGCTGCACTATTGGAGGGTCAGTAATTGACGGTGTGCTGCCCTATTGGAGTGTCAGTAATTGAGGGTGTGCTGCAGTATTGGAGTGTCATTAATTGAGGGTGTGCTGCACTATTGGAGTGTCAGTAATTGAGGGTGTGCTGCAGTATTGGAGTGTCAGTAATTGAGGGTGTGCTGCACTATAGGAGTGTCAGTAATTGAGGGTGCGCTGCCCCATTGGAGTGTCAGTAATTGAGGGTGTGCTGCATTATTGGAGTATCAGTAATTGAGGGTGTGCTGCACTATTGGTGTGTCAGTAATTGAGGGTGTGCTGCACTATTGGAGGGTCAGTAATTGACGGTGTGCTGCCCTATTGGAGTGTCAGTAATTGAGGGTGTGCTGCACTATTGGAGTGTCAGTAATTGACGGTGTGCTGCCCTATTGGAGTGTCAGTAATTGAGGGTGTGCTGCACTATTGGAGCGTCAGTAATTGAGGGTGTGCTGCACTATTGGAGTGTCAGTAATTGAGGGTGCGCTGCCCCATTGGAGTGTCAGTAATTGAGGTTGTGCAGCACTATTGGAGTGTCAGTAATTGAGGGTGTGCTGCATTATTGGAGTGTCAGTAATTGAGGGTGCGCTGCCCCATTGGAGTGTCAGTAATTGAGGGTGTGCTGCATTATTGGAGTGTCAGTAATTGAGGGTGTGCTGCACTATTGGTGTGTCAGTAATTGAGGGTGTGCTGCACTATTGGAGGGTCAGTAATTGACGGTGTGCTGCCCTATTGGAGTGTCAGTAATTGAGGGTGTGCTGCACTATTGGTGTGTCAGTAATTGAGGGTTTGCTGCACTATTGGAGGGTCAGTAATTGACGGTGTGCTGCCCTATTGGAGTGTCAGTAATTGAGGGTGTGCTGCACTATTGGTGTGTCAGTAATTGAGTGTGTGCTGCTCTATTGGTGTGTCAGTAATTGAGGGTGTGCTGCACTATTGGTGTGTCAGTAAATGAGGGTGTGCTGCACTATTAGAGTGTCAGTAATGTAGGGTGTGCTGCACTATTGGAGTGCCAGTAATTGAGGTGGTGCTGCACTATTGGTGTGTCAGTAATTGAGTGTGCGCTGCACTATTGGTGTGTCAGTAATTGAGGGAGTGCTGCATAATTGGAGTGTCAGTAATTGAGGGAGTGCTGCACTATTGGAGTGTCAGTAATTGAGGATGTGCTGCACTATTTGTGCATTAGTAATTGATGGAGGGCTGCACTGTTGGAGTGTCAGTAATTGAGGGAGTGCTGCACTGTTGGAGTGTCAGTAATTGAGGGAGTGCTGCACTATTGGAGTGCCAGTAATTGAGGATGTGCTGCACTATTTGAGTGTCAGTAATTAAGTGTGTGCTGCACTATTGGAGTGTCAGTAATTGAGGGTGTGCTGCAATATTGGTGTGTCAGTAATTGGGTGTGTGCTGCACTAGTGGAGTGTCAGTAATTGAGGGTGTGCTGCACTATTGGACTGTCAGTAATTGAGGGTGTGCTGCACTATTGGAGTGTCAGTAATTGAGGATGTGCTGCACTATTGGAGTGTCAGTAATTGAGGGTGTGCTGCACTATTGGAGTGTCAGTAATTGAGGATGTGCTGCACTATTGAAGTGTCAGTAATTGAGGGTGTGCTGCATTATTGGAGTGTCAGAAATTGAAGGTTTGCTGCACTATTGGAGTGTCAGAAATTGAAGGTTTGCAGCACTATTGGAGTGTCAGTGATTGAGGGTTTTCTGCACTATTGGTGTGTCAGTAATTGAGGGTGTGCTGCATTATTTGAGTGTCAGAAATTGAAGGTTTGCTGCACTATTGGAGTGTCAGAAATTGAAGGTTTTCTGCACTATTGGAGTGTCAGTAATGGAGGGTGTGCTGCACTATTAGAGTGTCAGCAATTGAGTGTGTGCTGCACTATTGGAGTGTCAGTAAATGAGTGTGTGCTGCACTATTGGTGTGTCAGTAATTGAGAGTGTGCTGCACTATTGGAGGGTCAGTAATTGACGGTGTGCTGCCCTATTGGAGTGTCAGTAATTGAGGGTGTGCTGCAGTATTGGAGTGTCATTAATTGAGGGTGTGCTGCACTATTGGAGTGTCAGTAATTGAGGGTGTGCTGCAGTATTGGAGTGTCAGTAATTGAGGGTGTGCTGCACTATAGGAGTGTCAGTAATTGAGGGTGCGCTGCCCCATTGGAGTGTCAGTAATTGAGGGTGTGCTGCATTATTGGAGTATCAGTAATTGAGGGTGTGCTGCACTATTGGTGTGTCAGTAATTGAGGGTGTGCTGCACTATTGGAGGGTCAGTAATTGACGGTGTGCTGCCCTATTGGAGTGTCAGTAATTGAGGGTGTGCTGCACTATTGGAGTGTCAGTAATTGACGGTGTGCTGCCCTATTGGAGTGTCAGTAATTGAGGGTGTGCTGCACTATTGGAGCGTCAGTAATTGAGGGTGTGCTGCACTATTGGAGTGTCAGTAATTGAGGGTGCGCTGCCCCATTGGAGTGTCAGTAATTGAGGTTGTGCAGCACTATTGGAGTGTCAGTAATTGAGGGTGTGCTGCATTATTGGAGTGTCAGTAATTGAGGGTGCGCTGCCCCATTGGAGTGTCAGTAATTGAGGGTGTGCTGCATTATTGGAGTGTCAGTAATTGAGGGTGTGCTGCACTATTGGTGTGTCAGTAATTGAGGGTGTGCTGCACTATTGGAGGGTCAGTAATTGACGGTGTGCTGCCCTATTGGAGTGTCAGTAATTGAGGGTGTGCTGCACTATTGGTGTGTCAGTAATTGAGGGTTTGCTGCACTATTGGAGGGTCAGTAATTGACGGTGTGCTGCCCTATTGGAGTGTCAGTAATTGAGGGTGTGCTGCACTATTGGTGTGTCAGTAATTGAGTGTGTGCTGCTCTATTGGTGTGTCAGTAATTGAGGGTGTGCTGCACTATTGGTGTGTCAGTAAATGAGGGTGTGCTGCACTATTAGAGTGTCAGTAATGTAGGGTGTGCTGCACTATTGGAGTGCCAGTAATTGAGGTGGTGCTGCACTATTGGTGTGTCAGTAATTGAGTGTGCGCTGCACTATTGGTGTGTCAGTAATTGAGGGAGTGCTGCATAATTGGAGTGTCAGTAATTGAGGGAGTGCTGCACTATTGGAGTGTCAGTAATTGAGGATGTGCTGCACTATTTGTGCATTAGTAATTGATGGAGGGCTGCACTGTTGGAGTGTCAGTAATTGAGGGAGTGCTGCACTGTTGGAGTGTCAGTAATTGAGGGAGTGCTGCACTATTGGAGTGCCAGTAATTGAGGATGTGCTGCACTATTTGAGTGTCAGTAATTAAGTGTGTGCTGCACTATTGGAGTGTCAGTAATTGAGGGTGTGCTGCAATATTGGTGTGTCAGTAATTGGGTGTGTGCTGCACTAGTGGAGTGTCAGTAATTGAGGGTGTGCTGCACTATTGGACTGTCAGTAATTGAGGGTGTGCTGCACTATTGGAGTATGAGTAATTCAGGGTGTTCTGCACTATTGGAGTGTCAGTAATTGAGGATGTGCTGCACTATTGGAGTGTCAGTAATTGAGGGTGTGCTGCACTATTGGAGTGTCAGTAATTGAGGATGTGCTGCACTATTGGAGTGTCAGTAATTGACGGTGTACTGCATTATTGGAGTGTCAGAAATTGAAGGTTTGCTGCACTATTGGAGTGTCAGTAATTTATTGTGTGCTGCAATATTGGAGTGTCAGTAATTGAGGGTGTGCTGCACTATTGGAGTGTCAGTAATTGAGGGTGTGCTGCACTACTGGAGAGTCTGTAATTGAGGGTGTGCTGCAATATTGGTGTGTCAGTAATTGAGCGTCTGCTGCACTATTGGACTGTCAGTAATTGAGGGTGTGCTGCACTATTGGAGTATGAGTAATTGAGGGTGTGCTGCAAAAATGGAGTGTCAGTAATTGAGGGTGGGCTGCACCATTGGAGTGTCAGTAATTTATTGTGTGCTGCAATATTGGAGTGTCAGTAATTGAGGGTGTGCTGCACTACTGGAGAGTCTGTAATTGAGGGTGTGCTGCACTATTGGTGTGTCAGTAATTGAGGGTGTGCTGCATTATTGGAGTGTCAGTAATTGAGGGTGTGCTGCACTATTGGTGTGTAAATAACTGAGGGTGTGCGACATTATTGGTGTATCAGTAATTGAGGGAGTGCTGCACTATTCGAGTGACAGTAATTGAGTGTGTGCTGCACTATTGGAGTGTCAGTAATTGAGTGTGTGCTGCACTATTGGTGTGTCAGTAATTGAGAGTGTGCTGCACTATTGGAGTGCCAGTAATTGAGGGTGTGCTGCACTATTGGAGTGTAAGTAATTGAGGTTGCGCTGCACTATTGGAGTGTCAGTAATTGACTGTGTGCTTTATTATTGGAGTGTCAGTAATTGAGGGTGTGCTGCACTATTGGAGTGTCAGTAATTGAGGGTGTGCTGCACCATTGGAGTGTCAGTAATTGACGGTGTGCTGCCCTATTGGAGTGTCAGTAATTGAGGGTGTGCTGCACTATTGGATTGTCTGTAATTGAGTGTGCGCTGCACTATTGGTGTGTCAGTAATTGAGGGTGCGCTGCACTATTGGTGTGTCAGTAATTGAGGGTGTGCTGCACTATTAGAGTGTCAGTAATGTAGGGTGTGCTGCACTATTGGAGTGCCAGTAATTGAGGTGGTGCTGCACAATTGGAGTGTCAGTAATTGAGGGTCTGCTGCATTATTTTAGTGTCAGTAATGGAGGGTGTGCTGCATTATTAGAGTGTCAGCAATTGAGGGTCTGCTGCACTATTGGTGTGTCAGTAATTGAGGGTGTGCTGCAAATTTGGAGTCTTAGTAATTAAGCGTTTGCTGCATTGTTGTAGTGTCATTAATTGAGGGTGTGCTGCACTATTGGAGTGTCAGTAATTGAGGGTGTGCTGCATTATTGGAGTGTCAGTAATTGAGGGTGTGCTGCAATATTGGAGTGTTAGTAATTGAGTGTGTACTGCACTATTGGAGTGTCAGTAATTGAGGGTGTGCTGCTCTATAGGATTTTCAGTAATTGAGGGTGTGCTGCACTATTGGAGTGTCTGTAATTGAGGGTGTGCTGCACTATTGGAGTGTCAGTAATTGAGGGTGTGCTGCACAATTGGAGTGACAGTAATTGAGGCTGTGCTGCACTATAAGATTGCCAGTAAATGAGGGTGTGCTTTACACTTGGAATGTCAGTAATTGAGGGTGAGCTGCACTATTGGAGTGTCAGTAATTGAGGGTGTGCTGCACTACTGGAGTGTCAGTAATTGAGGGTGTGCTGCACTATTGGGGTTCAGTAATTGAGGGTGAGCTGCACTATTGGAGTGTCAGTAATTGAGGGCGTGCTGCACTATTGCAGTGTCAGTAATTGAGGGTGTGCTGCACTATTGGAGTGTCAGAAATTGAAGGTTTGCTGCACTATTGGAGTGTCAGTAATTGAGGGTGTGCTGCACTATTGGAGTGTCAGAAATTGAAGGTTTGCTGCACTATTGGAGTGTCAGTAATTGAGGGCGTGCTGCACTATTGCAGTGTCAGTAATTGAGGGTGTGCTGCACTATTGCAGTGTCAGTAATTGAGGGTGTACTGCACTATTAGAGTGTCAGCAATTGATGGTGTGCTGCACTATTGGAGTGTCAGTAATTGAGGGTGAGCTGCACTATTGGAGTGTCAGTAATAGAGGGTGTGCTGCACAATTGGAGTATCAGTAATTGAGGGTGTGCTGCACTATTGGCGTGTCAGTGATTGAGGGTGTGCTGCACTAATGGAGTGTCAGTAATTGAGGGAGAGCTGCACTATTGGAGTGTCAGTAATTGATGGTGTGCTGCACTTTTGGAGTGTCAGTAATTGAGGTTGTGCTGCACTATTAGATTGTCAGTATCTGAGAGTGTGCTGCACTATTGGAGTGACAGTAATTGAGGGTGTGCTGCACTAATGGAGTGTCAGTAATTGAGGGTGAGCTGCACTATTGGAGTGTCAGTAATTGATGGTGTGCTGCACTTTTGGAGTGTCAGTAATTGAGGTTGTGCTGCACTATTAGATTGTCAGTTTCTGAGAGTGTGCTGCACTATTGGAGTGACAGTAATTGAGGGTGTGCTGCACTATTGGTGTGTCAGTAATTGAGGGTGTGCTGCACTATTGGTGTGTCAGTAATTGAGGGTGTGCTGCATTATTGGAGTGTCTGTAATTGAGGGTGTGCTGCACTATTGGTGTGTAAGTAATTGAGGGTGTGCAACATTATTGGAGTGTCAGAAATTGAAGGTTTGCTGCACTATTGGAGTGTCAGAAATTGAAGGTTTGCTGCGCTATTGGTGTATCAGTACTTGAGGGAGTGCTGCACTGTTGGAGTGTCAGTAAGTGAGGGTGTGCTGCACTATTGGAGTGTCAGTAATTGAGGGTGTGCTGCACATTTGGAGCCTTAGTAATTGAGCGTTTGCTGCATTGTTGTAGTGTCAGTAATTGAGGGTTAGCTGCACTATTCGAGTGACAGTAATTGAGTGTGTGCTGCACTATTGGAGTGTCAGTAATTGAGTGTGTGCTGCACTCTTGGTCTGTCAGTAATTGAGAGTGTGCTGCACTATTGGAGTGTCAGTAATTGAGTGTGTGCTGCAATATTGGAGTGTCAGTAATTGAGGGTGTGCTGCAGTATTGGAGTGTCATTAATTGAGGGTGTGCTGCACTATTGGAGTGTCAGTGATTGAGGGTTTTCTGCACTATTGGTGTGTCAGTAATTGAGAGTGTGCTGCACTTTTGGAGTGTCAGTAATGGAGGGTGTGCTGCACTATTAGAGTGTCAGCAATTGAGGGTCTGCTGCACTATTGGTGTATCAGTAATTGCGGGAGTGCTGCACTGTTGGAGTGTCAGTAATTGAGGGAGTGCTGCACTATTGGAGTGTCAGTAATTGAGGGTGTGCTGCACATTTGGAGCCTTAGTAATTGAGCGTTTGCTGCATTGTTGTAGTGTCAGTAATTGAGGGTGAGCTGCACTATTCGAGTGACAGTAATTGAGGGTGTGCTGCACTATTGGTGTGTCAGTAATTGAGAGTGTGCTGCACTATTGGAGTGTCAGTAATTGAGTGTGTGCTGCACTATTGGAGTGTCAGTAATTGAGGGTGTGCTGCACTAATGGAGTGTCAGTAATTGAGGGTGTGCTGCATTATTGGAGTGTCAGTAATTGACAGTGTGCTGCCCTATTGGAGTGTCAGTAATTGAGCGTGTGCTGCACTATTGGAGTGTCAGTAATTGAGGGTGTGCTGCAATATTGGTGTGTCAGTAATTGGGTGTGTGCTGCACTATTGGAGTGTCACTAATTGAGGCTGTGCTGCACAATTGGAGTATCAGTAATTGAGGATGTGCTGCACTATTAGAGTGTCAGTATCTGAGAGTGTGCTGCACTATTGGAGTGCCAGTAATGGAGGATGTGCTGCACTATTGGAGTATCAGTAATTGAGTGTGTGCTGCACTATTGGAGTGTCAGTAATTGATGTTGTGCTGCACTATTGGAGTGTCAGTAATTGAGGGTGTGCTGCACTATTGGAGTGTCAGTAATTGAGGGTGTGCTGCATTATTGGAGTGTCAGTAATTGACGGTGTGCTGCACTGTTGGAGTGTCAGTAATTGAGGGAGAGCTGCACTGTTGGAGTGTCAGTAATTGAGGATGTGCTGCACTATTGGAGTGTCAGTAAATAAGAGTGTGCTGCACTATTGGAGTGTCAGTAATTGAGGGTGTGCTGCACTATTGGTGTGTCAGTAAATGGGTATGTGCTGCACTATTGTAGTGTCAGTAATTGAGGGTGTGCTGCAATATTGGTGTGTCAGTAATTGGGTGTGTGCTGCACCATTGGAATGTCACTAATTGAGGATGTGCTGCACTATTGGAGTGTCAGTAAATAAGTGTGTGCTGCAATATTGGAGTGTCAGTAATTGAGGGTGTGCTGCACTATTGGAGTGTCAGTAATTGAGGGTGTGCTGCACTATTGGAGTGTCATAATGGAGGGTGTGCTGCACTATTGGAGTGTTAGAAATTGAGGGTGAGTTGCACTATTGGAGTGTCAGTAATTGAGGGTGTGCTGCACTATTGGATTGTCAGTAATTGAGGGTGTGCTGCACTAATGGAGTGTCAGTAATTGAGGGTGGGCTGCACTATTGGAGTGTCAGTAATTTATTGTGTGCTGCAATATTGGAGTGTCAGTAATTGAGGGTGTGCTGCACTACTGGAGAGACTGTAATTGAGGGTGTGCTGCACTATTGGAGTGTCAGTAATTGAGGGTGTGCTGCACTATTGGATTGTCAGTAATTGAGGGTGTGCTGCACTAATGGAGTGTCAGTAATTGAGGGTGGGCTGCACTATTGGAGTGTCAGTAATTTATTGTGTGCTGCAATATTGGAGTGTCAGTAATTGAGGGTGTGCTGCACTACTGGAGAGACTGTAATTGAGGGTGTGCTGCACTATTGGTGTGTCAGTAATTGAGGGTGTGCTGCATTTTTGGAGTGTCTGTAATTGAGGGTGTGCTGCACTATTGGAGTGTCAGTAATTGAGGGTGTGCTGCAATTTTGGAGTGTCAGTGATTGAGGGTGTGCTGCAATTTTGGAGTGTCATTAATTGAGGGTGTGCTGCACTATTGTAGTGTCAGTAATTGAGGGTGTGCTGCAATTTTGGAGTGTCATTAATTGAGGGTGTGCTGCACTATTGGAGTGTCAGTAATTGAGGGTGTGCTGCACTATTGGAGTGTCAGTTATTGAGTGTGTGCTGCACTATTGGAGTGTCAGTGATTGAGGGTGTGCTGCAATTTTGGAGTGTCATTAATTGAGGGTGTGCTGCACTATTGGTGTGTCAGTAATTGAGGGTGTGCTGCACTATTGGAGGGTCAGTAATTGACGGTGTGCTGCCCTATTGGAGTGTCAGTAATTGAGGGTGTGCTGCACTATTGGTGTGTCAGTAATTGAGGGTGTGCTGCACTATTGGAGGGTCAGTAATTGACGGTGTGCTGCCCTATTGGAGTGTCAGTAATTGAGGGTGTGCTGCACTATTGGTGTGTCAGTAATTGAGTGTGCGCTGCACTATTGGTGTGTCAGTAATTGAGGGTGGGCTGCACTATTGGTGTGTCAGTAAATGAGGGTGTGCTGCACTATTAGAGTGTCAGTAATGTAGGGTGTGCTGCACTATTGGAGTGTCAGTAATTGAGGTGGTGCTGCACAATTGGAGTGTCAGTAATTGAGGGTCTGCTGCACTATTTTAGTGTCAGTAATGGAGGGTGTGCTGCACTATTGGAGTGTCAGTAATTGAGGTTGTGCTGCACTATTAGATTGTCAGTATCTGAGAGTGTGCTGCACTATTGGAGTGCCAGTAATTGAGGTTGTGCTGCACTATTGGAGAGTCAGTAATTCAGGGTGTGCTGCACTATTAGAGTGTCAGCAATTGAGGGTCTGCTGCACTATTGGTGCATTAGTAATTGAGGATGTGCTGCACTATTGGAGTGTCAGTAAGTAAGTGTGTGCTGCACTATTGGAGTGTCAGTAATTGAGGGTGTGCTGCAATATTGGTGTGTCAGTAATTGGGTGTGTGCTGCACTATTGGAGTGTCAGTAATTGAGGGTGTGCTGCACTATTGGAGTGTCAGTAATTGAGGGTGTGCTGCACTATTGGAGTGTCAGTAATTGAGGGTGTGCTGCACTATTGAAGTGTCAGTAATTGAGGGTGTGCTGCACTATTGGAGTGTCAGTAATTGAGGGTGGGCTGCACTATTGGAGTGTCAGTAATTGAGGGTGTGCTGCACTATTGGACTGTCAGTAATTGAGGGTGTGCTGCACTATTGGAGTGTCAGTAATTGAGGATGTGCTGCACTATTGGAGTCTCAGTAATTGAGGGTGTGCTGCACTATTGGAGTGTCAGTAATTGAGGGTGTGCTGCACTATTGGAGTGTCAGTAATTGAGGGTGTGCTGCACTATTGGAGTGTCAGTAATTGAGGGTGGGCTGCACTATTGGAGTGTCAGTAATTTATTGTGTGCTGCAATATTGGTGTGTCAGTAACTGAGGGTGTGCTGCACTACTGGAGAGACTGTAATTGAAGGTGTGCTGCACTATTGGTGTGTCAGTAATTGAGGGTGTACTGCATTATTGGAGTGTCAGAAATTGAAGGTTTGCTGCACTATTGGAGTGTCAGTAATTGACGGTGTGCTGCATTATTGGAGTGTCAGTAATTGAGCGTCTGCTGCACTATTGGAGTGTCAGTAATTGAGGGTGTGCTGCAAAAATGGAGTGTCAGTAATTGAGGGTGGGCTGCACTATTGGAGTATGAGTAATTCAGGGTGTTCTGCACTATTGGAGTGTCAGTAATTGCGGATGTGCTACACTATTGGAGTGTCAGTAATTGAGGGTGTGCTGCACTATTGGAGTGTCAGTAATTGAGGGTGTGCAACATTATCGGATTTTCAGAAATTGAAGGTTTGCTGCACTATTGGAGTGTCAGTGATTGAGGGTGTGCTGCACTATTGGAGTGTCAGTAATTGAGGGTGTGCTGCACTATTGGAGTGTCAGTAATTGAGGGTGGGCTGCACTATTGGAGTGTCAGTAATTGAGGGTGTGCTGCACTATTGGACTGTCAGTAATTGAGGGTGTGCTGCACTATTGGAGTGTCAGTAATTGAGGATGTGCTGCACTATTGGAGTCTCAGTAATTGAGGGTGTGCTGCACTATTGGAGTGTCAGTAATTGAGGGTGTGCTGCACTATTGGAGTGTCAGTAATTGAGGGTGTGCTGCACTATTGGAGTGTCAGTAATTGAGGGTGGGCTGCACTATTGGAGTGTCAGTAATTTATTGTGTGCTGCAATATTGGTGTGTCAGTAACTGAGGGTGTGCTGCACTACTGGAGAGACTGTAATTGAAGGTGTGCTGCACTATTGGTGTGTCAGTAATTGAGGGTGTACTGCATTATTGGAGTGTCAGAAATTGAAGGTTTGCTGCACTATTGGAGTGTCAGTAATTGACGGTGTGCTGCATTATTGGAGTGTCAGTAATTGAGCGTCTGCTGCACTATTGGAGTGTCAGTAATTGAGGGTGTGCTGCAAAAATGGAGTGTCAGTAATTGAGGGTGGGCTGCACTATTGGAGTATGAGTAATTCAGGGTGTTCTGCACTATTGGAGTGTCAGTAATTGCGGATGTGCTACACTATTGGAGTGTCAGTAATTGAGGGTGTGCTGCACTATTGGAGTGTCAGTAATTGAGGGTGTGCAACATTATCGGATTTTCAGAAATTGAAGGTTTGCTGCACTATTGGAGTGTCAGTGATTGAGGGTGTGCTGCAATTTTGGAGTGTCATTAATTGAGGGTGTGCTGCACTATTGTAGTGTCAGTAATTGAGGGTGTGCTGCAAATTTGGAGTGTCATTAATTGAGGGTGTGCTGCACTATTGGAGTGTCAGTAATTGAGGGTGTGCTGCACTATTGGAGTGTCAGTTATTGAGTGTGTGCTGCACTATTGGAGTGTCAGTGATTGAGGGTGTGCTGCAATTTTGGAGTGTCATTAATTGAGGGTGTGCTGCACTATTGGTCTGTCAGTAATTGAGGGTGTGCTGCACTATTGGAGGGTCAGTAATTGACGGTGTGCTGCCCTATTGGAGTGTCAGTAATTGAGGGTGTGCTGCACTATTGGTGTGTCAGTAATTGAGGGTGTGCTGCACTATTGGAGGGTCAGTAATTGACGGTGTGCTGCCCTATTGGAGTGTCAGTAATTGAGGTTGTGCTGCACTATTGGTGTGTCAGTAATTGAGTGTGCGCTGCACTATTGGTGTGTCAGTAATTGAGGGTGTGCTGCACTATTGGTGTGTCAGTAAATGAGGGTGTGCTGCACTAATAGAGTGTCAGTAATGTAGGGTGTGCTGCACTATTGGAGTGTCAGTAATTGAGGTGGTGCTGCACAATTGGAGTGTCAGTAATTGAGGGTCTGCTGCACTATTTTAGTGTCAGTAATGGAGGGTGTGCTGCACTATTGGAGTGTCAGTAATTGAGGTTGTGCTGCACTATTAGATTGTCAGTATCTGAGAGTGTGCTGCACTATTGGAGTGCCAGTAATTGAGGTTGTGCTGCACTATTGGAGAGTCAGTAATTCAGGGTGTGCTGCACTATTAGAGTGTCAGTAATTGAGGTTGTGCTGCACTATTGGAGTGTCAGTAATTGAGGATGTGCTGCACTATTGGAGTGTCAGTAAGTAAGTGTGTGCTGCACTATTGGAGTGTCAGTAATTGAGGGTGTGCTGCAATATTGGTGTGTCAGTAATTGGGTGTGTGCTGCACTATTGGAGTGTCAGTAATTGAGGATGTGCTGCACTATTGGAGTGTCAGTAATTGAGGGTGTGCTGCACTATTGGAGTGTCAGTAATTGAGGGTGTGCTGCACTATTGAAGTGTCAGTAATTGAGGGTGTGCTGCACTATTGGAGTGTCAGTAATTGAGGGTGGGCTGCACTATTGGAGTGTCAGTAATTGAGGGTGTGCTGCACTATTGGACTGTCAGTAATTGAGGGTGTGCTGCACTATTGGAGTGTCAGTAATTGAGGGTGTGCTGCACTATTGGTGTGTCAGTAATTGAGGGTGTGCTGCACTATTGGACTGTCAGTAATTGAGGGTGTGCTGCACTATTGGAGTGTCAGTAATTGAGGGTGTGTTGCTCTACTGGAGTGTCAGTAATTGAGGATGTGCTGCACTATTGGAGTCTCAGTAATTGAGGGTGTGCTGCACTATTGGAGTGTCAGTAATTGAGGGTGTGCTGCACTATTGGAGTGTCAGTAATTGAGGGTGTGCTGCACTATTGGTGTGTCAGTAATTGAGGGTGTGCTGCACTATTGGAGTGTCAGTAATTGAGGGTGTGCTGCACTATTGGTGTGTCAGTAATTGAGGGTGTGCTGCACTATTGGAGTGTCAGTAATTGAGGGTGTGCTGCACTATTGGTGTGTCAGTAATTGAGGGTGTGCTGCACTATTGGAGTGTCAGTAATTGAGGGTGGGCTGCACTATTGGAGTGTCAGTAATTTATTGTGTGCTGCAATATTGGTGTGTCAGTAACTGAGGGTGTGCTGCACTACTGGAGAGACTGTAATTGAAGGTGTGCTGCACTATTGGTGTGTCAGTAATTGAGGGTGTACTGCATTATTGGAGTGTCAGAAATTGAAGGTTTGCTGCACTATTGGAGTGTCAGTAATTGAGGGTGTGCTGCAAAAATGGAGTGTCAGTAATTGAGGGTGGGCTGCACTATTGGAGTATGAGTAATTCAGGGTGTTCTGCACTATTGGAGTGTCAGTAATTGCGGATGTGCTACACTATTGGAGTGTCAGTAATTGAGGGTTTGCTGCACTATTGGAGTGTCAGTAATTGAGGGTGTGCTGCATTATTGGAGTGTCTGTAATTGAGGGTGTGCTGCATTATTGGAGTGTCTGTAATTGAGGGTGTGCTGCACTATTGGTGTGTAAGTAATTGAGGGTGTGCGACATTATTGGAGTGTCAGAAATTGAAGGTTTGCTGCACTATTGGAGTGTCAGAAATTGAAGGATTGCTGCACTATTGGAGTGTCAGTGATTGAGGGTTTTCTGCACTATTGGTGTGTCAGTAATTGAGTGTGTGCTGCACTTTTGGAGTGTCAGTAATGGAGGGTGTGCTGCACTATTAGAGTGTCAGCAATTGAGGGTGTGCTGCACTATTGGTGTATCAGTAATTGAGGGAGTGCTGCACTGTTGGAGTGTCAGTAATTGAGGGAGTGCTGCACTATTGGAGTGTCAGTAAGTGAGGGTGTGCTGCACATTTGGTGTCTTAGTAATTGAGCGTTTGCTGCATTGTTGTAGTGGCAGTAATTGAGGGTGAGCTGCACTATTCGAGTGACAGTAATTGAGTGTGTGCTGCACTATTGGAGTGTCAGTAATTGATTGTGTGCTGCACTATTGGTGTGTCAGTAATTGAGAGTGTGCTGTACTATTGGAGTGTCAGTAATTGAGTGTGTGCTGCACTATTGGAGTGTCAGTAATTGAGGGTGCGCTGCCCCATTGGAGTGTCAGTAATTGAGGGTGTGCTGCACTATTGGAGTGTCAGTAATTGACGGTGAGCTGGCCTATTGGAGTGTCAGTAATTGAGGGTCTGCTGCACTATTGGATTGTCAGTAATTGAGGGTGCGCTGCACTATTGGTGTGTCAGTAATTGAGGGTGCGCTGCACTATTGGTGTGTCAGTAATTGAGGGTGTGCTGCACTATTAGAGTGTCAGTAATGTAGGGTGTGCTGCACTATTGGAGTGCCAGTAATTGAGGTGGTGCTGCACAATTGGAGTGTCAGTAATTGAGGGTCTGCTGCATTATTTTAGTGTCAGTAATGGAGGGTGTGCTGCATTATTAGAGTGTCAGCAATTGAGGGTCTGCTGCACTATTGGTGTGTCAGTAATTGAGGGTGTGCTGCAAATTTGGAGTCTTAGTAATTAAGCGTTTGCTGCATTGTTGTAGTGTCAGTAATTGAGGGTGAGCTGCACTATTGGTGTGTCAGTAATTGAAGGTGTGCTGCACTATTGTAGTGTCAGTAACTGAGTGTGTGCTGCACTATTGGAGTGTCATTAATTGAAGGTGTGGTGCACTATTGGTGTGTCAGTAATTGAGGGTGTGCTGCATTATTGGAGTGTCAGTAATTGAGGGTGTGCTGCAATATTGGAGTGTCAGTAATTGAGTGTGTACTGCACTATTGGAGTGTCAGTAATTGAGGGTGTGCTGCTCTATAGGATTTTCAGTAATTGAGGGTGTGCTGCACTATTGGAGTGTCTGTAATTGAGGGTGTGCTGCACTATTGGAGTGTCAGTAATTGAGGGTGTGCTGCACTATTGGAGTGTCAGTAATTGAGGGTGTGCTGCACTATTGGAGTGTCAGTAATTGAGGCTGTGCTGCACTATTAGATTGCCAGTAAATGATGGTGTGCTGCACTATTGGAGTGTCAGTAATTGATGGTGTGCTGCACTGTTGGAGTGTCAGTAATTGAGGGTGAGCTGCACTATTGCAGTGTCAGTAATTGAGGGTATGCTGCACTATTAGAGTGTCAGTAATTGATGGTGTGCTGCATTATTGGAGTGTCAGTAATTGAGGGTGTGCTGCACTATTGGTGTGTCAGTAATTGGGTATGTGCTGCACTATTGCAGTGTCAGTAATTGGGCGTGTGCTGCTCTATTGGAGTGTCAGTAATTGAGGGTGTGCTGCACTATTGGAGTGTCAGTAATTGAGGGTGTGCTGCAATATTGGACTGTCAGTAATTGAGGGTGTGCTGCACTATTGGAGTGTCAGTAATAGAGGGTGTGCTGCACAATTGGAGTATCAGTAATTGAGGGTGTGCTGCACTATTGGAGTGTCAGTAATTGATGGTGTGCCTCACTTTTGGAGTGTCAGTAATTGAGGTTGTGCTGCACTATTAGATTGTCAGTATCTGAGAGTGTGCTGCACTATTGGAGTGTCAGTAATTGAGGGTGTGCTGCACTATTGGAGTGTCAGTAATTGAGGGTGTGCTGCACTATTGGAGTGTCAGTAATTGAGGGTGTGCTGCACTATTGGTGTGTCAGTAATTGAGGGTGTGCTGCATTATTGGAGTGTCTGTAATTGAGGGTGAGCTGCACTATTGGAGTGTCAGTAATTGAGGATGTGCTGCACTATTGGAGTGTCAGTAAATAAGTCTGTGCTGCACTATTGGAGTGTCAGTAATTGAGGGTGTGCTGCACTATTGGAGTGTCAGTAATTGAGGGTGAGCTGCAATATTCGAGTGTTAGAAATTGAGGGTGAGCTGCACTATTGGAGTGTCAGTAATTGAAGGTGTGCTGCAGTATTGGACTGTCAGTAATTGAGTGTGTGCTGCACTATTGGAGTGTCAGTAATTGAGGGTGTGCTGCACTATTGGATTGTCAGTAATTGAGGGTGTGCTGCACTAATGGAGTGTCAGTAATTGAGGGTGTGCTGCACTATTGGAGTGTCAGTAATTTATTGTGTGCTGCAATATTGGAGTGTCAGTGATTGAGGGTGTGCTGCACTACTGGAGAGTCTGTAATTGAGGGTGTGCTGCACTATTGGTGTGTCAGTAATTGAGGGTGTGCTGCATTATTGGAGTGTCTGTAATTGAGGGTGTGCTGCACTATTGGTGTGTCAGTAATTGAGGGTGTGCAACATTATCGGATTGACAGAAATTGAAGGTTTGCTGCACTATTGGAGTGTCAGTGATTGAGGGTGTGCTGCAATTTTGGAGTGTCATTAATTGAGGGTGTGCTGCACTATTGGAGTGTCAGTAATTGAGGGTGTGCTGCACTATTGGAGTGTCAGTAATTGAGTGTGTGCTGCACTATTGGAGTGTCAGTAATTGAGGGTGTGCTGCACTATTGGAGTGTCAGTAATTGAGGGTGTGCTGCACTATTGGAGTGTCAGTAATTGAGGGTGTGCTGCACTATTGGAGTGTCAGTAATTGAGGGTGTGCTGCACTATTGGAGTGTCTGAAATTGAAGGTTTGCTGCACTATTGGAGTTTCAGTGATTGATGGGTTTCTGCACTATTGGTGTGTCAGTAATCGAGGGTTTGCTGCACCTTTGGAGTGTCAGTAATTGAGGGTGTGCTGCACTATTGGAGTGTCAGTAATTGAGGGTGTGCTGCACTATTGGAGTGTCAGTAATTGAGGGTGTGCTGCACTATTAGAGTTTCAGCAATTGAGGGTGTGCTGCACTATTGGAGTGTCAGTAATTGAGGGTGCGCTGCCCCATTGGAGTGTCAGTAATTGAGGGTGTGCTGCACTATTGGTGTGTCAGTAATTGAGGGTGTGCTGCACTATTGGAGGGTCAGTAATTGACGGTGTGCTGCCCTACTGGAGTGTCAGTAATTGAGGGTGTGCTGCACTATTGGTGTGTCAGTAATTGAGGGTGTGCTGCACTATTGGAGGGTCAGTAATTGAGAGTGTGCTGCACTATTGGAGCGTCAGTAATTGACGGTGTGCTGCCCTATTGGAGTGTCAGTAATTGAGGGTGTGCTGCACTATTGGTGTGTCAGTAATTGAGTGTGCGCTGCACTATTGGTGTGTCAGTAATTGAGGCTGTGCTGCACTATTGGTGTGTCAGTAAATGAGGGTGTGCTGCACTATTAGAGTGTCAGTAATGTAGGGTGTGCTGCACTATTGGAGAGTCAGTAATTGAGGTGGTGCTGAACAATTGGAGTGTCAGTAATTGAGGGTCTGCTGCACTATTTTAGTGTCAGTAATGGAGGGTGTGCTGCACTATTGGAGTGCCAGTAATTGAGGTTGTGCTGCACTATTGGAGAGTCAGTAATTCAGGGTGTGCTGCACTATTAGAGTGTCAGCAATTGAGGGTCTGCTGCACTATTGGTGCATTAGTAATTGAGGGAGGGCTGCACTGTTGGAGTGTCAGTAATTGAGGGAGTGCTGCACTGTTGGAGTGCCAGTAATTGAGGGTGTGCTGCATTATTGGAGTGTCAGTAATTGAGGATGTGCTGCACTATTGGAGTGTCAGTAAGTAAGTGTGTGCTGCACTATTGGAGTGTCAGTAATTGAGGGTGTGCTGCAATATTGGTGTGTCAGTAATTGGGTGTGTGCTGCACTATTGGAGTATGAGTAATTCAGGGTGTTCTGCACTATTGGAGTGTCAGTAATTGCGGATGTGCTACACTATTGGAGTGTCAGTAATTGAGGGTTTGCTGCACTATTGGAGTGTCAGTAATTGAGGGTGTGCTGCAAAAATGGAGTGTCAGTAATTGAGGGTGGGCTGCACTATTGGAGTGTCAGTAATTTATTGTGTGCTGCAATATTGGAGTGTCAGTAATTGAGGGTGTGCTGCACTACTGGAGAGTCTGTAATTGAGGGTGTGCTGCACTATTGGAGTGTCAGTAATTGAGGGTGTGCTGCACTATTGGAGTGTCAGTAATTGAGGGAGTGCTGCACATTTGGAGCCTTAGTAATTGAGCGTTTGCTGCATTGTTGTAGTGTCAGTAATTGAGGGTTAGCTGCACTATTCGAGTGACAGTAATTGAGTGTGTGCTGCACTATTGGAGTGTCAGTAATTGAGGGTGTGCTGCAGTATTGGAGTGTCATTAATTGAGGGTGTGCTGCAGTATTGGAGTGTCAGTGATTGAGGGTTTTCTGCACTATTGGTGTGTCAGTAATTGAGAGTGTGCTGCACTTTTGGAGTGTCAGTAATGGAGGGTGTGCTGCACTATTAGAGTGTCAGCAATTGAGGGAGTGCTGCACTGTTGGAGTGTCAGTAATTGAGGGAGTGCTGCACTATTGGAGTGTCAGTAATTGAGGGTGTGCTGCACATTTGGAGCCTTAGTAATTGAGCGTTTGCTGCATTGTTGTAGTGTCAGTAATTGAGGGTGAGCTGCACTATTCGAGTGACAGTAATTGAGGGTGTGCTGCACTATTGGTGTGTCAGTAATTGAGAGTGTGCTGCACTATTGGATTGTCAGTAATTGAGTGTGTGCTGCACTGTTGGAGTGTCAGTAATTGAGGGAGAGCTGCCCTATTGGAGTGTCAGTAATTGAGGGTCTGCAGCACTATTGGAGTGTCAGTAATTGAGGGTGTGCTGCACTATTGGAGTGTCAGTAATTGAGGGAGTGCTGCACCATTGGAGTGTCAGTAATTGAGGATGTGCTGCACTATTGGAGTGTCAGTAAATAAGTGTGTGCTGCACTATTGGAGTGTCAGTAATTGAGGGTGTGCTGCACTATTGGTGTGTCAGTAAATGGGTACGTGCTGCACTATTGTAGTGTCAGTAATTGAGCGTGTGCTGCACTATTGGAGTGTCAGTAATTGAGGGTGTGCTGCACTATAGGAGTGTCAGTAATTGAGGGTGTGCTGCAATATTGGTGTGTCAGTAATTGGGTGTGTGCTGCACTATTGGAGTGTGAGTAATTGAGGGTGTGCTGCACTATTGGACTGTCACTAATTGAGGGTGTGCTGCACAATTGGAGTATCAGTAATTGAGGATGTGCTGCACTATTAGAGTGTCAGTATCTGAGAGTGTGCTGCACTATTGGAGTGCCAGTAATGGAGGTTGTGCTGCACTATTGGAGTATCAGTAATTGAGTGTGTGCTGCACTGTTGGAGTGTCAGTAATTGATGTTGTGCTGCACTATTGGAGTGTCAGTAATTGAGGGTGTGCTGCTCTATTAGATTGTCAGTATCTGAGAGTGTGCTGCACTATTGGAGTGCCAGTAATGGAGGTTGTGCTGCACTATTGGAGAGTCAGTAATTCAGGGTGTGCTGCACTATTAGAGTGTCAGCAATTGAGGGTCTGCTGCACTATTGGTGCATTAGTAATTGAGGGAGGGCTGCACTATTGGAGTGTCAGTAATTGAGGATGTGCTGCACTATTGGAGTGTCAGTAAATAAGTGTGTGCTGCACTATTGGAGTGTCAGTAATTGAGGGTGTGCTGCACTATTGGAGTGTCAGTAATTGAAGGTGTGCTGCACTATTGGAGTGTTAGAAATTGAGGGTGAGCTGCACTATTGGAGTGTCAGTAATTGAGGGTGTGCTGCACTATTGGAGTGTTAGAAATTGAGGGTGAGCTGCACGATTGGAGTGTCAGTAATTGAGGGTGTGCTGCACTATTGGAGTGTCAGTAATTGAGGGTGTGCTGCAGTATTGGACTGTCAGTAATTGAGGGTGTGCTGCACCAATGGAGTGTCAGTAATTGAGGGTGTGCTGCACTATTGGAGTGTCAGTAATTGAGGGTGTGCTGCACTATTGGAGTGTCAGTAATTTATTGTGTGCTGCAATATTGGAGTGTCAGTAATTGAGGGTGTGCTGCACTACTGGAGAGTCTGTAATTGAGGGTGTGCTGCACTATTGGTGTGTCAGTAATTGAGGGTGTGCTGCATTATTGGAGTGTCTGTAATTGAGGGTGTGCTGCACTATTGGTGCGTCAGTAATTGAGGGTGTGCAACATTATTGGAGTGTCAGAAATTGAAGGTTTGCTGCACTATTGGAGTGTCAGTGATTGAGGGTTTTCTGCACTATTGGAGTGTCAGTAATTGAGGGTGTGCTGCATTATTGGAGTGTCTGTAATTGAGGGTGTGCTGCACTATTGGTGCGTCAGTAATTGAGGGTGTGCAACATTATTGGAGTGTCAGAAATTGAAGGTTTGCTGCACTATTGGAGTGTCAGTGATTGAGTGTGTGCTGCACTAATGGAGTGTCAGTAATTGAGGGTGGGCTGCACTATTGGAGTGTCAGTAATTGAGGGTGAGCTGCACTATTGGAGTTTCAGTAATTGAGGGTGTGCTGCACTATTGGAGTGTCAGTAATTGAGGGTGAGCTGCACTATTGGAGTGTCAGTAATTGAGTGTGTGCTGCACTAATGGAGTGTCAGTAATTGAGGGTGGGCTGCACTATTGGAGTGTCAGTAATTTATAGTGTGCTGCAATATTGGAGTGTCAGTAATTGAGGGTGTGCTGCACTACTGGAGAGTCTGTAATTGAGGGTGTGCTGCACTATTGGTGTGTCAGTAATTGAGGGTGTGCTGCATTATTGGAGTGTCTGTAATTGATGGTGTGCTGCACTATTGGTGTGTCAGTAATTGAGGGTGTGCAACATTATTGGAGTTTCAGTGATTGATGGTTTTCTGCACTATTCGAGTGTCAGTAATTGAGGGTGCGCTGCACTATTAGAGTTTCAGCAATTGAGGGTGTGCTGCACTATTGGAGTGTCAGTAATTGAGGGTGTGCTGCACTATTGGAGTGTCAGTAATTGAGGGTGTGCTGCACTATTGGAGTGTCAGTAATTGAGGGTGAGCTGCACTATTGGAGTTTCAGTAATTGAGGGTGTGCTGCACTATTGGACTGTCAGTAATTGAGGGTGAGCTGCACATTTGGAGTCTTAGTAATTGAGCGTTTGCTGCATTGTTGTAGTGTCAGTAATTGAGGGTGAGCTGCACTATTCGAGTGACAGTAATTGAGTGTGTGCTGCACTATTGGAGTGTCAGTAATTGAGGGTGCGCTGCCCCATTGGAGTGTCATTAATTGAGGGTGTGCTGCACTATTGGAGTGTCAGTAATTGAGGGTGTGCTGTACTATTGGAGTGTCATTAATTGAGGGTGTGCTGCACTATTGGTGTGTCAGTAATTGAGGGAGTGCTGCACTATTGGTGTGTCAGTAATAGAGGGTGTGCTGCACTATTGGTGTGTCAGTAATTGTGGGTGAGATGCACTATTTTAGTGTCAGTAATTGAGGGAGTGCTGCACTGTTGGAGTGTCAGTTATTTTGGGAGTGCTGCACTGTTGGAGTGTCAGTTATTGAGGGAGTGCTGCACTGTTGGAGTGTCAGTTATTGAGGGAGTGCTGCACTGTTGGAGTGTCAGTAATTGAGGGAGTGCTGCACTATTGGAGTGTCAGTAATTGAGGGTGTGCTGCACATTTGGAGTCTTAGTAATTGAGCGTTTGCTGCATTGTTGTAGTGTCAGTAATTGAGGGTGAGCTGCACTATTCGAGTGACAGTAATTGAGTGTGTGCTGCACTATTGGAGTGTCAGTTATTGAGTGTGTGCTGCACTATTGGTGTGTCAGTAATTGAGGGTGTGCTGCAATATTGGAGTGTCAGTAATTGAGTGTGTGCTGCACTATTGGAGTGTCAGTAATTGAGTGTGTGCTGCACTATTGGAGTGTCATTAATTGAGGGTGTGCTGCACTATTGGAGTGTCAGTAATTGAGGGTGTGCTGCACTATTGGTGTGTCAGTAATTGAGGGTGTGCTGCTCTATTGGAGTTTAAGTAATTGAGGGTTTGCTGCACTATTGGTGTGTCAGTAATTGAGGGTGTGCTGCCCCATTGGATTGTCAGTAATTGAGGGTGTGCTGCACTATTGGTGTGTCAGTAATTGAGGGTGTGCTGCCCCATTGGAGTGTCAGTAATTGAGGGTGTGCTGCCCTATTGCAGTGTCAGTAATTGAGGGTGTGCTGCACTATTGGAGTGTCAGTAATTGAGGGTGTGCTGCTCTATTGGAGTTTAAGTAATTGAGGGTTTGCTGCACTATTGGTGTGTCAGTAATTGAGGGTGTGCTGCACTATTGGTGTGTCAGTAATTGAGTGTGTGCTGCACTATTGGTGTGTCAATAATTGAGGGTGTGCTGCACTATTGGTGTGTCAGTAATTGAGTGTGTGCTGCACTATTGGTGCTCAGTAATTGAGGGTGTGCTGCACTATTGGTGTGTCAGGAATTGAGGGTGTGCTGCACTATTGTTGTGTTAGTAATTGAGGGTGTGCTGCACTATTGGTGTGTCAGTATTTGATTGTGTGCTGCACTATTGGAGTGTCAGTAATTGATGGTGTGCTGCACTATTGGAGTGTCAGTAATTGAGTGTGTGCTGCACTATTGGAGTGTCAGTTATTGAGGGTGTGCTGCTCTATTGGATTTTCAGTAATTGAGGGTGTGCTGCACTATTGGAGTGTCAGTAATTGAGGGTGTGCTGCACTATTGGTGTGTCAGTAATTTAGGGTGTACTGCACTATTGGAGCGTCAGTAATTGAGGGTGTGCTGCACTATTGGAGTGTCAGTAATTGAGGGTGTGCTGCACTATTGGAGTGTCAGTAATTGAGTGAGTGATGCACTATTGGTGTGTCTGTAATTGAGGGTGTGCTGCACTATTGGAGTGTCAGTAATTGACGGTGTGCTTCACTATTGGAGTGTCAGTAATTGAGGGTGATCTGCACTTTTGGAATGTCAGTAATTGAGGGTGAGCTGCACTATTGGAGTGTCAGTAATTGATGTTGTGCTGCACTATTGGTGTGCCAGTAATTGCGGGTGTGCTGCACTATTGCAGTGTTACTAATTGATTGTGTGCTGCACTATTGGAGAGTCAATAATTGAGGGTGTGCTGCATTATTGGATTGTCAGTAATTGAGTTGGTGCTGCACTATTGGAGCGTCAGTAATTGAGGGTGTGCTGCACTATTGGAGTGTCAGTAATTGAGTGTGTTCTGCACTATTGTAGTGTCAGTGATTGATGGTGTGCTGCACTATTGGTGTGTCAGTAATTGAGGGTGTGCTGCACTATTGGTGTATCAGTTATTGAGGGTGTGCTGCACTATTGGTGTGTCAGTAATTGAGGGTCAGCTGCACTACTGGAGTGTCAGTAATTGAGGGTGTGCTGCAGTATTGTAGTGTCAGTAATTGAGGGTGTGCTGCACCATTGGAGTGTCAGTAATTGAGTGTGTGCTGCACTTTTGGAGTGTCAGTATTTTAGGAACAGCTGCATTATTGGTGTGTCAATAATTGAGGCTGTGCTGCACTATTGATGTATTAGTAATTGACGGTGTGCTACACTATTGGAGTGTCAGTTATTGATCGTGTGCTGCACGATTGGAGTGACAATAATTGAAGGTGTGCTGCACTATTGGAGTGTCAGTAATTGAGGGTGATCTGCACTTTTGGAGTGTCAGTAATTGAGGGTGAGCTGCACTATTGGAGTGTCAGTAATTGAGGGTGTTTTGCACTATTGGAGTGACAGTAATTGACGGTGTGCTGCACTATTGGAGTGTCAGTAATTGAGGGTCTGCTGCACTATTGGAGTGTCAGTAATTAAGGGTCTGCTGCACTATTGGTGTGTCAGTAATTGATGGTGTGCTGCACTATTGGAGAGTCAATAATTGAGGGTGTGCTGCACTATTGGTGTGTCAGTAATTGATTGTGTGCTGCACTATTGGAGTGTCAGTAATTGAGGGTGTGCTGCAAAATTGGTGTGTCAGTAATTGAGGGTGTACTGCACTATTGGAGCGTCAGTAATTGAGGGTGTGCTGCACTATTGAAGTGTCAGTAATTGGGTGTGTTCTGCACTATTGGAGTGTCAGTAATTGAGGGTGAGCTGCACTATTGGAGTGTCAGTAATTGAGGGTGTGCTGCACTATTGTAGTGTCAGTAATTGAGGGTGTGCTGCACTATTGGAGTGTCAGTAATTTAGGGTGTGCTGCACTATTGGAGTGTCAGTAATTGACGTTGTGCCGCACTATTGGTGTGTCAGTAATTGATGGTGAGCTGTCTATTGGAGTGTCAGTAATTGAGGGTTTGCTGCACTATTGGAGTGTCAGTAATTGAGTGTGTTCTGCACTATTTGAGTGTCATCAATTGAGGTTGTGCTGCATTATTGCGGTTTCAGTTATTGATGGTGTGCTGCACTATTGGAGTCTTTGTAATTGAGGGTGTTCTGCACTATTGGAGTGTCAGTAATTGAGGGTGTTCTGCACTATTGGAGTGTCAGTAATTGAGTGTGAGCTGCACTATTGGTGTGTCAGTAATTGAGAGTGTGCTGCACTATTGGAGTGTCAGTAATTGAGGGTATGCTGCACTATTGCAGTGTTAGTAATTGAGGTAGCGCTGCACTATTGGAATGTCAGTAATTGAGGGTGTGCTGCACTACTGCAGTGTCAGTAATTGAGTGTGTGCTGCACTATTGGAGAGCCAATAATTGAGTGTGTGCTGCATTATTGGAGTGTCAGTAATTGAGGGTGTGCTGCACTATTGGAGAGTCAATAATTGAGGGTGTGCTGCATTATTGGAGTGTCAGTAATTGAGGGTGTGCTGCACTATTGGAGAGTCAATAATTGAGGGTGTGCTGCACTATTGGAGTGTCAGTAATTGAGGGTGTGCTGCACTATTGGAGTGTCAGAATTTGAGGCTGTGCTGCATTATTGGTGTGTCAGTAATGGAGGGTGTGCTGCAGTATTGGAGTGTCAGTAATTGAGGGTGTGTTGCACTATTGGAGTGTCAGTAATTGACGGTGTGCTGCACTATTGGAGTGTCAGTAATTGAGGGTCTGCTGCACTATTGGTGTGTCAGTAATTGATGGTGTGCTGCACTATTGGTGTGTCAGTAATTGAGGGTATGCTGCACTATTGCAGTGTTAGTAATTGATTGTGTGCTGCACTATTGGAGAGTCAATAATTGAGGGTGTGCTGCATTATTTGAGTGTCAGTAATTGAGGGTGTGCTGCACTATTGGAGTGTCAGTAATTGAGGTTGTGCTGCACTATTGGAGTGTCAGTAATTGAGGGTGTGCTGCACTATTGGAGTGTCAGTAAATGAGGGTGTGGTGCACTATTGGAGTGTCAGTAATTGAGGTTGTGCTGCACTATTGGAGTGTCAGTAATTGATGGTGTGCTGCACTATTGGAGTGTCAGTAATTGAGGGTGTGCTGCACTATTGGAGTGTCAGTAATTGAGGTAGAACTGCACTATTGGAGTGTCAGTAATTGAGGGTGTGCTGCACTATTGCAGTGTCAGTAATTGAGGGTGTGCTGCACTATTGGAGAGCCAATAATTGAGGGTGTGCTGCATTATTGGAGTGTCAGTAATTGAGGGTGTGCTGCACTATTGGAGAGTCAATAATTGAGGGTGTGCTGCACTATTGGAGTGTCAGTAATTGAGGGTCAGCTGCACTATTGGAGTGTCAGTAATTGAGGCTGTGCTGCACTATTGGAGTTCAGTAATTGAGGGTGTACTGCAGTATTGGAGTGTCATTAATTGAGGATGTGCTGCACTATTGGAGTGTCAGTAACTGAGGGTGTATTGAACAATTGGAGTGTCAGTAATTGAGGGTGTGTTGCACTATTGGAGTGTCAGTAATTGAGGGTGTGCTGCACTATTGGAGTGTCAGTAATGGAGGGTGTGCTGCAGTATTGGAGTGTCAGTAATTGAGGGTGTGTTGCACTATTGGAGTGTCAGTAATTGACGGCGTGCTGCACTATTGGAGTGTCAGTAATTGAGGATCTGCTGCACTATTGGTGTGTCAGTAATTGATGGTGTGCTGCACTATTGGTGTGTCAGTAATTGAGGGTATGCTGCACTATTGCAGTGTTAGTAATTGATTGTGTGCTGCACTATTGGAGAGTCAATAATTGAGGGTGTGCTGCATTATTGGAGTGTCAGTAATTGAGGGAGTGCTGCAAAATTGGTGCGTCAGTAATTGAGGGTGTACTGCACTATTGGAGCGTCAGTAATTGAGGGTGTGCTGCACTATTGCAATGTCAGATTTTGAGGCTGTGCTGCACTATTGGTGTGTCAGTAATTGAGCGTGTGCTGCACTATTGGAGTGTCAGTAATTGAGGGTGTGCTGCACTATTGGAGTGTCAGTAATTGAGTGCCTGCTGGACTATTGGAGTGTCATTAATTGAAGTTGTGCTGCATTATTGCGGTGTCAGTTATTGAGGGTGTGCTGCACTATTGGTGTGTCAGTCATTGAGGTGTGCTGCAATATTGGAGTGTCAGTAATTGAGGGTGAACTGCACTATTGGAGTGTCAGTAATTGATTGTGTGCTGCACTATTGGAGTGTCAGTAATTGAGGGTGTGCTGCATTATTGGAGTGTCAGTAATTGAGGATGTGCTGCACTATTGGTGTTTCAGTAATTGAGGGTGTGCTGCACTACTGGAGTGACAGAATTTGAGGTTGTGCTGCACTATTGGAGTGTCAGTAATTGAAGGTCAGCTTCACTATTGGAGTTTCAGTAATTGAGGGTGTGCTGCACTATTGCAGTGACAGAATTTGAGGCTGCGCTGCACCATTGGTGTGTCAGTCATTGAGGGTGTGCTGCAAAATTGGTGTGTCAGTAATTGAGGGTGTACTGCACTATTTGTGTGTCAGTAATTGAGGGTGCGCTGCACAATTGTAGTGTCTGTAATTGAGGGTGTTCTGCACTATCGGAGTGTCAGTAATTGAGTGTGTGCTGCACTATTGGAGTGTCAGTAATTGAGGGTGTGCTGCACTATTGGAGTGTCAGTAATTGAGGGTGTGCTGCAACATTGGAGTGTCAGTAATTGAGGGTGTGCTGCACTATTGGTGTGTCAGTAATTGAGGGTGTGCTGCACTGTTGGAGTGTCAGTAATTGAGGGTGTGCTGCACTATTGGAGTGTCAGTAATTTAGGTTCTGCTGCACTATTGGAGGTTCAAGGGAGATCACGGGGAGGTTAAAGGGACAGAGTGTGAGATCAGGGGGAGGTTAAAGCGACAGAGAGTGAGATCACGGGGAGGTTAAAGGGACAGAGAGTGAGATCACGGGGAGGTTAAAGGGAGAGAGAGTGAGATCACGGGGAGGTTAAAGGGACAGAGAGTGAGATCACGGGGAGGTTAAAGGGACAGAGTGAGATCACGGGGAGTTTAAAGGGACAGAGAGTGAGATCACGGGGAGGTTAAAGGGACAGAGAGTGAGATCACGGGGAGGTTAAAGGCACAGAGAGTGAGAGCACGGGGAGGTTAAAGGGACAGAGTGAGATCACGGGGAGGTTAAAGGGACAGAGAGTGAGATCACGGGGAGGTTAAAGGGACAGAGAGTGAGATCACAGGGAGGTTAAAGGGACAGAGAGTGAGATCACGGGGCGGTTAAAGGGACAGAGAGTGAGATCACGGGGAGGTTAAAGGGACAGAGATTGAGATCACGGGGAGGTTAAAGGGACAGAGAGTGAGATCACGGGGAGGTTAAAGGGACAGAGAGTGAGATCACGGGGAGGTTAAAGGGACAGAGAGTGAGATCACGGGGAGTTTAAAGGGACAGAGAGTGAGATCGCGGGGAGGTTAAAGGGACAGGGAGTGAGATCGCGGGGAGGTTAAAGGGACAGAGAGTGAGATCACGGGGAGGTTAAAGGGACAGAGAGTGAGATCACGGTGAGGTTAAAGGGACAGAGACTGAGATCACGGGGAGGTTAAAGGGACAGAGAGTGAGGTTAAAGGGACAGAGGTTGAGATCACGGGGAGGTTAAAGGGACAGAGAGTGAGATCACGGGGAGGTTAAAGGGACAGAGAGTGAGATCACGGGGAGGTTAAAGGGACAGAGAGTGAGATCACGGGGAGGTTAAAGGGACAGAGTGAGATCACGGGGATGTTAAAGGGACAGAGAGTGAGGTTAAAGGGACAGAGAGTGAGATCACGGGGAGGTAAAAGGGACAGAGAGTGAGATCACGGGGAGGTTAAAGGGACAGAGATTGTGATCACAGGGATGTTAAAGTGACAGAGAGTGAGATCACGGGGAGGTTAAAGGGACAGAGATTGAGATCACGGGGAGGTTAAAGGGAGAGAGAGTGAGATCACGGGGAGGTTAAAGGGACAGAGAGTGATCACGGGGAGGTTAAAGGGACAGAGAGTGAGATCACGGGGAGGTTAAAGGGACAGAGAGTGAGATCACGGGGAGGTTAAAGGGACAGAGAGGGAGATCACGGGGATGTTAAAGGGACAGAGAGTGAGATCACGGGGAGGTTAAAGGGACAGAGTGAGATCACGGGGAGGTTAAAGGGACAGAGATTGAGATCACGGGGAGTTTAAAGGGACAGAGAGTGAGATCACGGGGAGGTTAAAGGGAAAGAGGGTGAGATCACGGGGAGGTTAAAGGGATAGAGTGAGATCACAGGGAGGTTAAAGGGACAGAGAGTGAGATCACGGGGAGGGAAAAGGGACAGAGTGAGATCACGGGGAGGTTAAAGGGACAGAGAGTGAGATCACGGGGTGGTTAAAGGGACAGAGAGTGAGATCACGGGGAGTTTAAAGGGACAGAGAGTGAGATCACGGGGAGGTTAAAGGGACAGAGTGAGATCACGGGGAGGTTAAAGGGACAGAGTGAGATCACGGGGAGGTTAAAGGGACAGAGAGTGAGATCACGGGGAGGTTAAAGGCACAGAGACTGAGATCACGGGGAGGTTAAAGTGACAGCGAGTGAGATCACGGGGAAGTTAAAGGGACAGAGTGAGATCACGGGGAGGTTAAAGGGACAGAGAGTGAGATCACGGGGAGGTTAAAGGGACAGAGAGTGAGATCACGGGGAGGTTAAAGGGACAGAGAGTGAGATCACGGGGAGGTTAAAGGGACAGAGAGTGATCACGGGGAGGTTAAAGGGACAGAGAGTGAGATCACGGGGAGGTTAAAGGGACAGAGAGTGAGATCACGGGGAGGTTAAAGGGACAGAGAGTGAGATCACGGGGAGGTTAAAGGGACAGAGTGAGATCACGGGGAGGTTAAAGGGACAGAGATTGAGATCACGGGGAGTTTAAAGGGACAGAGAGTGAGATCACGGGGAGTTTAAAGGGACAGAGAGTGAGATCACGGGGAGGTTAAAGGGAAAGAGGGTGAGATCACGGGGAGGTTAAATGGATAGAGTGAGATCACGGGGAGGTTAAAGGGACAGAGAGTGAGATCACGGGGAGGGAAAAGGGACAGAGATTGAGATCACGGGGAGGTTAAAGGGACAGAGAGTGAGATCACGGGGAGGTTAAAGGGACAGCGAGTGAGATCACGGGGAGGTTAAAGGGACAGAGAGTGAGATCACGGGGAGGTTAAAGGGACAGAGAGTGAGATCACGGGGAGGCTAAAGGGACAGAGAGTGAGATCACGGGGAGGCTAAAGGGACAGAGAGTGAGATCACGGGGAGGTTAAAGGGACAGAGAGTGAGATCACGGGGAGGTTAAAGGGACAGAGAGTGAGATCACGGGGAGGTTAAAGGGACAGAGAGTGAGATCACGGGGAGGTTAAAGGGACAGAGAGTGAGATCACGGGGAGGTTAAAGGGACAGAGAGTGAGATCACGGGGAGGTTAAAGGGACAGAGAGTGAGGTCACGGGGAGGTTAAAGCGACAGAGAGTGAGATCACGGGGAGGTTAATGGGACAGAGAGTGATCACGGGGAGGTTAAAGGGACATAGAGTTTGATCACGGGGAGGTTAAAGGGACAGAGAGTGAGATCACGGGGAGGTTAAAGGGACAGAGAGTGAGATCACGGGGAGGTTAAAGGGACAGAGAGTGAGATCACGGGGAGGTTAAAGGGACAGAGAGTGAGATCACGGGGAGGTTAAAGGGACAGAGAGTGAGATCACGGGGAAGTTAAAGGGACAGAGAGTGAGATCACGGGGAGGTTAGAGGGACAGAGAGTGAGATCACGGGGAGGCTGACGGGACAGAGAGTGAGATAACGGGGAGGTTAAAGGGACAGAGAGTGAGATCACGGGGGGGTTAAAGGGACAGAGAGTGAGATCACCGGGAGTTTAAAGGGACAGAGAGTGAGATTACGGGGAGGTTAAAGGGACAGAGAGTGAGATCACGGGGAGGTTAAAGGGACAGAGAGTGAGATCACGGGGAGGTTAAAGGGACAGAGAGTGAGATCACGGGGAGGTTAAAGGGACAGAGAGTGAGGTTAAAGGGACAGAGAGTGAGATCACGGGGAGGTTAAACGGACAGAGATTGAGATCACGGGGAGTTTAAAGGGACAGAGAGTGAGATCACGGGGAGGTTAAAGGGAAAGAGGGTGAGATCACGGGGAGGTTAAAGGGATAGAGTGAGATCACGGGGAGGTGAAAGGGACAGAGAGTGAGATCACGGGGAGGTTAAAGGGACAGAGAGTGAGATCACGGGGAGGTTAAAGGGACAGAGTGAGATCACGGGGAGGTTAAAGGGACAGAGAGTGAGATCACGGGGAGGTTAAAGGCACAGAGAGTGAGATCACGGGGAGGTTAAAGGGACAGCGAGTGAGATCACGGGGAGGTTAAAGGGACAGAGTGAGATCACGGGGAGGTTAAAGGGACAGAGAGTGAGATCACGGGGAGGTTAAAGGGACAGAGAGTGAGATCACGGGGAGGTTAAAGGGACAGAGAGTGAGATCACGGGGAGGTTAAAGGGACAGAGAGTGATCACGGGGAGGTTAAAGGGACAGAGAGTGAGATCACGGGGAGGTTAAAGGGACAGAGAGTGAGATCACGGGGAGGTTAAAGGGACAGAGAGTGAGATCACGGGGAGGTTAAAGGGACAGAGTGAGATCACGGGGAGGTTAAAGGGACAGAGATTGAGATCACGGGGAGTTTAAAGGGACAGAGAGTGAGATCACGGGGAGTTTAAAGGGACAGAGAGTGAGATCACGGGGAGGTTAAAGGGAAAGAGGGTGAGATCACGGGGAGGTTAAATGGATAGAGTGAGATCACGGGGAGGTTAAAGGGACAGAGAGTGAGATCACGGGGAGGGAAAAGGGACAGAGTGAGATCACGGGGAGGTTAAAGGGACAGAGAGTGAGATCACGGGGAGGTTAAAGGGACAGCGAGTGAGATCACGGGGTGGTTAAAGGGACAGAGAGTGAGATCACGGGGAGGTTAAAGGGACAGAGAGTGAGATCACGGGGAGGCTAAAGGGACAGAGAGTGAGATCACGGGGAGGTTAAAGGGACAGAGAGTGAGATCACGGGGAGGTTAAAGGGACAGAGAGTGAGATCACGGGGAGGTTAAAGGGACAGAGAGTGAGATCACGGGGAGGTTAAAGGGACAGAGAGTGAGATCACGGGGTGGTTAAAGGGACAGAGAGTGAGATCACGGGGAGGTTAAAGCGACAGAGAGTGAGATCACGGGGAGGTTAAAGGGACAGAGAGTGAGATCACGGGGAAGTTAAAGGGACAGAGAGTGAGATCACGGGGAGGTTAGAGGGACAGAGAGTGAGATCACGGTGAGGCTGACGGGACAGAGAGTGAGATAACGGGGAGGTTAAAGGGACAGAGAGTGAGATCACGGGGGGGTTAAAGGGACAGAGAGTGAGATCACGGGGAGGTTAAAGGGACAGAGAGTGAGATCACGGGGAGGTTAAAGGGACAGAGAGTGAGATCACGGGGAGGTTAAAGGGACAGAGAGTGAGATCACGGGGAGGTTAAAGGGACAGAGAGTGAGGTTAAAGGGACAGAGAGTGAGATCACGGGGAGGTTAAAGGGACAGAGAGTGTGATCACGGGGAGGTTAAAGGGACAGAGAGTGTGATCACGGGGAGGTTAAAGGGACAGAGATTGAGATCACGGGGAGTTTAAAGGGACAGAGAGTGAGATCACGGGGAGGTTAAAGTGAAAGAGGGTGAGATCACGGGGAGGTTAAAGGGATAGAGTGAGATCACGGGGAGGTGAAAGGGACAGAGAGTGAGATCACGGGGAGGTTAAAGGGACAGAGAGTGAGATCACGGGGAGGTTAAAGGGACAGAGAGTGACATCACGGGGAGGTTAAAGGGACAGAGAGTGAGATCACGGGGAGGTTCAAGGGACAGAGAGTGAGATCACGGGGAGGTTAAAGGGACAGAGAGTGAGATCACGGGGAGGTTAAAGGGACAGAGAGTGAGATCACGGGGAGGTTAAATGGACAGAGAGTGAGATCACGGGGAGTTTAAAGCGACAGAGAGTGAGATCACGGGGAGGTTACATGGACAGAGAGTGAGATCACGGGGTGGTTAAAGGGACAGAGCGTGAGATCGCGGTGAGGTTAAAGGGACAGAGCGTGAGATCACGGGGAGGTTAAAGTGACAGAGAGTGAGATCACGGGGAGGTTAAAGGGACAGAGAGTGATCACGGGGAGGTTAAAGGGACAGAGAGTGAGATCACGGGGAGGTAAAAGGGACAGAGAGTGAGATCACGGGAAGGTTAAAGGGACAGAGATTGAGATCACGGGGATGTTAAAGTGACAGAGAGTGAGATCACGGGGAGGTTAAAGGCACAGAGAGTGAGATCACGGGGAGGTTAAAGGGACAGAGAGTGAGATCACGGGGAGGTTAAAGGGACAGAGAGTGATCACGGGGAGGTTAAAGGGACAGAGAGTGAGATCACGGGGAGGTTAAAGGGACAGAGAGTGAGATCACGGGGAGGTTAAAGGGACAGAGAGTGAGATCACGGAGATGTTAAAGGGACAGAGAGTGAGATCACGGGGAGGTTAAAGGGACAGAGTGAGATCACGGGGAGGTTAAAGGGACAGAGATTGAGATCACGGGGAGTTTAAAGGGACAGAGAGTGAGATCACGGGGAGTTTAAAGGGACAGAGAGTGAGATCACGGGGAGGTTAAAGGGAAAGAGGGTGAGATCACGGGCAGGTTAAAGGGATAGAGTGAGATCACGGGGAGGTTAAAGGGACAGAGATTGAGATCACGGGGAGGGAATAGGGACAGAGTGAGATCACGGGGAGGTTAAAGGGACAGAGAGTGAGATCACGGGGAGGTTAAAGGGACAGAGAGTGAGATCACGGGGAGGTTAAAGGGACAGAGAGTGAGGTCACGGGGAGGTTAAAGGGACAGAGAGTGAGATCACGGGGAGGTTACAGGGACAGAGAGTGAGATCACGGGGAGGTTAAAGGGACAGAGAGTGAGATCACGGGGAGGTTGAATGGACAGAGAGTGACATCACGGGGAGGTTAAAGGGACAGAGAGTGAGATCACGGGGAGGTTAAAGGGACAGAGAGTGAGATCATGGGGAGGTTAAAGGGACAGAGTGAGATCACGGGGAGGTTAAAGGGACAGAGAGTGAGATCACGGTGAGGTTAAAGGGACAGAGAGTGAGATCACGGGGAGGTTAAAGGGACAGAGTGAGATCACGGGGAGGTTAAAGGGACAGAGTGAGATCACGGGGAGGTTAAAGGGACAGAGAGTGAGATCACGGGGAGGTTAAAGGGACAGAGAGTGAGATCACGGGGAGGTTAAAGGGACAGAGAGTGAGATCACGGGGAGGTTAAAGGGACAGAGACTGAGATCACGGGGAGGTTAAAGCGACAGAGAGTGAGATCACGGGGAGGTTAAAGGGACAGTGATTGAGATCACGGGGAGGTTAAAGGGACAGAGAGTGAGATCACGGGGAGGTTAGAGGGACAGAGAGTGAGATCACGGGGAGGTTAAAGGGACAGAGAGTGAGATCACGGGGAGGTTAAAGGGACAGAGAGTGAGATCACGGGGAGGTCAAAGGGACAGAGAGTGAGATCACTGCGAGGTTAAAGGGACAGAGAGTGAGATCACGGGGAGGTTAAAGGGACAGAGAGTGAGATCACGGGGAGGTTAAAGGGACAGAGAGTGAGATCACGCGGAGGTTAAAGGGACAGAGAGTGAGATCACGCGGAGGTTAAAGGGACAGAGAGTGAGATCACGGGGAGGTTAAAGGGACAGAGAGTGAGATCACGGGGAGGTTAAAGGGACAGAGAGTGAGATCACGGGGAGGTTAAAAGGACAGAGATTGAGATCACGGGGAGGTTAAAGGGACAGAGAGTGAGATCACGGGGAGGTTAAAGGGACAGAGAGTGAGATCACGGGGAGGTTAAAGGGACAGAGAGTGAGATCACGGGGAGGTTAAAGGGACAGAGAGTGAGATCACGGGGAGGTTAGAGGGACAGAGAGTGAGATCATGGGGAGGTTAAAGGGACAGAGACTGAGATCACGGGGAGGTTAAAGGGACAGAGAGTGAGATCACGTTGAGGTTGTAATAATTATAATTCTGATACTCGGAGGACGGTAGCTTTAGAGGAAGCCCGTGTTGTTGGCTCACGCGCCCTGTGTTAACCAGGGGGTTCGCAGCCCGGGGAACCTCTTGGGAAGGGTCTTCATTTTGTTCTGGGGCCAGGATGTTCTGCTGCTCGGTGAGTGTGGGTGTGTAGGCTCCGCGGGGAGTTCCGGGAGTGGCTGGGACGCCATTCACTGTCGGCGAGCGGGTTCCCTCCGCGAGTGGCCGGTTAACGGGCAGCCAACGTGCTACGCCGGCTGCAGCGTTCAGCGCTACTGGTCTAGGCGGGGGCATGAGGAGAGCCAGCACCTGAGGTTCACACATTCTCTGGGGTTGCTGAGCGCAGTCCAAGCTCTCTCTCTGGGGCACAGATCTGCCTCACGCAGCTGAAGGTCTTTCAAATTATAGATTACAAACTCAAGACGTGTTACAAACAGGTTCCCTCATCAGCGGAACATGTTACCAATGAAATTCATACGTTTATATTTCATTTCTCTTTAATATCCTGCTCACGGAGCTTGATGCATATCTGTAACTGCTGTTACTGCCCTGTAAATAAAGTTCATTGTGTCCACCAAGAGAAGTTGGCTGGGAAGTCAACTCCATAGCTAACTGGCGAGGAGGATAAATCAGACCCGGTGCTGTCCCTCATCCAGAGGTTGTGAACATCTAGGATAAGTGAAAAGGGAGGAAGGTATACTCATCCGACATGCCGCAGTTTGGTGGAATCGATCCCTTTGAACCAGCCGCAGGCGACTGGTCTCAATATGTGGAACATCTTGCGTTCTAGTTTCAAGCCGACGAAATGACGGGGAACGAAAAGAGGAGAGCGATTCTCCTAAATATTTGTGGGAGCAAAACCTACAGTTTAATTTGAAGTAGACACCTCCCTCCCCCAATGTCCCAGATTTTAAGACCTGCAGTAAATGAGTTGCCTTCGTTCAGAGACAATTCCAACCCCAGCCCTCGGTCACAACGCAGAGGTTCAGGGTCAATGCACGGAATCGAGCCCTGGAGTGGGGCATTGCTGCCTTAGTGGTGAAATTAAAGTGACTAAGGGAATATTGTGATTTGGGTGAGACCCTGGACGAGGCGCTCAGGGCTGGTTTGGTCTGGGGCCTGTGCAGGAGGAAGCTATCCAGCCAGGATTGCTGGCTGGAGCGGGTCTCGATTTGAAGGAGGTTGTTTGGAAGGGCGCTGGCGATGTTTACAAGTGATTCGAGGGGCGCGAAATGGTGCTGTTCCCCTCCCGAATCGGGTGGGAAGGGTCAGCCGAAAGCGGGAGGGAAATCCAGGGCTCAGCTCCGGAGCCGGGATAAAGCTCCCGCTCACCGCAAAACTCAGCGGCAAACCGGGAGTCGGTTTCTCACCCACATGGACACCAGCAACGCCCCGAGCCATGGGCCATTTAAAAAGAGGGGGGTGTTGTGTTTACCCCGGGAGTGGACACCTCATAAAACATTGCAAAGCGAGATTCAAACAGGATCCAGGCAACTATGGCAGTTCCATGAAGTCGATAGCGGAGGAGAGCCACAAACACCCAATCCTGAGGGGATCCCACTACCAAGGACCAAATAAAAGCTGCCAATCCCTCCTCTCCCCCAGCACCACCACCCTCCTAGTGATGTCATAAGGGGCGGGGGCGTGTCCTCGGCGGCTGGCCCCGCCCACCACACCGCCCACTAGCCAACGGGTCCCAGCCTCATCCTCCCCACAGCCCTCTCCTGATTGGCTTGAGCGGCTTGTGACCTCACAATGGGAGGGGGCGGAGGGGCGGGGCTGGTCTGGGCCCCGCCCATTGCGCCGTCATTGCGCCCGGTGGGTCTGTGCTGGTACGGCGGTGAAGGGAGAGGGAAGAGGAGGCGGCGGCGGGTGTGCGGGGCGCCGCTGGTCAGTCATGGGCGCCCCCTTGTTGTGGTCGGAGGAGCCACCGGGGCTGCAGCGAGAGGCAGGAACCGCGAGAGTGAGAGAGGCGGGATGGAGGGAGAGAGAGAGAGAAGAGGAGGGGGAGAGAGAGAGAGAAGAGGCGGGGGAGAGAAAGAGAGAGAGAAGAGTCGGGGGAGAGAGAGAGAGAAGAGGCGGGGGAGAGAGAGGGAGAAGAGGCGGGGGAGAGAGAGGGAGAAGAGGCGCAAAGCCCGCCCGCCGCAACCTGAATTCCCGCTACATGGAGGCGGGAGGCGGCGGCGGCGAGGGTGAGATTGTAACTTGTATTTTGTCTTCCCCCACCCTCTCCCCTCCCCTCCACTCAACTCTAATATCCTCCAATACCATCCCCTCCAATACCCTCCCCACACCTCCAATATGCTACAATCCCCTCCCCACCCTCTCCCCTCCCCTATACTGCAATACCCTCCAATACATTCCCCTCCAGTACCCTCCCCTCCAATATCCTCCAGTACACTCCCGTCCAATACCCTCCCCTCCAATATCCTCCCCTCCAATACCCTCCTCACACCTCCAATATCCTACAATCCCCTCCCCACCCCTATACTGCAATGCCCTCCAATACACTCTCCTCCAATATCCTCCAGTACCCTCCCCTCCAATACCCTCCCCTCCAATACCCTCCACACACCTCCAATATCCTACAATCCCCTCCCCACCCTCTCCCCTCCCCTATACTGCAATACACTCCCCTCCAATATCCTCCAGTACCCTCCCCTCCAATATCCTCCAGTACACTCCCCTCCAATACCATCCCCTCCAATACCCTCCCCACACCTCCAATATCCTGCAATCCCTTCCCTACCCTCTCCACTCCTGTACACTGCAATACCCTGCAATACCCTCCCGTCCAATACCCTCCCCTCCAATACCCTCCCCTCCCCTCCCCTCCAATTCCCTCCCCTCCCCTCCAATACTCTAACCTCCCCTCCAATACTCTAACCTCCCCTCCAATACTCTAACCTCCCCTCCAATACTCTAACCTCCCCTCCAATACTCTTCCCTCCCCTCCAATACTCTTCCCACCAGGGGTCAGGGAGTTAACACCACCCAAGAGGAATGGGAATTGTAAAAGGGAACAACAGGCCCAGACGAGACAAGTGAAGAGTTAGATCAGGAATAAAGGGGAGAGAGAGGGACAGTGGCATTAGTTTGGGAATTGACACAGGGTATGGGGAGTGATAGAGCCAGAGGATGGGGAAGGCCCAAAATCAGATACCAGCTCCTCCCTCACTAAAACAGCCTGTCCCACTCTCAGATATCAGCTCCTCCCTCACTAAAACAGCCTGTCCCACTCTCAGATACCAGCTCCTCCCTCACTAACACACAGCTTGTCCCACTCTCAGATACCAGATCCTCCCTCACTAACACACAGCCTGTCCCACTCTCAGATACCAGCTCCTCCCTCAATAACACACAGCCTGTCCCACTCTCAGATACCAGATCCTCCCTCACGAAAACAGCCTGTCCCACTCTCAGATACCAGCTCCTCCCTCACTAACACACAGCCTCTCCCACCCTCAGATACCAGCTCCTGCCTCACTAACACACAGCCTGTCCCTCTCTCAGATACCAGCTCCTCCCTCACTAACAGACAGTCTGTCCCAATCTCAGATACCAGCTCCTCCCTCACTAACACACATACTGTCCCACTCTCAGATACCACCTCCTCCCTGACTAACACACAGCCTGTCCCACTCTAAGACACCAGCTCCTCCCTCACTAACACACAGCCTGTCCCACTCTCAAATACCACCTCCTCCCTCACTAACACAGCCTGTCCCACTCTCAGATACCAGCTCCTCCCTCACTAACACAAAGCCTGTCACTGTCTCAGATACCAGCTCCTCCCTCACTGATACAGAGCCTGTCCCACTCTCAGATACCAGCTCCTCCCTCACCAACACACAGCCTGTCTCACTGTCAGATACAAGCTCCTTCCTCACTAACAAACAGCGTGTCCCACTCTCAGATATCAGCTCCTCCCTCACTAACAAACAGCATGTCCCACTCTCAGATGCCAGCTCCACCGTAACACACATCCTGACCCACTCGAAGATACCAGCTCCACCCTCACTAACACTCAACCTTACACACGCTCATATACCAGCTCCTCCATCAGTAACACACAGCCTGTCCCACTCTCAGATACCAGCTCCTCCATCACTCACACAAAGCCAGTCTCATTCTCATGAACCAGCTCCTCCCTCACTAACACACAGCCTGTCTCACTCTCAGATACCAGCTCCTTCCTCACTAACACACAGCCTGTCGCACTCTCAGATACCAGCTCCTTCCTAACTAAAACACAGCCTGTCTCATTCTCAGATACCAGCTCCTCCCTCACTAACACACAGCCTGTCCCACTCTCAGATACCAGCTCCTCCCTCATGAACAAACAGCGTGTCCCACTCTCAGATACCAGCAACTCGCTCACTAACACTCAACCTTTCACACACACAGATACCAGCTCCTCCATCACTCACACATAGCCTGTCTCACTCTCAGATACCAGCTACTCCATCACTCACGCACAGCCTGTCTCATTGTCAGATAGCAGCTCCTCCCTCCCTTACACACAACCCGTCCCACTCTCAGATACCAGCTCCTCCCCCACTAACACACAACCTGTCTCATTCTCAGATACCAGCTCCTCCCTCCCTTACACACAGCCTGTCCCACTCTCAGATACCAGCTCCTCCCTCACTAACACACAGCCAGTCCCAATCTCAGATACCAGCTCCTCCCTCACTAACACACAGCCTGTCTCACTCTCAGATACCAGCTCCTCCCTCAGTAACACAGCCTATCCCACTCTCAGATACCAGCTCCTCCCTCACTAACAAACAGCGTGTCCCACACAGATACCAGCTCCACCATAACACACATCCTGTCTCACTCTCAGATACCAGCTTCACACTCAAAATCACAGACTGTCCCACTCTCAGATACCAGCTGCTCCCTCACAAATAGTCTGTCCACTCTCAGATACCAGCTTCTCCCTCACTAACAAACATACTGCCCCACTCTCAGATAACAGCTCCACCATAACACACATTCTGTCTCACTCTCAGATACCAGTTCCACACTCACAAACTCACAGCCTGTCCCACTCTCAGATAACAGCTCCTCCCTCACGAACACACAGCCTGTCCCACTCTCAGATACCAGCTCCACACTCACTAACAATCAGCGTGTCCCACTCTCTGATACCAGCTCCTCCTTCACTAACACACAGCCTGTCCCACACTCAGATACCAGCTCCTCCCTCACTAACACACAGCCTGTCCCACTCTCAGATACCAGTTCCTCACTCACTAACACATAGCCTGTCCCAAGCTCAGATACAAGCTCCTCCCCTACTAACACACAGACTGTCCCACTCTCAGATAACAGCTCCTCCGTCAATAACACACAGCCTGTCCCACTCTCAGACACCAGCTCCTCCCTGAATAACACACAGGCTTCTCAGTCTCAGATACCAGCTGCTCCTTCAGTATAACACAGCCTGTCGCACTATCAGATAAAAGCTCCTCCCTCCCTAACACACAGCCTGTCCCTCTCTCAGATACCAACTCCTACCTGACGAACACACAGCCTGTTCCACTCTCAAATACCATCTCCTCCCTCACTAACACACAGCCTGGCCCACTCTCAGATACCATCTCCTCCCTCACTAACACACAGCCTGTTCCACTTTCAGATACCAGCTCCTCCCTCATTAACACACAGCCTGTCCCAAGCTCAGATACGAGCTCCTCCCCTACTAACACAAAGACTGTCTCACTCTCAGATACCAGCTCCTCCCTCACTAACAGCCTGTCTCTTCTCAGGTACCAGCTCCTCCTTCACGAACTCACAGCCTGTCCCACTCTCAGATACCAGCTTCCCCTCACTAACACACAGCCTGTCCCAATCTCAGATACCAGCTCCTCCCTCACTAACACACAGCCTGTCCCACAGTCAGATACCTGCTCCTCCGTCACTAACACACAGCCTTTCGCACACTGAGGTTCCAGCTCCTCATTCACTGACTCACAGCCTGTCCCAAACTCAGATACCAGCTCCTCCCTCACAAACACAGCCTGTCCCACTCTCAGATACCAACTACTCCCTGAATAAAACACAGACTGTCCCATTCTCAGATACCAGCACCTCCCTGAATAACACACAGCCTTCTCAGTCTCAGATACCAGATCCTCCCTCACTAACACACAGCCTGTCCCACTCTCAGATACCAGCTCCTCCCTCACTAACACACAGCCTGGCCGACTCTCAGATATCAGCTCCTCCCTCACTAACACACAACCTGTCGCACACTCAGATACCCACTCCTCCCTCCCTAACACACAGCCTGTCCCACTCTCAGATACCAGCTCCTCCCTCACTAACACACAGCCTCTCCCACTCTCAGATACCAGCTCCACCATCATAAAATCACAGCCTGACCCATTCTCAGATTCCAGCTCCTCCCTCACTAACACACATCCTGTCCCCACTCTCAGATACCTGCTCCTCCCTCACTAACACACAGCCTGTCTCATGCTCAGAGTGCACCTCCTCCTTTACTATAACAGCCTTTTTCACTCTCAGATACCAGTTTCTCCTTCACTCTAGCACAGACTAAACCACTCTCAGATACCAGCTCCTCCCTCACTAACACATAGCCTGTCCCACTCTCAGATACCAGCTCTTCCCTCAATAACACACAGCCTGTCCCACTCTCAGATACCAGCTCCTCCCTCACTAACACAGCCTGTCTCACTCTCAGATACCAGCTCCTTCCACACTAACACACACCTGTCCCACTCTCTGATACCAGCTCCTCTCTCACTAAAACACAGCCTGTCTCTCTCTCAGATACCAGCTCCTCCCTCACTAACACACAGCCTGTCCCACTCTCAGATACCAGCTCCTTCCACACTAACACACAGCCTGTCACACTCTCAGATACCAGCTCCTCCCTCACTAAAACACAGCCTGTCCCACTCTCAGATAACAGCTCCTCCCTCACGAACACACAGCCTGTCCCACTCTCAGATACCAGCTCCACACTCACTAACAATCAGCGTGTCCCACTCTCTGATACCAGCTCCTCCTTCACTAACACACAGCCTGTCCCACACTCAGATACCAGCTCCTCCCTCACTAACACACAGCCTGTCCCACTCTCAGATACCAGTTCCTCACTCACTAACACACAGCCTGTCCCAAGCTCAGATACAAGCTCCTCCCCTACTAACACACAGACTGTCCCACTCTCAGATAACAGCTCCTCCCTCAATAACACACAGCCTGTCCCACTCTCAGACACCAGCTCCTCCCTGAATAACACACAGGCTTCTCAGTCTCAGATACCAGCTGCTCCTTCAGTATAACACAGCCTGTCGCACTATCAGATAAAAGCTCCTCCCTCCCTAACACACAGCCTGTCCCTCTCTCAGATACCAACTCCTACCTGACGAACACACAGCCTGTTCCACTCTCAGATACCATCTCCTCCCTCACTAACACACAGCCTGTTCCACTTTCAGATACCAGCTCCTCCCTCATTAACACACAGCCTGTCCCAAGCTCAGATACGAGCTCCTCCCCTACTAACACAAAGACTGTCTCACTCTCAGATACCAGCTCCTCCCTCACTAACAGCCTGTCTCTTCTCAGGTACCAGCTCCTCCTTCACGAACTCACAGCCTGTCCCACTCTCAGATACCAGCTCCTCCCTCACTAACACACAGCCTGTCCCAATCTCAGATACCAGCTCCTCCCTCACTAACACACAGCCTGTCCCACAGTCAGATACCTGCTCCTCCGTCACTAACACACAGCCTTTCGCACACTGAGGTTCCAGCTCCTCATTCACTGACTCACAGCCTGTCCCAAACTCAGATACCAGCTCCTCCCTCACAAACACAGCCTGTCCCACTCTCAGATACCAACTACTCCCTGAATAAAACACAGACTGTCCCATTCTCAGATACCAGCACCTCCCTGAATAACACAGCCTTCTCAGTCTCAGATACCAGCTCCTCCCTCACTAACACACAGCCTGTCCCACTCTCAGATACCAGCTCCTCCCTCACTAACACACAGCCTGGCCGACTCTCAGATATAAGCTCCTCCCTCACTAACACACAACCTGTCGCACACTCAGATACCCACTCCTCCCTCCCTAACACACAGCCTGTCCCACTCTCAGATACCAGCTCCTCCCTCACTAACACACAGCCTCTCCCACTCTCAGATACCAGCTCCACCATCATAAAATCACAGCCTGACCCACTCTCAGATTCCAGCTCCTCCCTCACTAACACACATCCTGTCCCCACTCTCAGATACCTGCTCCTCCCTCACTAAAACACAGCCTGTCTCATGCTCAGAGTGCACCTCCTCCTTTACTATAACAGCCTTTTTCACTCTCAGATACCAGTTTCTCCTTCACTCTAGCACAGACTAAACCACTCTCAGATACCAGCTCCTCCCTCACTAACACACAGCCTGTCCCACTCTCAGATACCAGCTCTTCCCTCAATAACACACAGCCTGTCCCACTCTCAGATACCAGCTCCTCCCTCACTAACACAGCCTGTCTCACTCTCAGATACCAGCTCCTTCCACACTAACACACACCTGTCCCACTCTCTGATACCAGCTCCTCTCTCACTAAAACACAGCCTGTCCCTCTCTCAGATAACAGCTCCTCCCTCACTAACACACAGCCTGTCCCACTCTCAGATACCAGCTCCTTCCACACTAACACACAGCCTGTCACACTCTCAGATACCAGCTCCTCCCTCACTAAAACACAGCCTGTCCCACTCTCTGATACCAGCTCCTCCCTCACTAACACACATCCTGTCCCCACTCTCAGATACCAGCTCCTCCCTCACTAACACAAAGCCTGTCCCACTCTCAGATACCAGCTCCTCCAACAGTAACACACAGCCTGTCCCACTCACAGACCAGTTCCGCCCTCACTAACGCTCACCCTGAACCTCCTTCAGATACCAGCTCCTCCCTCACAAACACAGCCTGTCTCACTCTCAGATACCAGCTCCTCCTTCAGTATAACACAGCCTGTCCCACTCTCAGATACCAGCTCCACCCTCATTAACACACAGCCTGGCCCACTCTCAGATACCAGCTCCTCCCTCACTAACACACAGCCTGTCCCACTCTCAGATACCAGCTCCTTCCACACTAACACACAGCCTGTCACACTCTCAGATACCAGCTCCTCCCTCACTAAAACACAGCCTGTCCCACTCTCTGATACCAGCTACTCCCTCACTAACACACATCCTGTCCCCATTCTCAGATACCAGCTCCTCCCTCACTGACACACAACCTGTCCCACTCTCAGATACCTGCTCCTCCCTCACTAATACACAGCCTGTCCCCTCTCTGATACCAGCTCCTCCCTCACTAACACACAGCCTGTCACACTCTCAGTTACCAGCTGCTCCCTCACTATCACACAGCCTGTCCCACAGTCAGATACCAGCTCCTCCTTCACGAACTCACAGCCTGTCCCACTCTCAGATACCTGCTCCTCCCTCACTAACACACAGCCTGTCCCACTCTCAGATACCAGCTCCTCCCTCACTAACGCACAGCCTGTGCCACTCTCAGATACTTGCTCCTCCGTCTCTCACACACAGCCTGTCCCACTATCATAGCAGCTCCTCCATCACGAACACACAGCCTTTTCCACTCTCAGATACCAGCTCCTCCTTCACGAACTCACAGCCTGTCCCACTCTCAGATACCAGCTCCTACCTCACTAACACACAGCCTGTCCCAATCTCAGATACCAGCTCCTCCCTCACTTACACACAGCCTGTCCCACAGTCAGATACCTGCTCCTCCGTCACTAACACACAGCCTTTCGCACACTGAGGTTCCAGCTCCTCATTCACTGACTCACAGCCTGTCCCAAACTCAGATACCAGCTCCTCCCTCACAAACACAGCCTGTCCCACTCTCAGATACCAGCTACTCCCTGAATAAAACACAGACTGTCCCATTCTCAGATACCAGCACCTCCCTGAATAACACACAGCCTTCTCAGTCTCAGATACCAGCTCCTCCTTCAGTATAACACAGCCTGTCCCACTCTCAGATACCAGCTCCTCCCTCACTAACACACAGCCTGGCCGACTCTCAGATATCAGCTCCTCCCTCACTAACACACAACCTGTCGCACACTCAGATACCAGCTCCTCCCTCCCTAACACACAGCCTGTCCCACTCTCAGATACCAGCTCCTCCCTCACTAACACACAGCCTGTCCCACTCTCTGATACCAGCTCCTCCCTCACTAAAACACAGCCTGTCCCACTCTCAGATACCAGCTCCTCCCTCCCTAACACACAGCCTGTCCCACTCTCAGATACCAGCTCCTCCCTCACTAACAAACAGCCTCTCCCACTCTCAGATACCTGCTCCTCCCTCACTAATACACAGCCTGTCTCATGCTCAGAGTGCACCTCCACCTTTACTATAACAGCCTTTTTCACTCTCAGATACCAGTTTCTCCGTCACTATAGCACAGACTAAACCACTCTCAGATACCAGCTCCTCCCTCACTAACACACAGCCTGTCCCACTCTCAGATACCAGGTCTTCCCTCAATAACACACAGCCTGTCCCACTCTCAGATACCAGCTCCTTCCACACTAACACACAGCCTGTCACACTCTCTGATACCAGCTCCTCTCTCACTAAAACACAGCCTGTCCCTCTCTCAGATACCAGCTCCTCCCTCACTAACACACAGCCTGGCTCACTCTCAGATACCAGCTCCTACCTCACTAAAACACAGCCTGTCCCACTCTCTGATACCAGCTCCTCCCTCACTAACACACAGCCTGTCCCACTCTCAGATACCAGCTCCTTCCACACTAACACACAGCCTGTCACACTCTCTGATACCAGCTCCTCTCTCACTAAAACACAGCCTGTCCCTCTCTCAGATACCAGCACCTCCCTCACTAACACACAGCCTGGCTCACTCTCAGATACCAGCTCCTCCCTCACTAAAACACAGCCTGTCCCACTCTCTGATACCAGCTCCTCCCTCACTAGTGCACAGCCTGTCCCACTCACAGATACCAACTCCACCATCACTAACACACAGCCTGTCCCCTCTCGGATACCAGCACCTCCCTCACTAACGCACAGCCTGTGCCACTCTCAGATACTTGCTCCTCCGTCTCTCACACACAGCCTGTCCCACTATCATAGCAGCTCCTCCATCACGAACACACAGCCTTTTCCACTCTCAGATACCAGCTCCTCCTTCACGAACTCACAGCCTGTCCCACTCTCAGATACCAGCTCCTCCCTCACTAACACACAGCCTGTCCCAATCTCAGATACCAGCTCCTCCCTCACTTACACACAGCCTGTCCCACAGTCAGATACCTGCTCCTCGGTCACTAACACACAGCCTTTCGCACACTGAGGTTCCAGCTCCTCATTCACTAACACACCGCCTGTCTCACTCTCAGATACCAGCTCCTCCCTCAATAACACACAGCCTGTCTCACTCTCAGATACCAACTCCTCCCTCAATAACACACAGCCTGTCCCACTCTCAGATAACAGCTCCTCCCTCACTAACCCACAGCGTGACCCACCCTCAGATACCTACTCCTCCCTCAATTACACACAGCCTGTTCCAATATAAGATAACTGCTCCTCCCTCACTAACATACAGCCTGTCCCACTCTCAGATTGCAGCTCCTCCTTCACTACAGCACAGCCTGTTCCAATCTCAGTTACCAGCACCTCCTTCACTAACACACAGCCTGTCCTACTCTCAGATACCAGCTCCTCCCTCACTAACCCACAGCCTGTCCCACTCTCAGATACCAGTTCCGCCCTCAATAACACACAGCCTGTCCCACTCACAGATACCAGCTCCTCCCTCACAAACACAGCCTGTCCCACTCTCAGATACCAGCTCCTCCCTGAATAACACACAGCTTGTCCCATTCTCAGATACCAGCTCGTCCCTGAATAACACACAGCCTTCTCAGTCTCAGATACCAGCTCCTCCTTCAGTATAACACAGCCTGTCCCACTCTCAGATACAAGCTCCTCCCTCACTAACACACAGCCTGTCACACTCTCAAATACCAGCTCCTCCCAGACTAACACACAGCCTGTTCCATTCTCAGATACCAGCTCGTCCCTGAATAACACACAGCCTTCTCAGTCTCAGATACCAGCTCCACCCTCACTAACACACAGCACGTCCCACTCTCAGATACCAGCTCCTCCCTCACTAACACAGAGCCTGGCCCACTCTCAGATACCATCTCCTCCCTCACTAACACACAGCCTGGCTCACTCTCAGATACCATCTCCTCCCTCACTAACACACACCTGTCACACTGTCAGATACCAGCTCCTCCCTCACAAACACACAGCCTGTCACACTCTCAGATACCATCTCCTCCCTCACTAACACACAGCCTCTCCCACTCTCAGATACCGGCTCCTCCCTCACTAACACACAGCCTGTCTCACTCTCAGATACCAGCTCCTCCCTCATTAATGCACAGCCTGTCCCACTCACAGATACCAACTCCACCATCACAAAAACACAGCCTGTCCCACACTCAGAATCCAGCTCCTCCCTGACTAACACACAGCCTGTTCCTCTTTCAGAAACCAGCTCCTCCCTTACCAACACAGCGTGTCCCACTCTCAGATACCAGCTCCACCCTCACTAACACACAGCCTGTCCCTCTCTCAGATACTTGCTCCTCCATCTCTAACACACAGACTGTCACACTCTCATAGCAGCTCCTCCATGACTAACACACAGCCTTTCCCACGCTCAGGTACCAGCTCCTCCATCACTAACACACAGTCTGTCACTATCTCAGAAACCAGCTCCTCCATCACTATAAAACAGCCTGTCCCAATCTCAGATACCAGCTCCTCCCTCACTAACACACAGCCTGTCCCTCTCTCAGATACCAGCTCCTCCCTCACTAACACACAGCCTGTCCCACTCTCAGGTACCAGCCCCTCCCTCACTAACACACAGCCTGTCCCACTCTCAGGTACCAGCCCCTCCCTCACTAACACACAGCCTGTCCCACTCTCAGATACCAGATCCTCCCTCACTAACACACAGCCTGTCCCACTCTCAGATACCAGATCCTCCCTCACTAACACACAGCCTGTCCCAATCTCAGATACCAGCTCCTCCCTCACTAACACACAGCCTGTCCCACTCCCAGATACCAGCTCCTACCTCACTAACACACAGCCTGTCCGACTCTCAGATTCCAGCTCCACCATCACAAATACACAGCCTGTCCCACTCTCAGATATCAGCTCCTCCCTCACTAAAACACAGCCTGTCCCACTCTCTGATACCAGCTCCTCCCTCACTAACACACAGCCTGTCCCACTCTCAGATACCAGCTCCTTCCACACTAACACACAGCCTGTCACACTCTCTGATACCAGCTCCTCTCTCACTAAAACACAGCCTGTCCCTCTCTCAGATACCAGCTCCTCCCTCACTAACACACAGCCTGGCTCACCCTCAGATACCAGCTCCTCCCTCACTAAAACACAGCCTGTCCCACTCTCTGATACCAGCTCCTCCCTCACTAGTGCACAGCCTGTCCCACTCACAGATACCAACTCCACCATCACTAACACACAGCCTGTCCCCTCTCTGAAACCAGCTCCTCCCTCACTAACACACAGCCTGTCACACTCTCAGTTACCAGCTGCTCCCTCACTATCACACAGCCTGTCCCACAGTCAGATACCTGCTCCTCCGTCACTAACACACAGCCTTTCGCACACTGAGGTTCCAGCTCCTCATTCACTAACACACCGCCTGTCTCACTCTCAGATACCAACTCCTCCCTCAATAACACACAGCCTGTCCCACCCTCAGATAACAGCTCCTCCCTCATTAACCCACAGCGTGACCCACCCTCAGATACCTACTCCTCCCTCAATTACACACAGCCTGTTCCAATATAAGATAACTGCTCCTCCCTCACTAACATACAGCCTGTCTCACTCTCAGATTGCAGCTCCTCCTTTACTCTAACACAGCCTTTGTCACTCTCAGATACCAGCTCCTCCTTCACTATAGCACAGCCTGTCCCACTCTCAGATACCAGCACCTCCTTCACTAACACACAGCCTGTCCTACTCTCAGATAGCAGCTCCTCCCTCACTAACCCACAGCCTGTCCCACTCTCAGATACCAGTTCCGCCCTCAATAACGCTCACCCTGTACCTCCTTCAGATACCAGCTCCTCCCTCACTAACACACAGCCTGTCCCACACTCAGATACAAGCTCCTCCCTCACAAACACAGCCTGTCCCACTCTCAGATACCAGCTCCTCCCTGAATAACACACAGCTTGTCCCATTCTCAGATACCAGCTCGTCCCTGAATAACACACAGCCTGTCCCACTCTCAGATACCAGCTCCTCCCTCACTAACACACAGCCTGTCACACTCTCAGATACCAGCTCCTCCCAGACTAACACACAGCCTGTTCCATTCTCAGATACCAGCTCGTCCCTGAAAAACACACAGCCTTCTCAGTCTCAGATACCAGCTCCACCCTCACTAACACACAGCCTGTCCCACTCTCAGATACCATCTCCTCCCTCACTAACACACAGCCTGGCTCACTCTCAGATACCATCTCCTCCCTCACTAACACACACCTGTCACACTCTCAGATACCAGCTCCTCCCTCACAAACACACAACCTGTCACACTCTCAGATACCATCTCCCCCCTCACTAACACACAGCCTCTCCCACTCTCAGATACCAGCTCCTCCCTCACTAACACACAGCCTGTCACACTCTCAGATACCAGCTTCTCCCTGACTAACACACAGCCTGTTCCTCTTTCAGAAACCAGCTCCTCCCTTACTAACACAGCCTGTTCCACTCTCAGATACCAGCTCATCCCTGACTAACACACAGCCTGTTCCTCTTTCAGAAACCAGCTCCTCCCTTACTAACACAGCCTGTTCCACTCTCAGATACCAGCTCCACCCTCACTAACACACAGCCTGTCCCTCTCTCAGATACTTGCTCCTCCATCTCTAACACACAGACTGTCACACTCTCATAGCAGCTCCTCCATGACTAACACACAGCCTTTCCCACGCTCAGGTACCAGCTCCTCCATCACTAACACACAGTCTGTCACTATCTCAGAAACCAGCTCCTCCATCACTATAAAACAGCCTGTCCCACTCTCAGATACCAGCTCCTCCCTCACTAACACACAGCCTCTCCCTCTCTCAGATACCAGCTCCTCCCTCACTAACTCACAGCCTGTCCCACTCTCAGATACCATCTCCGCCCTCACAAACACACAGCCTGTCCCACTCTCAGATACCATCTCCGCCCTCACTAACACACAGCCTGTCCCACTCTCAGATACCAGCTCCTCCCTCACTAACACACAGCCTGTCCCACTCTCAGGTACCAGCCCCTCCCGCACTAACACACAGCCTGTCCCACTCTCAGGTACCAGCCCCTCCCTCACTAACACACAGCCTGTCCCACTCTCAGATACCAGATCCTCCCTCACTAACACACAGCCTGTCCCAATCTCAGATACCAGATCCTCCCTCACTAACAAACAGCCTGTCCCAATCTCAGATACCAGCTCCTCCCTCACTAACACACAGCCTGTCCCACTCCCAGATACCAGCTCCTCCCTCACTAACACACAGCCTGTCCGACTCTCAGATTCCAGCTCCACCATCACAAATACACAGCCTGTCCCACTCTCAGATATCAGCTCCTCCCTCACTAACACACAGCCTGTCCCACTCTCAGATAACAGCTCCTCCCTCACTAACCCACAGCGTAACCCACCCTCAGATACCTACTACTCCCTCAAATACACACAGCCTGTTCCAATCTAAGATAACTGCTACTCCCTCACTAACATACAGCCTGTCTCACTCTCAGATACCAGCTCCTCCTTTACTATAACACAGCCTCTCCCAATCTCAGATACCAGCTCCTCCTTCACTATAGCACATAGCACAGCCTGTGCCACTCTCAGATACATGCTCCTCCCTCACTAACACACAGCCTGTCCCATTCTCTGATACCAGCTACTCCCTCACTAACACACAGCCTGTCTCAGTCTCAGTTACCAGCACCTCCCTCACTACCACACAGCCTGTCCCACTCTCAGTTACCAGCTCCTCACTCATTAACACGCAGCTTGTCCCACTCTCAGATACCATCTCCTCCCTCACTAACACACAGCCTGGCCGACTCTCAGATATCAGCTCCTCCCTCACTAACACACAACCTGTCGCACACTCAGATACCAGCTCCTCCCTCCCTAACACACAGCCTGTCCCACTCTCAGATACCAGCTCCTCCCTCACTAACAAACAGCCTCTCCCACTCTCAGATACCAGCTCCACCATCATAAAATCACAGCCTGACCCATTCTCAGATAACAGCTTCTCCCTCACTAACGCACAGCGTAACCCACCCTCAGATACCTACTACTCCCTCAAATACATACAGCCTGTACCAATCTAAGATAACTGCTCCTCCCTCACTAACATACAGCCTGTCTCACTCTCAGATACCAGCTCCTCCTTTACTATAGCACATAACACAGCCTGTCCCACTCTCAGTTACCAGCAACTCCTTCACTAACACACAGCCTGTCCCACTCTCAGATACCATCTCCTCCCTCACTAACACACAGCCTGTCTCACTCTCAAATCCCAGCTCCTCTCTCACTAACAAACAGCCTGTCCCACTCTCAGATACCATCTCCTCCCTCACTAACACACAGCCTGTCCCACTCTCAGATACCAGCTCCTCCCGCAGTAACACACAGCCTGTCCCACACTCAGATACCTGCTCCTCCCTCACAAACACAGCCTGTTCCACTCTCAGATACCAGCTCCTCCCTCACTAACACAGCCTGTCCCACTCTCAGATACCAGCTCCTCCCTCACTAACACACAGCCTGTCACACTCTCAGATACCAGCTCCTCCCTCACTAACACACAGCCTGTCCCACTCTCAGATACCAGCTCCTCCCTCACTAACACACAGCCTGTCACACTCTCAGATACCAGCTCCTCCCTCACTAACACACACCTGTCACACTCTCAGATACCATCTCCTCCCTCACTAACACACAGACTGTCCCACTCTCAGATACCAGCTTCTCCTTGACTATAGCACAGACTGTGCCACTCTCAGATACCTGCTCCTCCCTCAGTAACTTAAAGCATGACGCACTCTCTGATACCAGCTCCTCCCACAATAACACACAGCCTGCCCCACTCTCTGATACCAGCTCCTCCCTCAATAACACAGCCTGTCTCACTCTCAGATACCAGCTCCTCCCGCACTAACACAAAACCTGTCCAACTCTCAGATAAAAGGTCCTCCCTCACTAACACACAGCCTGTCGGACTCTCAGATACAAGCTCCTCCCGCACTAACACAACACCTGCCCCAACTGTCAGATACCAGCTCCTCCCTCACTAACACACAGCCTGTCCCACTCTCTGATACCAGCTCCTCCCTCACTAAAACATAGCCTGTCCCACTCTCTGATACCAGCTCCTCCCGCACTAAAACACAGCCTGTCCCACTCTCTGATACCAGCTCCTCCCTCACTAACACACAGCCTGTCGCATTCTCAGAAAGCAGCTGCTCCCTCACTAACACACAGCCTGTCCCACTCACAGATACCAACTCCACCATCACAAAAACACAGCCTGTCCCACACTCAGAATCCAGCTCCACCCTGACTAACACACAGCCTGTGCCACTCTCAGATACCAGCTCCTCCCTCAGTTACACACAGCCTGTCCCACTATCAGATTGCAGATCCTCCCTCAGTTACACACAGGCTGTCTCACTCTCAGATTGCAGATCCTCCTTTACTATAACACGAACTTTGTCACACTCAGATACCAGCTTCTCCTTCACTATAGCACAGCCTGTGCCATTCTCAGATACATGCTCCTCCCTCACTTACTTAAAGCCTGACGCTCTCTCTGATACCAGCTCCTCCCTCACTAACACACAGCCTGTCCCATTCTCTGATACCAGCTCCTCCGTCACTACCACACAGCCTGTCCCACTCTCCGATACCAGCTCCTCCCGCAGTAACACACAGTCTGTCCCACTCACAGACCAGTTACTCCCTCTCTAATGCTCACCCTTTCCCTCTTTCAGATACCACCTCCTCCCTGACGAACATACAGCTTGTCCCACTCTCTGATCCGAGCTCCTCCCTCACTAACACACAGCCTGTCCCACTCTCAGTTACCAGCTCCTCACTCATTAACACGCAGCTTGTCCCACTCTCAGATACCATCTCCTCCCTCACTAACACACAGCCTGTCACACACTCAGTTACCAGCTCCTCGCTCACTAACACACAGCCTGTCCCACTCTCAGATACCAGCTCCTCCCTCACTAACACAGCCTGTCCCACTCTCAGATACCAGCTCCTCCCTCACTAATACACAGCCTGGCCGACTCTCAGATATCAGCTCCTCCCTCACTAACACACAACCTGTCGCACACTCAGATACCAGCTCCTCCCTCCCTAACACACAGCCTGTCCCACTCTCAGATACCAGCTCCTCCCTCACTAACAAACAGCCTCTCCCACTCTCAGATACCAGCTCCACCATCATAAAATCACAGCCTGTCCCACTCTCAGATACCAGCTCCTCCCTCACTAACACACAGCCTGGCCGACTCTCAGATATCAGCTCCTCCCTCACTAACACACAGCCTGTCCCACTCTCAGATACCAGCTCTTCCCTCACTAACCCACAGCGTGTCCCACTCAGATACCAGCTTCTCCCTCACTAACACACAGCCTGTCCCACTCTCAGATACCAGCTCCTCCCTCACTAACACACAGCTTGACCCCACTCTCAGATACCTGCTCCTCCCTCACTAACACACAGCCTGTCTCACGCTCAGAGTGCACCTCCTCCTTTACTATAACAGCCTTTTTCACTCTCAGATACCAGTTTCTCCTTCACTATAGCACAGACTAAACCACTCTCAGATACCAGCTCCTCCCTCACTAACACACAGCCTGTCCCACTCTCAGATACCAGCTCCTCCCTCACTAACACACAGCCTGTCCCACTCTCAGATAACATCTCCTCCCTCACTAACGCACAGCCTGTCACACTCTCAGATACCAGCTCCTCCGTCACTGACACACAGCCTTTCGCACACTCAAGTATAAGCTCCTCATTCACATACTCACAGCCTGTCCCACACTCAGATACCAGCTCCTCCCTCACTAACACGCAGCCTGTCCCACTCTCAGAAACCAGCTCCTCCCGCACTAGCACACAGTCTGTCCCACTCTCAGATACCAGCTCCTCCCTCACTAACACACAGCCTGTCCCACTCTCTGATACCAGCTCCTCCCTCACTAACACAAAGCCTGACACACTCTCTGATACCAGCTCCTCCCTCAATAACACACAGCCTTTCCCACTCTCAGGTACCAGCTCCTCCCTCACTAACACACAGCCTGTCCCACTCTCTGATACCAGCTCCTCCCTCACTAACACAAAGCCTGACACACTCTCTGATACCAGCTCCTCCCTCAATAACACACAGCCTTTCCCACTCTCAGATACCAGCTCCTCCCTCACTAACACACAGCCTGTCCCACACTCAGATACCAGCTCCTCCCTCACTAACACACAGCCTGTCCCACTCTCAGATACCAGCTCCTCCCTCACTAACACACAGCCTGTCCCACACTCAGATACCAGCTCCTCCCTCACTAACACACAGCCTGTCCCACTCTCAGATACCAGCTCGTCCCTCACTAACACACAGCCTGTCACACTCTCAGATACCAGCTCCTCCTTCACTATAACACAGCCTGTCCCACTCTCAGATACCAGCTCCACCCTCCCTAACACACATCCTGTCCCACTCTCAGATACCAGCTCCTCCCTCACTAACAAACAGCCTCTCCCACTCTCAGATACCAGCTCCACCATCATAAAATCACAGCTTGACCCACTCTCAGATACCATCTCCTCCCTCACTTACACAAAACTTGTCCCACTCTCAGATAACAGCTCCTCCCTCAGTAACACAAAGCCTGTCCCAATCTCAGACAGCAGCTCCTCCCTCACTAACACAGCCTGTCCCAGTCTCTGATACCAGCTCCTCCCTCACTAAAACACAGCCTGTCCCACTCTCAGATAACAGCTCCTCCCTCACTAACACAGAGCCTGTCCCACTCTCAGATCCCAGCACCTCCCTCACTAACACAGCCTGTCCTACTCTCAGATACCAGCGTTTCCCTCACTAACACACAGCCTTTCCCACTCTCAGATACCAGCTCCTCCCTCACAAACACACAGCCTGTCTCACTCACATTTACCAGCTCCTCCTTCACTAACACACAGCCTGTCCCACACTCAGATATCACCTCCTGCCTCAGTAACACACAGCCTGCCCCACTCTCAGATACCAGCTCCTCCCTCACTAACTCACAGCCTGTCCCACTCTCAGATACCAGCTCCTCCCTGACTAAGACACAGCCTGTTCCTCTTTCAGATACCAGCTCCTCACTCACTAACACACAGCCTGTCCCACTCTCAGATACCAGCTCTCCTCCCTCACTAACACACAGCCTGTTCCACTCAGATACCTGCTCCTCCCTCACTAACACACAGCCTGTCTCACTCTCAGATACCAGCTCCTCCTTCACTAAAGCACACACTGTCCCTCTCTGATACCTGCACCTCCCACACTAACACTCAGTCTGCCTCTCTTTCAAATACAAGCTCCTCCCTCACTAACACAGAGCCTGTCTCACTCTCAGATACCAGCTTCTCTCTCACTAATACACTGGCTACTTCACTCTCAGATACCAGCTCCTCCTTCACTGTAACACAGCCTGTCCCATTCTCAGATACCAGCTCCTCCCTCATTAACACAAAGCCTTTCCCAATGTCAGATACAAGCCCCTCCCCCACTAACACACAGCCTGACCCACTCTCAGATAACAGCTCCTCCCTCACTAACACACAGCCTGTCCCATTCTCAGATACCAGCACCTCCCTGAATGACACACAGACTTCTCAGTCTCAGATACCAGCTCCTCCTTCATTATAACACAGCCTGTCCCAGTCTCAGATACCAGCTCCTCCCTCACTAACACACAGCACGTCCCACTCTCAGATACCAGCTCCTCCCTCATTAACACAAAGCCTTTCCCAATGTCAGATACAAGCCCCTCCCCCACTAACACACAGCCTGACCCACTCTCAGATAACAGCTCCTCCCTCACTAACACACAGACTGTCCCACTCTCAGATACCAGCTTCTCCTTGACTATAGCACAGACTGTGCCACTCTCAGATACCTGCTCCTCCCTCAGTAACTTAAAGCATGACGCACTCTCTGATACCAGCTCCTCCCTCACTAACACACAGCCTGTCCCAGTCTCAGATACCAGCTCCTCCCTCAATAACACAGCCTGTCTCACTCTCAGATACCAGCTCCTCCCGCACTAACACAAAACCTGTCCAACTCTCAGATAAAAGGTCCTCCCTCACTAACACACAGCCTGTCGGACTCTCAGATACAAGCTCCTCCCGCACTAACACAACACCTGCCCCAACTGTCAGATACCAGCTCCTCCCTCACTAACACACAGCCTGTCCCACTCTCTGATACCAGCTCCTCCCTCACTAAAACACAGCCTGTCCCACTCTCTGATACCAGCTCCTCCCTCACTAACACACAGCCTGTCGCATTCTCAGATACCAGCTGCTCCCTCACTAACACACAGCCTGTCCCACTCTCAGATAACAGCTCCTCCCTCAGTAACACACAGCCTGTCCCACTCTCAGATACCAGCTCCTCCCTCACTAATGCACAGCCTGTCCCACTCACAGATACCAACTCCACCATCACAAAAACACAGCCTGTCCCACACTCAGAATCCAGCTCCACCCTGACTAACACACAGCCTGTGCCACTCTCAGATACCAGCTCCTCCCTCAGTTACACAAAGGCTGTCTCACTCTCAGATTGCAGATCCTCGTTTACTATAACACGAACTTTGTCACACTCAGATACCAGCTTCTCCTTCACTATAGCACAGCCTGTGCCACTCTCAGATACATGCTCCTCCCTCACTTACTTAAAGCCTGACGCTCTCTCTGATACCAGCTCCTCCCACAATAACACACAGCCTGACCCACTCACAGATACCTGCTGCACTCTCAGTAACACAGCCTCTCCCACTCTCAGGGACCAGCTCCTCCCTCACTAACACACAGCCTGTCCCATTCTCTGATACCAGCTCCTGCCTCACTACCACACAGCCTGTCCCACTCTCCGATACCAGCTCCTCCCGCAGTAACACACAGCCTGTCCCACTCACAGACCAGTTACTCCCTCTCTAATGCTCACCCTTTCCCTCTTTCAGATACCACCTCCTCCCTGACGAACATACAGCTTGTCCCACTCTCTGATCCGAGCTCCTCCCTCACTAACACACAGCCTGTCCCACTCTCAGTTACCAGCTCCTCACTCATTAACACGCAGCTTGTCCCACTCTCAGATACCATCTCCTCCCTCACTAACACACAGCCTGTCACACACTCAGTTACCAGCTCCTCGCTCACTAACACACAGCCTGTCCCACTCTCAGATACCAGCTCCTCCCTCACTAACACAGCCTGTCCCACTCTCAGATACCAGCTCCTCCCTCACTAATACACAGCCTGGCCGACTCTCAGATATCAGCTCCTCCCTCCCTAACACACAGCCTGTCCCACTCTCAGATACCAGCTCCTCCCTCACTAACAAACAGCCTCTCCCACTCTCAGATACCAGCTCCACCATCATAAAATCACAGCCTGTCCCACTCTCAGATACCAGCTCCTCCCTCACTAACACACAGCCTGGCCGACTCTCAGATATCAGCTCCTCCCTCACTAACACACAGCCTGTCCCACACTCAGATACCAGCTCTTCCCTCACTAACCCACAGCGTGTCCCACTCAGATACCAGCTTCTCCCTCACTAACACACAGCCTGTCCCACTCTCAGATACCAGCTCCTCCCTCACTAACACACAGCTTGACCCCACTCTCAGATACCTGCTCCTCCCTCACTAACACACAGCCTGTCTCACGCTCAGAGTGCACCGCCTCCTTTACTATAACAGCCTTTTTCACTCTCAGATAACAGTTTCTCCTTCAATATAGCACAGACTAAACCACTCTCAGATACCAGCTCCTCCCTCACTAACACACAGCCTGTCCCACTCTCAGATACCAGCTCTTCCCTCAATAACACACAGCCTTTCCCACTCTCAGATACCAGCTCCTTCCACACTAACACACAGCCTGTCACACTCTCTGATACCAGCTTCTCTCTCACTAAAACACAGCCTGTCCCTCTGTCAGATACCAGCTCCTCCCTCACTAACACACAGCCTGGCTCACTCTCAGATACCAGTTCCTCCCTCACTAACAGACAGCATGTCCCACTCTCAGATACCAGCTCCTCCCTCACTAACACACAGCCTGTCCCACTCTCAGATAACATCTCCTCCCTCACTAACGCACAGCCTGTCACACTCTCAGATACCAGCACCTCCGTCTCTGACACACAGCCTTTCGCACACTCAGGTATAAGCTCCTCATTCACATACTCACAGCCTGTCCCACACTCAGATACCAGCTCCTCCCTCACTAACACGCAGCCTGTCCCACTCTCAGAAACCAGCTCCTCCCGCACTAGCACACAGCCTGTCCCACTCTCTGATACCAGCTCCTCCCTCACTAACACAAAGCCTGACACACTCTCTGATATCAGCTCCTCCCTCAATAACACACAGCCTTTCCCACTCTCAGATACCAGCTCCTCCCTCACTAACACACAGCCTGTCCCACTCTCTGATACCAGCTCCTCCCTCACTAACACAAAGCCTGACACACTCTGATACCAGCTCCTCCCTCAATAACACACAGCCTTTCCCACTCTCAGATACCAGCTCCTCCCTCACTAACACACAGCCTGTCCCACACTCAGATACCAGCTCCTCCCTCACTAACACACAGCCTGTCCCACTCTCAGATACCAGCTCCTCCCTCACTAACACACAGCCTGTCCCACACTCAGATACCAGCTCCTCCCTCACTAACACACAGCCTGTCCCACTCTCATATACCAGCTCGTCCCTCACTAACACACAGCCTGTCACACTCTCAGATACCAGCTCCTCCTTCACTATAACACAGCCTGTCCCACTCTCAGATACCATCTCCTCCCTCCCTAACACACATCCTGTCCCACTCTCAGATACCAGCTCCTCCCTCACTAACAAACAGCCTCTCCCACTCTCAGATACCAGCTCCACCATCATAAAATCACAGCCTGACCCACTCTCAGATACCATCTCCTCCCTCACTTACACAAAACTTGTCCCACTCTCAGATAACAGCTCCTCCCTCAGTAACACAAAGCCTGTCCCAATCTCAGACAGCAGCTCCTCCCTCACTAACACAGCCTGTCCCAGTCTCTGATACCTGCTCCTCCCTCACTAAAACACAGCCTGTCCCACTCTCAGATAACAGCTCCTCCCTCACTAACACAGAGCCTGTCCCACTCTCAGATCCCAGCACCTCCCTCACTAACACAGCCTGTCCTACTCTCAGATACCAGCGTTTCCCTCACTAACACACAGCCTTTCCCACTCTCAGATACCAGCTCCTCCCTCACAAACACACAGCCTGTCTCACTCACATTTACCAGCTCCTCCCTCACTAACTCACAGCCTGTCCCACTCTCAGATACCAGCTCCTCCCTGACTAAGACACAGCCTGTTCCTCTTTCAGATACCAGCTCTCCTCCTTCACTAACACACAGCCTGTTCCACTCAGATACCTGCTCCTCCCTCACTAACACACAGCCTGTCTCACTCTCAGATACCAGCTCCTCCTTCACTAAAGCACACACTGTCCCTCTCTGATACCTGCACCTCCCACACTAACACTCAGTCTGCCTCTCTTTCAAATACAAGCTCCTCCCTCACTAACACACAGCCTGTCGCACTCTCAGACACCAGCTCCTCCCTCTCTAACACACAGCCTGTCTCACACTCAGATATCAGCTCCTCGCTCACTAACACACAGCATGTCCCACTCTCAGATACCAGCACCTCCCTCACTAACACACAGCCTGTTCCACTCAGATACCTGCTCCTCCCTCACTAACACACAGCCTGTCCCACTCTCAGATACCAGCTTCTCTCTCACTAATACACTGGCTACTTCACTCTCAGATACCAGCTCCTCCTTCACTGTAACACAGCCTGTCCCATTCTCAGATACCAGCTCCTCCCTCATTAACACACAGCCTGTCTCACTCTCAGATACCAGCTCCTCCCTCACTAACACACAGCCTTTCCCAATGTCAGATACAAGCCCCTCCCCCACTAACACACAGCCTGACCCAGTCTCAGATAACAGCTCCTCCCTCACTAACACACAGCCTGTCCCACTCTCAGATACCAGCTCCTCCTTCACTAAAGCACACACTGTCCCTCTCTGATACCTGCACCTCCCTCACTAACACTCAGCCCGTCTCTCTTTCAAATACAAGCTCCTCCCTCACTAACACAGAGCCTGTCACACACTCAGACACCAGCTCCTCCCTCTCTAACACACAGCCTGTCTCACACTCAGATACCAGTCCCTCCCTCACTAACACACAGCCTGTCCCACTCTCAGATACCAGCTCCTCCCTCAATAACACACAGCCTGTCTCACTCTCAGATACCAGATGCTCCCTCAATAAAACACAGCCTGTCCCATTCTCAGATACCAGCTCCTCTCTCATGAACACACAGCCAGGCCCACTCTCAGATACCAGCTGCTCCTTCACTAACAGACACCATGTCCAACTCTCAGATACCAGCTCCTCCCTCACTAACACACAGCCTGTCCCAATCTCAGATACCAGCTCCTCCCTCATTAACACACAGCCTGTACGACTCTCAGATAACAGCATCTCTCACACTAACACACAGCCGCTCCCACTCTCAGATTCCAGCTCCACCATCACAAAAACACAGCCTGTCCCACTCTCAGATACCAGCTCCTCCCTCACTAACACACATCCTGTCCCACTCTCAGATACCAGCTTTCCTCCCTCACTAACACACAGCCTGATGCACTCTCAGATACCTGCTCCTCCCTCACTAACACACAGCCTGTCTCACTCTCAGATTGCTGCTCCTCCTTTACTATAACACAGCCTTTGTCACTGTCAGATACCAGCTCCTCCTTCACTATAGCACAGCCTGTCCCACTATCAGATACCAGCTCCTCCCTCACTAACTCACAGCCTGTCCCACTCTCAGATAGCAGCTCCTCCCTCACTAACACAGAGCCTGTCCCACTCTCAGATACCAGCTCCTCCCTGACTAAGACACAGCCTGTTCCTCTTTCAGATACCAGCTCCTCACTCACTAACACACAGCCTGTCCCACTCTCAGATACCAGCTCTCCTCCCTCACTAACACACAGCCTGTTCCACTCAGATACCTGCAGCTCCCTCACTAACACACAGCCTGTCTCACTCTCAGATACCAGATCCTCCTTCAATAAAGCACACAATGTCCCTCTCTGATACCTGCACCTCCCTCACTAACACTCAGTCTGGCTCTCTTTCAAATACAAGCTCCACCCTCACTAACACAGAGCCTGTCGCACTCTCAGACACCAGCTCCTCCCTCTCTAACACACAGCCTGTCCCAATCTCAGATACCAGCTCATCCCTCACTAATGCACAGCCTCTCCCACTCTCAGATACCAGCTCCTCCTTCACTATAACACAGTCTGTCCCATTCTCAGATACCAGCTCCTCCCTCAATAACACACAGCCTGTCTCACTCTCAGATACCAGCTGCTCCCTCAATAACAGACAGCCTGTCCCACTCTCAGATACCAGCTCCTCCCCCATTAACACACAGCCTGGCCCACTGTCAGATACCAGCTCCTCCCTCACTAACACACAGCATGTCCCACTCTCAGATACCAGCTCCTCATTCACTAACACACAGGCTGTCCCAATATCAGATACCAGCTCCTGCCTCACGAACAGACAGCCTGTACGGTTCTCAGATAACAGCATCTCCCACACTAACACACAGCCCCTCCCACTCTCAGATTCCAGCTCCACCATCACAAAAACACAGCCTGTCCCACTCTCAGATTCCAGCTCCTCCCTCACTAACACACAGCCTGTCCCACTCTCAGATACCAGCTTTCCTCCCTCACTAACACACAGCCTGATGCACTCTCAGATACCTGCTCCTCCCTCACTAACACGCAGCCTGTCTCAGTCTCAGATTGCAGCTCCTCCTTTACTATAACACAGCCTTTGTCACTCTCATATACCAGCTCCTCCTTCACTATAGCACAGCCTGTCCCACTCTCAGATACCAGCTACTCCCTTACTAACACACAGCATGTCCCACTCTCAGATACCAGCTCCTCACTCACTAACACACAGCCTGTCCCAATCTCAGATGCCAGCTCCTGCCTCACTAACACACAGTCTGTCCAACTCTCAGATACCAGCTCTTCCCTCACTAACACACAGCCTGTCTCACTCTCAGATATGAGCTCCTCCCTCACTAACACACAGTCTGTACCAATCTCAGATACCAGCTCCTCCCTCACTAACACACAGTCTGCACCAATCTCAGATACCAGCTATTTCCTCACAAAAACCCAGCCAGTCCCACTCGCAGATACCAGCTCCTCCCTCACTAACACTGAGTCTGTCCCACTCTCAAATACCACGTCTTCCCTCACTAACACAGAGCCTGTCCCACAGTCAGATATTATCTCCTCCATCACTCACACTCAGCCTGTCCCTCTCTCAGATACGAGCTCCTCCCTCACTCACACACAGCCTGTCCTCCTCTCAGAAACCAGCTCCTCCCTCACTGACACACAGCCTGTCCCTCTCTCACTTACAAGCTCCTCCCTCACTAACACAGAGCCTTTCCTACTCTCAGATACCAGTTCCTCCCTTACTCACACACAGCCTGTCCCACACTCAGATACCAGCTCCTACCTCACTAACACACAGACTGTCCCACTCTCAGATACCAACTTCTCCCTCACTAACACACAGCCTGTCCCACACTCAGATACCAGCTCCTACCTCACTAACACACAGACTGTCCCACTCTCAGATACCAACTTCTCCCTCACTAACACACAGTCTGTCCCACTCTCAGATACCAGCTCCTCCCTCACTAACACACAGCCTGTCCCACACTCAGATACCAGCTCCTCCCTCACTAACAAACAGCCTGTCCCACTCTCAGATACCAGCTCCTCCCTCAGTAACACACAGCCTGTCCCACTCTCAGATACCAGCTCCTCCCTCACTAACACACAGCCTGTCTCACTCTCAGATACCAGCTCCTCCCTCACTAACACAGAGCCTGTCCCACACTCAGATACCAGCTTCTCCCTCACTAACACACAGCCTGTCCCACGCTCAGATACCAGCTCCTCCCAGACTACACAAAGTCTGTCCCACTATCATATACCAGCTCCTTCCTCACTAACACACAGCCTGTCCCACTCTCAGATCCCAGCTCATCCCTCGCTAACACACAGCCAGTCTCACTCTCAGATCCCAGCTCATCCCTCACTAACACACAGTCTGTCCCATTCACAGATGTCATCTCCTCCCTGAATAACACACATCCTTTCCCACTCTCATATACCAGCTCCTTCTTCACTAACACACAGCCTGGCCCAATCCCAGATACCAGCTCCTTCCTCACTACTACATAGCCTGTCCCATTCCCAGATACCAGCTCCTCCCTCAGTAACACACAGCCTGTCCCACTCTCAGATACCAGCTCCTCCCTCACTAACACACAGCCTGTCCCACTCTCAGATACCAGCTCCTCCCTCATTAACACAAAACCTTTCCCAAAGTCAGATACAAGCCCCTCCCCCACTAACACACAGCCTGTCCCATTCTCAGATACCAGCTCCTCCCTCATTAACACAAAACCTTTCCCAAAGTCAGATACAAGCCCCTCCCCCACTAACACACAGCCTGTCCCATTCTCAGATAACAGCTCCTCCCTCACTAACACACAGCCTGTCCCACTCTCAGATACCAGCTCATCCCTCACTAATGCACAGCCTTTCCCATTCTCAGATACCAGCTCCTCCTTCACTATAACACAGCCTGTCCCTTTCTCAGATACCAGCTCCTCCCTCAATAACACACAGCCTTTCCCACTCTCAGATACCAGCTCCTCCCCCATTAACACACAGCCTGGCCCACTGTCAGATACCAGCTCCTCCCTCACTAACACACAGCCTGTCCCAATCTCAGATACCAGCTCCTCCCTCACTAACACACAGCCTGTACGGCTCTCAGATAACAGCATCTCTCACACTAACACACAGCCGCTCCCACTCTCAGATTCCAGCTCCACCATCACAAAAACACAGCCTGTCCCACTCTCAGAGTACAGCTCTTCCTTTACTATAAAACCGCCTTTGTCACTCTCAGATACCAGCTCCTCCTTCACTAACACGCAGCCTGTCCCACTCTGAGATACCAGCTCCTACCTCACTAACACGCAGCCTGTCCCACTCTCAGATACCAGCTCCTCCCTCACTCACACACAGCCTGTCTCACTCTCAGATATATGCTCCTCCCTCACTAACACACAGTCTGTTCCAATCTCAGATACCAGCTCCTCCATCACTAACACACAGTCTGTACCAATCTCAGATACCAGCTACTTCCTTACAAACACCCAGCCAGTCCCACTCGCAGATACCAGCTCCTCCCTCACTCACACACAGCCTGCCCCTCTCTTACTTACAAGCGCCTCCCTCACTAACACAGAGCCTTTCCTACTCTCAGATACCAGCTCCTCCCTCACTCACACACAGCCAGTCACACTCTCAGATACCAGCTTCTCCCTCACTAACACACAGCCTGTCCCACGCTCAGATACCAGCTCCTCCCAGACTACACACAGTCTGACCCACTCTCAGACACCAGCTCCTCCCTGACTAACACCCAGCCAGTCCTAGTCCCGGATACCTGCTCCTCCCTCACTAAAACACAGCCTGTCCCGCTCTCAGATACCAGCTCCTCCCTCACTAACACACAGCCTGCCCCACTCTCAGATCCCACGTCCTCCCTCACTAACACACATCATGTCCCACTCTCAGATACCAGCTCCTCCTTCACGAACACACAGCCTGTCCAACTCTCAGATACCAGCTCCTCCCTCACTAACACACAGCCTCTCCCAATCTTCGATACCGGAATATCCTTCACTGACACACAGCCTGTCCCACTCTCAGATACCAGCTCCTCCCTCACTAACACACAGCATGTCCCACTCTCAGATACCAGCTCCTCCCTCACTAACACACAAGCTGTCCCACTCTCAGATACCAGCTCCTCACTCATTAACACACAGCCTGTCCCACTCTCAGATACCAGCTCCTCCCTCCCTAACATGCAGCACGTCCCACTCTCAGGTACCATCTCCTCCCTCACTAACAAACGTCCTGTCCCACTGTCAGATACCATCTCCTCCCTCACTAAAACACAATCTCTCCCACTCTCACATATCAGCTCCTCCCTCCCTAACAGACAGCACGTCCCACTCTCAGATACCCCCTCCTCACTCAGTAACACGCAGCCTGTCTAAATCTCAGATACCAGCTCTTCATCAGTAACACACAGCCGGTCCCACTCTCAGATACCAGCTCCTCCCTCACGAACACACAGCCTGTCCCACTCTCAGATACCAGCTCCTCCCTCACTAACACACAGCCTGTCCCACTCTCAGATACCAACTCCTCCTTCACTAACACACATCCTGTCCCACTCTCAAATGCCAACTCCTCACTCAATAACACAGCGTGTCCCAAACTCAGATCCCAGCTCCTCCCTCACTAACACACAGCCTGTCTTACTCTCTGATACCAGCTCCTCTGTCACTTACAGACAGCCTGTCACACGCTCAGATACCACATCCTCTCTCACTTACACACAGCCTGTCCACTCTCAGATACAAGCTTCTCCCTCAGTAACTCACAGCCTTTCACACTCTCAGATACCAGCTCCTCCAAAACTAACACACAGCCTTTCCGAAGATCAGATAGCAACTCCTCCCTGAATTTCACACAGTCTGTCCCACGCTCAGATACAAGCGCCTCCCTCACTAACACATAGCCTGTCCCACTCTCAGATACCAGTTCCTCCCTCACTGACACACAGCCTCTCCCACTCTCAGATACCAGCTCCTCCCTCACTAACACACAGCCTGTCCCAATCTTCGATACCGGAATATCCTTCACTAACACACAGCCTGTCCCACTCTCAGATACCAGCTCCTCCCTCAATAACACAGCCAGTCCCATGCTCAGATACCAGCTCCTCCCTCACTAACACACAGCCTGTCTCGCTTTCAGATACCAGCTCCTATGTCACTCAAACACAGCCTGGCCCACTCTCAGATACGAGCACCTCACTCACTAATCCACGGCCTGTCCCACTCTGAGATACCAGCTTCTCCCTCACTAACACACAGTCTGTCTCACTCTCAAATACCAGCTTCTCCATCACTAACACACAGCCTGTATAACTCCCTGATACCAGTTCCTCCCTCAAAAACACACAGCCTGTCCCACTCTCAGATACCACCTCCTCCCTCACTCACACACAGCCTGTCCCACTCTCAGATACCAGCTCCACCCTCACTAACACTCAGCCTGTCCCACTCTCAGATACCAGTTCCTCCCTCAAAAACACACAGCCTGTCCCACTCTCAGATACCAGCTCCTCCCTCACTAACACACAGCCTGTCCCACTCTCAGATACCAGCGCCTCCCTCACTAACACACATAATGTCCCATTCTCAGAAACCAGCTCCTCCCTCAATAACACAGCCTGTCCCAAACTCAGATCCCAGCTCCTCCCTCAGTAACACACATAATGTCCCACTCTGATACTAGCTCCTCCCTCACTAACACACAGCCTGTCCCACTCTCAGATACCAGCGCCTCCCTCACTAACACACAGCCGGTCTCACTCTCAGATACCAGCTCCTCCCTCACTAACACACAGCCTGTCCCACTCTCAGATACCTTCTCCTCCCTCACTAACACACAGCCTGTCCCATTCTCAGATACCAGCTCCTCCCTCACTAACATACAGCCTGTCCCATTCTCAGATACCAGCTCCTCCGTGACTAACACACAGCCTGTCCCATCTCAAATATCAGCTCCTCCCTTACAAACCCACAGCCTGTCCCACACCCAGATACCAATCCCTCCCTCAATAACACAGCCTGTCCCACTATCAGATACGAGCTCCTCCCTCACTAACACAGTCTGTCCCTCTCTCAGATACCAGCTCTTCCCTGACTAACACACAGCCTGTCCCTCTCCCAGATACCAGCTCCTCCCTCACTTACACACAGCCTGTCCCACTCTCAGATACCAGCTCCTCCCTCACTAACACAGAGCCTGTCCTATCACAAATATCGGCTCCTCTCTTACTAACCCACAGCCTGACCCACACTCAGATTCCAGCTTCTCCCTCACTCAAACACAGCCTGTCCTTCTCTCAGATACGAGCACCTCACTCACTAATCCACGGCCTGTCCCACTCTGAGATACCAGCTTCTCCCTCACTAACACACAGTCTGTCTCACTCTCAAATACCAGCTTCTCCATCACTAACACACAGCCTGTATAACTCCCTGATACCAGTTCCTCCCTCAAAAACACACAGCCTGTCCCACTCTCAGATACCAGCTCCTCCCTCACTCACACACAGCCTGTCCCACTCTCAGATACCAGCTCCACCCTCACTAACACTCAGCCTGTCCCACTCTCAGATACCAGTTCCTCCCTCAAAAACACACAGCCTGTCCCACTCTCAGATACCAGCTCCTCCCTCACTAACACACAGCCTGTCCCACTCTCAGATACCAGCGCCTCCCTCACTAACACACATAATGTCCCATTCTCAGAAACCAGCTCCTCCCTCAATAACACAGCCTGTCCCAAACTCAGATCCCAGCTCCTCCCTCAGTAACACACATAATGTCCCACTCTGATACTAGCTCCTCCCTCACTAACACACAGCCTGTCCCACTCTCAGATACCAGCGCCTCCCTCACTAACACACAGCCTGTCCCACTCTCAGATACCAGCTCCTCCCTCACTAACACACAGCCTGTCCCACTCTCAGATACCAGCGCCTCCCTCACTAACACACAGCCTGTCCCACTCTCAGATACCAGCTCCTCCCTCACTAACACACAGCCTGTCCCACTCTCAGATACCAGCTCCTCCTCAGTAACACACAGCCTGTCCAACTCTGAGATACCAGCTCGTCCCTCACTAACACACAGCCTGTCCCAATCTTCGATACCGGAATATCCTTCACTAACCAAAGCCTGTTCCACTCTCAGATACCAGCTCCTCCCTCTCTAACATACAGCCTGTCCCATTCTCAGATTCCAGCTCCTCCGTGACTAACACACAGCCTGTCCCATCTCAAATATCAGCTCCTCCCTTACAAACCCACAGCCTGTCCCACACCCAGATACCAATCCCTCCCTCAATAACACAGCCTGTCCCACTATCAGATACGAGCTCCTCCCTCACTAACACAGTCTGTCCCTCTCTCAGATACCGCTCTTCACTGACTAACACACAGCCTGTCCCTCTCCCAGATACCAGCTCCTCCCTCACTAACACACAGCCTGTCCCATCTCAAATATCAGCTCCTCCCTTATTAACCCACAGCCTGTCCCACGCCCAGATACCAATCCCTCCCTCAATAACACAGCCTGTCCCACTATCAGATACGAGATCCTCCCTCACCAACACAGTCTGTCCCACTCTCAGATACCAGCTCTTCCCTGACTAACACACAGCCTGTCCCTCTCCCAGATACCAGCTCCTCCCTCACTTAAACACAGCCTGTCCCACTCTCAGATACCAGCTCCTCCCTCACTAACACAGAGCCTGTCCCATCTCAAATATCAGCTCCTCCCTTACTAACCCACAGCCTGACCCACACTCAGATTCCAGCTTCTGCCTCACTCAAACACAGCCTGACCCTCTCTCAGATACGAGCACCTCCCTCACTAATACACAGCCTGTCCCACTCTCAGATACCAGCTCCTCCCTCACTAACACACAGCCTGTCTCACTCTCAAATACCAGCTTCTCCATCACTAACACACAGCCTGTCCCACTCTCAGATACCAGCTCCTCCCTCTCTAACATACAGCCTGTCTCACTCTCAGATACCAGCTTCTCCCTCACTAACACACAGCCTGTCTCACTGTCAAATACCAGCTTCTCCATCACTAACACACAGCCTGTATAACTCTCAGATACCAGCTCCTCCCTCTCTAACATACAGCCTGTCTTACTCCCAGATACCAGCTCCTCCCTCAAAAACACACAGCCTGTCCATTTCTCAGATACCAGCTCCTCCCTCACTAACAGAGACTTTCCTACTCTCAGATACCAGCTCCTCCCTCACTCACACACAGCCTGTCCCACTCTCAGATACCAGCTCCTCACTCTCTAACGCACAGCCTGTCCCATTCTCAGATACCAGCTCCTCCCTCACTAACACACAGCCTGTCCCACTCTCAGATACCAGCTCCTCCCTCTCTAACACACAGCCTCACCCACTCTCAGATACCAGCTCCTCCATCTCTAACACACAGCCTGTCCCATTCTCAGATACCAGCTCCTCCGTGACTATCACACAGACTGTCCCACTCTCAGATACCAGCTCCTCCCTGACTAACACACAGCCTGTCCCATCTCAAATATCAGCTCCTCCCTTACAAACCCACAGCCTGTCCCACACCCAGATACCAAGCCCTCCCTCAAAAACGCAGCCTGTCCCACTATCAGATACGAGCTCCTCCCTCACTAACACAGTCTGTCCCACACTCAGATACCAACTCTTCCCTGACTAACACACAGCCTGTCCCTCTCCCAGATACCAGCTCCTCCCTCACTTACACACAGCCTGTCCCACTCTCAGATACCAGCTCCTCCCTCACTAACACAGATCCTGTCCCAGCTCAAATATCAGCTCCTCCCTTACTAACCCACAGCCTGACCCACACTCAGATTCCAGCATCTGCCTCACTCAAACACAGCCTGACCCTCTCTCAGATACGAGCACCTCCCTCACTAATACACAGCGTGTCCCACTCTCAGATACCAGCTCCTCCCTCACGAACACACAGCCTGTCTCACTCTCAAATACCAGCTTCTCCATCACTAACACACAGCCTGTATAACTCTCAGATACCAGCTCCTCCCTCTCTAACATACAGCCTGTCCCACTCTCAGATACCAGCTCCTCCCTCACTAACAGAGACTTTCCTACTCTCAGATACCAGCTCCTCCCTCACTCACACACAGCCTGTATAACTCTCAGATACCAGCTCCTCCCTCTCTAACATACAGCCTGTCCTACTCCCAGATACCAGCTCCTCCCTGAAAAACACACAGCCTGTCCCACTCTCAGATACCAGCTCATCCCTCACTAACAGAGACTTTCCTACTCTCAGATACCAGCTCCTCCCTCACTCACACACAGCCTGTCCCACTCTCAGATACCAGCTCCTCACTCTGTAACGCACAGCCTGTACGATTCTCAGATACCAGCTCCTCCCTCACTAACACACAGCCTGTCCCACTCTCAGATACCAGCTCCTCCCTCTCTAACACACAGCCTCAACCACTCTCAGATACCAGCTCCTCCATCTCTAACACACTGCCTGTCCCATTCTCAGATACCAGCTCCTCCGTGACTAACACACAGCCTGTCCCACTCTCAGATACCTGCTCCTCCCTGACTAACACCCAGCCTGTCCCATTTCAAATATCAGCTCCTCCCTTACAAACCCACAGCCTGTCCCACACCCAGATACCAATCCCTCCCTCAATAACGCAGCCTGTCCCACTATCAGATACGAGCTCCTCCCTCACTAACACAGTCTGTCCCTCTCTCAGATACCAGCTCCTCCCTTACTAACCCACAGCCTGACCCACACTCAGATTCCAGCTTCTGCCTCACTCAAACACAGCCTGACCCTCTCTCAGATACGAGCACCTCCCTCACTAATACACAGCCTGTCCCACTCTCAGATACCAGCTCCTCCCTCACGAACACACAGCCTGTCTCACTCTCAAATACCAGCTTCTCCATCACTAACACACAGCCTGTATAACTCTCAGATACCAGCTCCTCCCTCTCTAACATACAGCCTGTCCTACTCCCAGATACTAGCTCCTCCCTCAAAAACACACAGCCTGTCCCACTCTCAGATACCAGCTCCTCCCTCACTAACAGAGACTTTCCTACTCTCAGATACCAGCTCCTCCCTCACTCACACACAGCCTGTCCCACTCTCAGATACCAGCTCCTCCCTCACTAACACTCAGCCTGTCCCACTCTCACATACCACCTCCTCCCTCAGTAACACAGAGCCTGTCTCACTCTCAGATACCAACTCCTCCCTCACTAACACACAGCCTGTCCGACTCTCAGATACCAGCTCCTCCCTCACTAACACTCAACCTGTCTCACTCTCAGATACCAACTCATCCCTCACTAACACACAGCCTGTCCCGTTCTCAGATACCTGCTCCTCCCTCAGTAACACACATAATGCCCCACTCTGATACTAGCTCCTCCCTCACTAACACACAATCTGTCCCACTCTCAGAAACCAGCTCCTTCCACAATAACACAGTCTGTCCCAAACTCAGATCCCAGCTCCTCCCTCAGTAACACACAGCCTGTCTCACTCTCTGATACCAGCTCCTCTGTCACTAACAGACAGCCTGTCACGCGCTCAGATACCAGCTCCTCTCTCACTAACACACATCCTGTCCCACTCTCAGATACCAGCTCCTCCCTCACTAACACACAGCCTGTCCCACTCTCAGATACCAGCTCCTCCCTCCAGAACACACAGCCTGTCCCACTCTCAGATACCAACTCCTCCCTCACCAACACACAGCCTGTCCCACTCTCAGATACAAGCTCCTCCCTCACAAACACACACTCTGTTCCACTCTCAGATACCAGCTCAACCCTCACTAATAAACAGCCTGTCGCACTCTCAGATACCAGCTCCACCCTCACTGACACACAGCCTGTCCCACTCTCAGATACCAGCTCCTCCCTCACTAACACACAGCCTGTCCCACTCTCTGATACCAGCTTCTCCCTCACTAACACACAGCCTGTCCCACTCTCAGATACCAGCTCCTCCCTCACCAACACACAGCCTGTCTCAATCTCAGGTACCAGCTCCTCCCTCACTAACACACCGCCTGTCTCACTCTCAGGTACCAGCTCCTCCCTCACTAACATATAGCCTGTCCCACTCTCAGATACCACCTCCTCCCTCAGTAACACACAATCTGTCCCACTCTCAGATACCAGCTCCTCGCTCACACACACAGCCTGTCGCAATCTCAGGTACCAGCTCCTCCTTCACTAACATGCAGCCTGTCGCACTCTCAGATACCAGCTCCTCCCTCACTCACACACAGCCTGTCCCAATCTCAGATACGAGCTCCTCCCTCACTAACACTCAGCCTGTCCCAGTCTCAGATACCAGCTCCTCCATCATTGAAACACAGTTTGTCCCACTACCAGATACCTGCCCCACCCTCACTAACACACAGCCTGTCCCACTCTCAGATACCAGCTCCTCCCTCACTAACACACAGCCTGTCCCACTCTCAGATACCAGCTCCTTCCTCACTAACACACAGCCTGTCCAAGAATCAGATAGCAGCTCATCCGTCACTAATACACAGCCTTTCCTACTCTCAGATATCAGCTCCTCCCTCTCTAACACACAGCATGTCCTACTTCCAGATACCTGCCCCACCCTCACTAACACACAGCCTGTCCCACTCTCAGATACCAGCTCCTCCCTCAATGACACACAGCCTGTCCGACTCTCAGATACCAGCTCCTCCCTCACTAACACTCAACCTGTCTCACTCTCAGATACCAACTCATCCCTCACTAACACACAGCCTGTCCCGTTCTCAGATACCTGCTCCTCCCTCAGTAACACACATAATGCACCACTCTGATACTAGCTCCTCCCTCACTAACACACAATCTGTCCCACTCTCAGAAACCAGCTCCTTCCACAATAACACAGTCTGTCCCAAACTCAGATCCCAGCTCCTCCCTCAGTAACACACAGCCTGTCTCACTCTCTGATACCAGCTCCTCTGTCACTAACAGACAGCCTGTCACGCGCTCAGATACCAGCTCCTCTCTCACTAACACACATCCTGTCCCACTCTCAGATACCAGCTCCACCCTCACTAACACACAGCCTGTCCCACTCTCAGATACCAGCTCCTCCCTCCAGAACACACAGCCTGTCCCACTCTCAGATACCAACTCCTCCCTCACCAACACACAGCCTGTCCCACTCTCAGATACAAGCTCCTCCCTCACAAACACACACTCTGTTCCACTCTCAGATACCAGCTCAACCCTCACTAATAAACAGCCTGTCGCACTCTCAGATACCAGCTCCACCCTCACTGACACACAGCCTGTCCCACTCTCAGATACCAGCTCCTCCCTCACTAACACACAGCCTGTCCCACTCTCTGATACCAGCTTCTCCCTCACTAACACACAGCCTGTCCCACTCTCAGATACCAGCTCCTCCCTCACCAACACACAGCCTGTCTCAATCTCAGGTACCAGCTCCTCCCTCACTAACACACCGCCTGTCTCACTCTCAGGTACCAGCTCCTCCCTCACTAACACATAGCCTGTCCCACTCTCAGATACCACCTCCTCCCTCAGTAACACACAATCTGTCCCACTCTCAGATACCAGCTCCTCGCTCACACACACAGCCTTTCGCAATCTCAGGTACCAGCTCCTCCTTCACTAACATGCAGCCTGTCGCACTCTCAGATACCAGCTCCTCCCTCACTCACACACAGCCTGTCCCAATCTCAGATACGAGCTCCTCCCTCACTAACACTCAGCCTGTCCCAGTCTCAGATACCAGCTCCTCCATCACTGAAACACAGCCTGTCCCTCTACCAGATACCTGCCCCACCCTCACTAACACACAGCCTGTCCCACTCTCAGATACCAGCTCCTCCCTCACTAACACACAGCCTGTCCCACTCTCAGATACCAGCTCCTTCCTCACTAACACACAGCCTGTCCAAGAATCAGATAGCAGCTCATCCGTCACTAATACACAGCCTTTCCTACTCTCAGATATCAGCTCCTCCCTCTCTAACACACAGCATGTCCTACTTCCAGATACCTGCCCCACCCTCACTAACACACAGCCTGTCCCACTCTCAGATACCAGCTCCTCCCTCAATGACACACAGCCTGTCCCACTCTCAGATACAAGCTCCTCCCTCACAAACACACACTCTGTTCCACTCTCAGATACCAGCTCAACCCTCACTAATAAACAGCCTGTCGCACTCTCAGATACCAGCTCCACCCTCACTGACACACAGCCTGTCCCACTCTCAGATACCAGCTCCTCCCTCACTAACACACAGCCTGTCCCACTCTCTGATACCAGCTTCTCCCTCACTAACACACAGCCTGTCCCACTCTCAGATACCAGCTCCTCCCTCACCAACACACAGCCTGTCTCAATCTCAGGTACCAGCTCCTCCCTCACTAACACACCGCCTGTCTCACTCTCAGGTACCAGCTCCTCCCTCACTAACACATAGCCTGTCCCACTCTCAGATACCAGCTACTCCCTCACACACACAGCGTGTCCCTCTCTCTCTTACGAGCTCCTCCCTCAAACACACACCCTGTCCGATTCTCAGATACCAGCTCCTCGCTCACACACACAGCCCGTCGCAATCTCAGATACCAGCTCCTCCTTCACTTACATGCAGTCTGTCCCACTCTCAGATACCAGCTCGTCCCTCACTCACACACAGCCTGTCCCAATCTCAGATAGCAGCTCCTGCCTCACTAAAACTCAGCCTGTCCCACTCTCAGATAACAGCTCCTACCTCACTAACACTCCGCCTGTCCCAGTCTCAGATACCAGCTGCTCCCTCACTAAAACACAGCCTGTCCCACTACCAGATACCTGCCCCACCCTCACTAACACACAGCCTGTCCCACTCTCAGATACCCGTTCCTCCCTCACTAACACACAGCCTGTCCCACTCCCAGAAACCAGCTCCTCCCTCTCGAACACACAGCCTGTCCCCCTCTCAGTTACCAGCTCCACCCTCAATCACGCACAGCCTGTCTCACTCTCAGATATCATCCCCTCCCTCACTAACACACAGCCTGTCTCATTCTCAGATACCAGCTCCTCCCTCACTAACACACAGCTGGTCCCACTCTCAGATACCAGCTGCTCCCTCACTAACACACAGCCTGTCCCACTCTCTGATACCAGCTCCTCCCTCACTAACACACAGCCTGTCCCACTCTCAATACCAGCTCCTCCTTCACTAACACACAGCCTGTCCCACTCCCAGATACCAGCTCCACCCTCACTAACACAGCCTGTCTCACTCTCAGATACCTGCTCCTCCCTCAGTAACACACAGCCTGTCCCACTCTCAGATCCCAGCTACTTCCTCACTAACACACAATCTGTCCCACTCTCAGATACCTGCTCCTCCCTCAGTAACACACAGCCTGTCCATTCTCAGATACCAACTCCTCCCTCAGTAACACACAGCCTGTCCCACTGTCAGATACCAGCTCCTCCCTCAGTAACACACAGCCTGTCCCATTCTCAGATACCACCTCCTCCCTCAGTAACACACAATCTGTCCCACTCTCAGATACCAGCTCCTCGCTCACACACACAGCCTGTCGCAATCTCAGGTACCAGCTCCTCCTTCACTAACATGCAGCCTGTCGCACTCTCAGATACCAGCTCCTCCCTCACTCACACACAGCCTGTCCCAATCTCAGATACGAGCTCCTCCCTCACTAACACTCAGCCTGTCCCAGTCTCAGATACCAGCTCCTCCATCACTGAAAGACAGCCTGTCCCACTACCAGATACCTGCCCCACCCTCACTAACACACAGCCTGTCCCACTCTCAGATACCAGCTCCTCCCTCACTAACACACAGCCTGTCCCACTCTCAGATACCAGCTCCTTCCTCACTAACACACAGCCTGTCCAAGAATCAGATAGCAGCTCATCCGTCACTAATACACAGCCTTTCCTACTCTCAGATATCAGCTCCTCCCTCTCTAACACACAGCATGTCCTACTTCCAGATACCAGCTCCACCCTCACTAACACAGCCTGTCTCACTCTCAGATACCTGCTCCTCCCTCAGTAACACACAGCCTGTCCCACTCAGGTACCAGCTCCTCACTCACTAACACACTGCCTGTCCCACTCTCAGATACCTGCTCCTCCCTCAGTAACACACAGTCTGTCCCACTCTCAGATCCCAGCTACTTCCTCAATAACACACAATCTGTCCCACTCTCAGATACTAGCTCCTCCCTCACTAACACAAAGCCTGTTCCATTCTCAGATACCTGCTCCTCCCTCAGTAACACACAGCCTGTCTCATTCTCAGATAGCAGCTCCTCCCTCAGTAACACACAGCTTGTCCCACTCTCAAATTCCAGCTACTCCCTCAATGACACACAGCCTGTCCCACACTCAGATACGAGCTCCTCCCTCACTAACACACAGCCATTCCCACTCTCAGATACCAGCTACTCCCTCACACACACAGCGTGTCCCTCTCTCTCTTACGAGCTCCTCCCTCAAACACACAGCCTGTCCGACTCTCAGATACCAGCTCCTCGCTCACACACACAGCCCGTCGCAATCTGTTACCAGCTCCTCCTTCACTAACATGCAGCCTGTCCCACTCTCAGATACCAGCTCCTCCCTCACTCACACACAGCCTGTCCCAATCTCAGATACCAGCTTCTCCCTCACTAACACTCAGCCTGCCCCACTCTCAGATAACAGCTCGTACCTCACTAACACTCAGCCTGTCCCAGTCTCAGATACCATCTCCTCCCTCACTAAAACACAGCCTGTCCCACTACCAGATACCTGCCCCACCCTCACTAACACACAGCCTGTCCCACTCTCAGATTCCAGCTCCTCCCTCACTCACACACAGCCTGTCCCACTCTCAGATACCAGCTCCTCACTCTCTAACGCACTGCCTGTCCCATTCTCAGATACCAGCTCCTCCCTCACTAACACACAGCCTGTCCCACTCTCAGATACCAGCTCCTCTCTCTCTAACACACAGCCTCACCCACTCTCAGATACAAGCTCCTCCATCTCTAACACACAGCCTGTCCCATTCTCAGATACCAGCTCCTCCGTGACTAACACACAGCCTGTCCCATTTCAAATATCAGCTCCTCCCTTACAAACCCACAGCCTGTCCCACACCCAGATACCAATCCCTCCCTCAATAACGCAGCCTGTCCCACTATCAGATACGAGCTCCTCCCTCACTAACACAGTCTGTCCCACTCTCAGATACCAGCTCTTCCCTGACTAAAACACAGCCTGTCCCTCTCCCAGATACCAGCTCCTCACTCACTTACACACAGCCTGTCCCACTCTCAGATACCAGCTCCTCCCTCACTAACACAGAGCCTGTCCCATCTCAAATATCAGCTCCTCCCTTACTAACCCACAGCCTGACCCACACTCAGATTCCAGCTTCTGCCTCACTCAAACACAGCCTGACCCTCTCTCAGATACGAGCACCTCCCTCACTAATACACAGCCTGTCGCACTCTCAGATACCAGCTCCTCCCTCACTAACACACAGCCTGTCTCACTCTCAAATACCAGCTTCTCCATCACTAACACACAGCCTGTATAACTCTCAGATACCAGCTCCTCCCTCTCTAACATACAGCCTGTCCTACTCCCAGATACCAGCTCCTCCCTCAAAAACACACAGCCTGTCCCACTCTCAGATACCAGCTCCTCCCTCACTAACAGAGACTTTCCTACTCTCAGATACGAGCTCCTCCCTCACTCACACACAGCCTGTCCCACTCTCAGATACCAGCTCCTCCCTCACTAACACTCAGCCTGTCCCACTCTCACATACCACCTCCTCCCTCAGTAACACAGAGCCTGTCTCACTCTCAGATACCAGCTCCTCCCTCACTAACACACAGCCTGTCCGACTCTCAGATACCAGCTCCTCCCTCACTAACACACAACCTGTCTCACTCTCAGATACCAACTCATCCCTCACTAACACACAGCCTGTCCCGTTCTCAGATACCAGCTCCTCCCTCAGTAACACACATAATGCCCCACTCTGATACTAGCTCCTCCCTCACTAACACAGAGCCTGTCCCATCTCAAATATCAGCTCCTCCCTTACTAACCCACAGCCTGACCCACACTCAGATTCCAGCTTCTGCCCCACTCAAACACAGCCTGACCCTCTCTCAGATACGAGCACCTCCCTCACTAATACACAGCCTGTCCCACTCTCAGATACCAGCTCCTCCCTCACTAACACACAGCCTGTCTCACTCTCAAATACCAGCTTCTCCATCACTAACACAGCCTGTATAACTCTCAGATACCAGCTCCTCCCTCTCTAACATACAGCCTGTCCTACTCCCAGATACCAGCTCCTCCCTCAAAAACACACAGCCTGTCCCACTCTCAGATACCAGCTCCTCCCTCACTAACAGAAACTTTCCTACTCTCAGATACCAGCTCCTCCCTCACTCACACACAGCTTGTATAACTCTCAGATACCAGCTCCTCCCTCACTAACACTCAGCCTGTCCCACTCTCACATACCACCTCCTCCCTCAGTAACACAGAGCCTGTCTCACTCTCAGATACCAGCTCCTCCCTCACTAACACACAGCCTGTCCGATTCTCAGATACCAGCTCCTACCTCACTAACACTCAACCTGTCTCACTCTCAGATACCAACTCATCCCTCACTAACACACAGCCTGTCCCGTTCTCAGATACCAGCTCCTCCCTCAGTAACACACATAATGCCCCACTCTGATACTAGCTCCTCTCTCACTAACACACAATCTGTCCCACAATCAGAAACCAGCTCCTCCCTCAATAACACAGTCTGTCCCAAACTCAGATACCAGCTCCTCCCTCACCAACACACAGCCTGTCCCACTCTCAGATACCAGCTCCTCCCTCACAAACACACACTCTGTTCCACTCTCAGATACCAGCTCAACCCTCACTAATAAACAGCCTGTCGCACTCTCAGATACCAGCTCCACCCTCACTGACACACAGCCTGTCCCACTCTCAGATACCAGCTCCTCCCTCACTAACACACAGCCTGTCCCACTCTCTGATACCAGCTTCTCCCTCACTAACACACAGCCTGTCCCACTCTCAGATACCAGCTCCTCCCTCACCAACACACAGCCTGTCTCAATCTCAGGTACCAGCTCCTCCCTCACTAACACACAGCCTCTCCCACTCTCAGATACAAGCTCAACCCTCAATAATACACAGCCATTCCTGCTCTCAGATATCAGCTCCTCCCTCTCTAACATACAGCCTGTCCCACTCTCAGATACCAGCTCCTCCCTCACTAACACACAGCCTGTCTCACTCTCTGGTACCAGCTCCTCCCTCACTAACACACAGCCTGTCCCGCTCTCAGATACCTGCTCCTCCCTCAGTAACACACAGCCTGTCCCACTCTCAGATACCTGCTCCTCCCTCAGTCACACACAGCCTGTCCCACTCTCAGATCCCAGCTACTTCCTCACTAACACACAATCTGTCCCACTCTCAGATACCAACTCCTCCCTCAGTAACACACAGACTGTCCCATTCTCAGATACCACCTCCTCCCTCAGTATCACACAGCCTGTCCCACTGTCAGATACCAGCTCCTCCCTCACTAACACACAGCCTGTCCCAATCTCAGATACCAGCTCCTTCCTCACTAACACACAGCCTGTCCAAGAATCAGATAGCAGCTCATCCGTCACTAATACACAGCCTTTCCTACTCTCAGATATCAGCTCCTCCCTCTCTAACACACAGCATGTCCTACTTCCAGATACCAGCTCCACCCTCACTAACACAGCCTGTCTCACTCTCAGATACCTGCTCCTCCCTCAGTAACACACAGCCTGTCCCACTCTCAGGTACCAGCTCCTCCCTTACTAACACACAGCCATTCCCACTCTCAGATACCAGCTACTCCCTCACACACACAGCGTGTCCCTCTCTCTCTTACGAGCTCCTCCCTCAAACACACAGCCTGTCCGACTCACAGATACCAGCTCCTCGCTCACACACACAGCCCGTTGCAATCTGTTACCAGCTCCTCCTTCACTAACATGCAGCCTGTCCCACTCTCAGATACCAGCTCCTCCCTCACTCACACACAGCCTGTCCCAATCTCAGATACCAGCTTCTCCCTCACTAACACTCAGCCTGCCCCACTCTCAGATAACAGCTCGTACCTCACTAACACTCAGCCTGTCCCAGTCTCAGATACCAGCTCCTCCCTCACTAACACACAGCCTGTCCCACTCTCAGATTCCAGCTCCTCCCTCACTCACACACAGCCTGTCCCACTCTCAGATACCAGCTCCTCACTCTCTAACGCACAGCCTGTCCCATTCTCAGATTCCAGCTCCTCCCTCACTAACACACAGCCTGTCCCACTCTCAGATACCAGCTCCTCCCTCTCTAACACACAGCCTCACCCACTCTCAGATAACAGCTCCTCCATCTCTAACACACAGCCTGTCCCATTCTCAGATACCAGCTCCTCCGTGACTAACACACAGCCTGTCCCACTCTCAGATACCTGCTCCTCCTTGACTAACACCCAGCCTGTCCCATTTCAAATATCAGCTCCTCCCTTACAAACCCACAGCCTGTCCCACACCCAGATACCAATCCCTCCCTCAATAACGCAGCCTGTCCCACTATCAGATACGAGCTCCTCCCTCACTAACACAGTCTGTCCCACACTCAGATACCAGCTCTTCCCTGACTAACACACAGCCTGTCCCTCTCCCAGATACCAGCTTCTCACTCACTTACACACAGCCTGTCCCACTCTCAGATACCAGCTCCTCCCTCACTAACACAGAGCCTGTCCCATCTCAAATATCAGCTCCTCCCTTACTAACCCACAGCCTGACCCACACTCAGATTCCAGCTTCTGCCCCACTCAAACACAGCCTGACCCTCTCTCAGATACGAGCACCTCCCTCACTAATACACAGCCTGTCCCACTCTCAGATACCAGCTCCTCCCTCACTAACACACAGCCTGTCTCACTCTCAAATACCAGCTTCTCCATCACTAACACAGCCTGTATAACTCTCAGATACCAGCTCCTCCCTCTCTAACATACAGCCTGTCCTACTCCCAGATACCAGCTCCTCCCTCAAAAACACACAGCCTGTCCCACTCTCAGATACCAGCTCCTCCCTCACTAACAGAGACTTTCCTACTCTCAGATACCAGCTCCTCCCTCACTCACACACAGCCTGTATAAATCTCAGATACCAGCTCCTCCCTCACTAACACTCAGCCTGTCCCACTCTCACATACCACCTCCTCCCTCAGTAACACAGAGCCTGTCTCACTCTCAGATACCAGCTCCTCCCTCACTAACACACAGCCTGTCCGATTCTCAGATACCAGCTCCTACCTCACTAACACTCAACCTGTCTCACTCTCAGATACCAACTCATCCCTCACTAACACACAGCCTGTCCCGTTCTCAGATACCAGCTCCTCCCTCAGTAACACACATAATGCCCCACTCTGATACTAGCTCCTCTCTCACTAACACACAATCTGTCCCACAATCAGAAACCAGCTCCTCCCTCAATAACACAGTCTGTCCCAAACTCAGATCCCAGCTCCTCCCTCAGTAACACACAGCCTGTCTCACTTTCTGATACCAGCTCCTCTCTCACTAACACACATCCTGTCCCACTGTCAGATACCAGCTCCTCCCTCACCAACACACAGCCTGTCCCATTCTCAGATTCCAGCTCCTCCCTCACTAACACACAGCCTGTCCCACTCTCAGATACCAGCTCCTCCCTCACTAACACTCAACCTGTCTCACTCTCAGATACCAACTCATCCCTCACTAACACACAGCCTGTCCCGTTCTCAGATACCAGCTCCTCCCTCAGTAACACACATAATGCCCCACTCTGATACTAGCTCCTCTCTCACTAACACACAATCTGTCCCACAATCAGAAACCAGCTCCTCCCTCAATAACACAGTCTGTCCCAAACTCAGATCCCAGCTCCTCCCTCAGTAACACACAGCCTGTCTCACTTTCTGATACCAGCTCCTCTCTCACTAACACACATCCTGTCCCACTGTCAGATACCAGCTCCTCCCTCACCAACACACAGCCTGTCCCACTCTCAGATACCAGCTCCTCCCTCAATAAAACTCAGCCTGTCCCACTCTCAGATAACAGCTCCTACCTCACTAACACTCCGCCTGTCCCAGTCTCAGATACCAGCTCCTCCCTCACTAAAACACAGCCTGTCCCACTACCAGATACCTGCCCCACCCTCACTAACACACAGCCTGTCCCACTCTCAGATACCACCTCCTCCCTCACTAACACACAGCCTGTCCCACTCTCAGATACCATCTCCTCCCTCACTAACACACAGCCTGTCCCACTCTCAGATACCACCTCCTCCCTCACTAACACACAGCCTGTCCCACTCTCAGATACCACCTCCTCCCTCACTAACACACAGCCTGCCCCACTCCCAGAAACCAGCTCCTCCCTCTCGAACACACAGCCTGTCCCACTCTCTGATACCAGCTCCTCCCTCACTAATAAACAGCCTGTCGCACTCTCAGATACCAGCTCCACCCTCACTGACACACAGCCTGTCCCACTCTCAGATACCAGCTACTCCCTCACTAACACACAGCCTGTCCCACTCTCTGATACCAGCTTCTCCCTCACTAACACACAGCCTGTCCCACTCTCAGATACCAGCTCCTCCCTCACCAACACACAGCCTGTCTCAATCTCAGGTACCAGCTCCTCCCTCACTAACACACAGCCTCTCCCACTCTCAGATACAAGCTCAACCCTCAATAATACACAGCCATTCCTGCTCTCAGATATCGGCTCCTCCCTCTCTAACATACAGCCTGTCCCACTCTCAGATACCAGCTCCTCCCTCACTAACACACAGCCTGTCTCACTCTCAGGTACCAGCTCCTCCCTCACTAACACACAGCCTGTCCCACTCTCAGATACCTGCTCCTCCCTCAGTAACACACAGCCTGTCCCACTCTCAGATACCTGCTCCTCCCTCAGTCACACACAGCCTGTCCCACTCTCAGATCCCAGCTACTTCCTCACTAACACACAATCTGTCCCACTCTCAGATACCAACTCCTCCCTCAGTAACACACAGCCTGTCCCATTCTCAGATACCAGCTCCTCCCTCAGTATCACACAGCCTGTCCCACTGTCAGATACCAGCTCCTCCCTCAGTAATACATAGCCTGTCCCATTCTGAGATACCAGCTCCTCCCTCAGTAACACACAGCCTGTCCCACTCTCAGATACCAGCCCCTTCCTCACTAACACACAGTCTGTCCCACTCTCTGATACCAGCTTCTCCCTCACTAACACACAGCCTGTCCCATTCTCAGATAACAGCTCCTACCTCACTAACACACAGCCTGTCCCACTCTCTGATACCAGCTTCTCCCTCACTAACACACAGCTGTCCCACTCTCAGATACCAGCTCCTCCCTCACTAACACACAGTCTGTCTCACTCTCAAATACCAGCTTCTCACTAACTATCACACAGCCTGTCCCACTCTCAGTTACCAGCTCCTCCCTCACTAACACACAGCCTGTCTCACTCTCAGATACCTGCTCCTCCCTCAGTAACACACAGCCTGTCCCACTCTCAGATACCTGCTCCTCCCTCAGTCACACACAGCCTGTCCCACTCTCTGATACCAGCTCCTCCTCCACTAACAAGCAGCCTGTCCCACTCTCAGATACCAGCTCCTCCCTCACTCACACACAGCCTGTCCCAATCTCAGATACCAGCTCCTCCCTCAATAAAACTCAGCCTGTCCCACTCTCAGATAACAGCTCCTCCCTCAGTAACACACAGCTTGTCCCACTCTCAAATTCCAGCTACTCCCTCACTAACACACAGCCTGTCCCACCCTCAGATACCAGCTGCTCCCTCACTAACACACAGCCTGTCCCACTCTCTGATACCAGCTCCTCCCTCACTAACACACAGCCTGTCCCACTCTCAATACCAGCTCCTCCTTCACTAACACACAGCCTGTCCCACTCCCAGATACCAGCTCCACCCTCACTAACACAGCCTATCTCACTCTCAGATATCTGCTCCTCCCTCAGTAAAACACAGCCTGTCCGACTCTCAGATCCCAGCTACTTCCTCACTAACACACAATCTGTCCCACTCTCAGATACCAGCTCCTCCCTCAGTAACACACAGCCTGTCCCATTCTCAGATACCAACTCCTCCCTCAGTAACACACAGCCTGTCCCACTGTCAGATACCTGCTCCTCCCTCAGTAACACACAGCCTGTCCCATTCTCAGATAACACCTCCTCCCTCAGTAACACACAATCTGTCCCTCTCTCAGATACCAGCTCCTCGCTCACACACACAGCCTGTCGCAATCTCAGGTACCAGCTCCTCCTTCACTAACATGCAGCCTGTCGCACTCTCAGATACCAGCTCCTCCCTCACTCACACACAGCCTGTCCCAATCTCAGATACGAGCTCCTCCCTCACTAACACTCAGCCTGTCCCAGTCTCAGATACCAGCTCCTCCATCACTGAAACACAGCCTGTCCCACTACCAGATACCTGCCCCACCCTCACTAACACACAGCCTGTCCCACTCTCAGATACCAGCTCCTCCCTCACTAACACACAGCCTGTCCCACTCTCAGATACCAGCTCCTTCCTCACTAACACACAGCCTGTCCAAGAATCAGATAGCAGCTCATCCGTCACTAACACACTGCCTGTCCCACTCTCAGATACCTGCTCCTCCCTCAGTAACACACAGTCTGTCCCACTCTCAGATCCCAGCTACTTCCTCACTAACACACAATCTGTCCCACTCTCAGATACTAGCTCCTCCCTCACTAACACAAAGCCTGTCTCATTCTCAGATACCAGCTCCTCCCTCAGTAACACACAGCTTGTCCCACTCTCAAATTCCAGCTACTCCCTCAATGACACACAGCCTGTCCCACACTCAGATATGAGCTCCTCCCTCACTAACACACAGCCATTCCCACTCTCAGATACCAGCTACTCCCTCACACACACAGCGTGTCCCTCTCTCTCTTACGAGCTCCTCCCTCAAACACACAGCCTGTCCGACTCTCAGATACCAGCTCCTCGCTCACACACACAGCCCGTCGCAATCTCAGATACCAGCTCCTCCTTCACTCACACACAGCCTGTCCCAATCTCAGATACCAGCTTCTCCCTCTCTAACACTCAGCCTGCCCCACTCTCAGATAACAGCTCGTACCTTACTAACACTCAGCCTGTCCCAGTCTCAGATACCAGCTCCTCCCTCAGTAACACACAGCCTGTTCCACTCTCAGATACCATCTCCTCCCTCACTAAAACACAGCCTGTCCCACTACCAGATACCTGCCCCACCCTCACTAACACACAGCCTGTCCCACTCTCAGATTCCAGCTCCTCCCTCACTAACACACAGCCTGTCCCACTCCCAGAAACCAGCTCCTCCCTCACTAACACACAGCCTGTCCCCCTCACAGTTACCAGCTCCTCCCTCAATAACACACAGCCTCTACCACTCTCTGATGCTGGCTCCTCCCTCACTAACACATAGCCTGTCCCACACTCAGATAACACCTCCTCCCTCAATAACACACAGCCTTTCCCACTCTCAGTTACCAGCTCCTCCCTCAATCACACACAGCCTGTCTCACTCTCAGATATCATCCCCTCCCTCACTAACACACAGCCTGTCTCAGTCTCAGATACCAGCTCCTCCCTCACTGACACACAGCCGGTCCCAATCTCAGATACCAGCTGCTCCCTCACTAACACACAGCCTGTCCCTCTCTCAGATACCAGCTCCTACTTCAGAAACACACAGCCTGTCCCACTCTCAGATACCAGCTTCTCCCTCACTCACACACAGTCTGTACCTCTCTCAGATACCAGCTACTCCCTCACTAACACACAGCCTGTCCAAGACTCAGAAAGCAGCTCATCCCTCACGAATAAACAGTCTTTCCTACTCTCAGACATCAGCTCCTCCCTATCTAACACACAGCCTGTCCTACTCCCTGATACCAGCTCCACCCTCACTAACACAGCCTGTCCGTCTCTCAGATACGAGCTCCTCCCTCAATATCACACAGCCTGTCCCATGCTCAGATACCAGTTACTCACTCACGAACACACAGCCTGTCCCACGCTCAGATACCAGTTCCTCCTCAATAACACAGCCTGCAACACTACAGATACCACCTCCTCCCTCACTAACACACAGCCTGTCCCACTCTCAGATACCATCTCCTCCCTCACTAACACAGAGCCTTTCCCCCTCGCAGATACCAGCTCCTCCCTCACTAACACACAGCCTGTCTCACTCTCAGATACCAGCTCCTCCCTCACTTACACACAGCCTGTCCAAATCTCAGATACCAGCTCCTCTCTCACTAACACACAGCCTGTCCCATTCTCAGACACCAGCTCCTCCCTCACTAACACACAGCCTGTCCCCCTTTCAGATACCAGCTCCTCCCTCAATAACTCACAGCCTGTTTCACTCTCAGATACCAACTCCTTAGTCACTAACACACAGCCTGTCCAACTCTCAGATACCAGCTCCTCCCTCAATAATTCACAGTCTGTCCTACTCTCAGATACCATCTCCTTCCTCTCTAACACACAGGCTGTCCCACTCTCAGATAACAGATCCTTCCACAGTCACACAGCCTGTCCCTCTCTCAGATACCAACACCTCCCTCACTAACACAGCCTGTCCCAATCTCAGATACCAGATCCTCCTTCACTAACACACAGCCTGTCCCATTCTCAGGTACCATCTCCTCCCTCACTAACACACAGCACGTACCACTCTCACTTACCAGCTCCTCCCTCACTAACAAACAGCCTGTCCCACTCTCAGATACCAACTCCTCCCTCAATATCTCACAGCCTGTCCCACTCTCAGATACCAGCTCCTCCGTTAGTAACACAGATACTTCCCACTCTCAGATACAAGATCCTCCCTCACGAACACACAGCCTGTCCCACTCTCAGATACCCGCTCCTCCCTCACTAACAGACAGCATGTCACTCTCTCAGATACCAGCTCCTCCATCACTAACACACAATCTGTCCCACTCTCAGATACCAGCTCCTCCCAACCTAACACACAGATAGCCCAATTCTCAGATACCACCACCTCACTCACTAACACACGGAATGTCCCACTCTCAGATGCCAGCTCCACCCTCACTAAAACACAATCTCTCCCACTCTCAGATACCAGCTCCTCCCTCCCTTACAGACAGCACTTCGCACTCTCAGATACCACCTCCTCACTCACTAACACAAAGCCTGTCCAACTCTCAGATACCACCTCCTCACTCACTAACACACAGCCTGTCCAACTCTCAGATACCAGCTCCTCCCTCACTCACACACAGCCAGTCCCACTCTCAGATACCAGCTCTTCCCTCAATAACATAGCATGTCCCATTCTCAGATTGCAGCTCCTCTGTCACTAATACGCAGCCTGTCACACTCTCAGATACCAGCTCCTCTCTCACTTACACACAGCCTGTCCCACTCTCAGATACCAGCTTCTCCCTCACTATCACACAGCCTGTCCCCCTCTCAGATACCAACTCCTCCCTCACTAATACACAATCTGTCCCACTCTCAGATACCAGCTCATTCCTCAGGAACACACAGCCTGTCCCACTCTCAGATACCAGCTCCTCCCTCACTATCACACAGCCTGTCCCACTCTCAGATACGAGCTCCTCCCTCACTAACACACAGCCTTTCCCACCATCAGATACCCGCTCCTCCCTCACTAACACACAGCCTGTCCCTCTCTCAGATACCAGCTCCTCCATCACTAACACACAATCTGTCCCACTCTCAGATACCAGCTCCTCCCTACCTAACACACAGATAGCCCAACTCTCAGAAACCACCTCCTCCCTCACTAACACATGGACTGTCCTACTCTCAGATGCCAGCTCCACCCTCACTAAAACACAATCTCTCCCACTCTCAGATACCAGCTCCTCCCTCCCTTACAGACAGCACGTCGGACTCTCAGATACCACCTCCTCACTCACTAACACACACCCTGTCCAACTCTCAGATTCCAGCTCCTCCCTCACTAACACACAGCCAGTCCCACTCTCAGATACCAGCTCCTCCCTCAATAACACAGCATGTCCCAGTCTCAGATTGCAGCTCCTCTGTCACTAACACAAAGTCTGTCTCACTCTCAGATACCAACTCCTCCCGCAATTACACACAGCCTGTCCCACTCTCAGATACCCGCTCCTCCCTCACTAACACACAAGCTGTCCCACTCTCAGATACCAGCTCCTCCCTCAGTAACACACAGCCTGTGAAACTCTCAGCTACCAGCTCCTCTCTCACTTACACACAGCCTGTCCCACTCTCAGGTACCAGCTCCTCCCTCACTAATGCACAGCCTGTCCCACTCTCAGAAACCGGCTCCTCCCTCACTAACACACAGCCTGTCCCACTCTCAGATACCAGTTCCTCCCTCACTGACACACAGCCTCTCCCACTCTCAGATACCAGCTCCTCCCTCACTAACACACAGCCTGTCCCTATCTTCGATACCAGAATATCCTTCACTAACACACAGCCTGTCCCACTCTCAGATACCAGATCCTCCCTCAATAACACAGCCAGTCCCATGCTCAGATACCAGCTCCTCCCTCACTAACACACAGCCTGTCTCGCTTTCAGATACCAGCTGCTCTGTCACTCAAACACAGCCTGTCCCACTCTCAGATACCTGCTCCTCCCTCACTAATTCACAATCTGTCCCAAACTCAGATACCAGCTCCTCCCTCACTAACACACAGCCTGTCCCACTCTCAGATACCAGCTCCTCCCTCACTAACACACAGCCTGTCCCCGCTCAGAAACCAGCTCCTCCCTCTCTAACACAGCCTCACACACTCTCAGATACCAGCTCCTCCATCACTAACATACAGCCTGTCCCATTCTCAGATACCAGCTCCTCCGTGACTAACACACAGCCTGTCCCATCTCAAATATCAGCTCCTCCCTTACAAACCCACAGCCTGTCCCACACCCAGATACCAATCCCTCCCTCAATAACACAGCCGGTCCCACTATCAGATACGAGCTCCTCCCTCACTAACACAGTCTGTCCCACTCTCAGATACCAGCTCTTCCCTGACTAACACACAGCCTGTCCCTCTCCCAGATACCAGCTCCTCCCTCACTTACACACAGCCCGTCCCACTCTCAGATACCAGCTCCTCCCTCACTAACACAGAGCCTGTCCTATCACAAATATCGGCTCCTCACTTACTAAGCCACAGCCTGACCCACACTCAGATTCCAGCTTCTCCCTCACTCAAACACAGCCTGTCCCTCTCTCAGATATGAGCACCTCCCTCACTAATCCACGGCCTGTCCCACTCTGAGATACCAGCTTCTCCCTCACTAACACACAGTCTGTCTCACTCTCAAATACCAGCTTCTCCATCACTAACACACAATCTGTCCCACTCTCAGATACCAGCTCCTCCCTATCTAACACACAGATAGCCCAAATCTCAGATACCACCACCTCCCTCACTAACACACGGAATGTCCCACTCTCAGATGCCAGCTCCACCCTCACTAAAACACAATCTCTCCCACTCTCAGATACCAGCTCCTCCCTCCCTTACAGACTGCACTTCGCACTCTCAGATACCACCTCCTCACTCACTAACACAAAGCCTGTCCAACTCTCAGATACCAGCTCCTCCCTCACTCACACACAGCCTGTCCCACTCTCAGATACCAGCTCCTCCCTCAATAACATAGCATGTCCCAGTCTCAGATTGCAGCTCCTCTGTCACTAACACACAGCCTGTCACACTCTCAGATACCAGCTCCTCTGTCACTATCACACAGCCTGTCCCACTCTCAGATACGAGCTCCTCCCTCACTAACACACAGCCTTTCCCACCATCAGATACCCGCTCCTCCCTCACAAACACACAGCCTGTCCCTCTCTCAGATACCAGCTCCTCCATCACTAACACACAATCTGTCCCACTCTCAGATACCAGCTCCTCCCTACCTAACACACAGATAGCCCAACTCTCAGATACCACCTCCTCCCTCACTAACACACGGACTGTCCTACTCTCAGATGCCAGCTCCACCCTCACTAAAACACAATCTCTCCCACTCTCAGATAACAGCTCCTCCCTCCCTTACAGACAGCACGTCGGACTCTCAGATACCACCTCATCACTCACTAACACACAGCCTGTCCAACTCTCAGATTCCAGCTCCTCCCTCACTAACACACAGACAGACCCACTCTCAGATACCAGCTCCTCCCTCAATAACACAGCATGTCCCAGTCTCAGATTGCAGCTCCTCTGTCACTAACACAAAGTCTGTCTCACTCTCAGATACCAACTCCTCCCGCAATTACACACAGCCTGTCCCACTCTCAGATACCAGCTCCTCCCTCACTAACACACAGCCTGTCCCACTCTCAGATACCAACTCCTCCCTCACTAACACACAGCCTGTCCCACTGTCAGAAACCTGCTGCTCCCTCACTAACACACAGCCTGTCCCACTCTCAGATACCAGCTCCTCCCTCACTAACACACAGCCTGTCCCAATCTCAGATACCAGCTCTTCACTCACGAACACACAGCCTGGCCCACTCTCAGATACCAGATCTTCACTCACTAACACACAGCCTGTCCCACTCTCAGATACCAGCTCCTCCCTCACGAACACAGCCTGTCCCAATCTCAGATACCAGATCCTCCTTCACAAACACACAGCCTGTCCCATTCTCAGATACCATCTCCTCCCTCACTAACACACAGCACGTACCACTCTCAGATACCAGCTCCTCCCTCACTAACAAACAGCCTGTCCCACTCTCAGATACCAACTCCTCCCTCACTAACACACAGCCTGTCCCACTCTCAGATACCAGCTCCTCCCTCAATATCTCAGAGCCTGTCCTACTCTCAGATACCAGCTCCTCCGTTAGTAACACAGATACTGTCCCACTCTCAGATACAAGATCCTCCCTCAAAAACACACAGCCTGTCCCACTCTCAGATACCCGCTCCTCCCTCACTAACAGACAGCATGTCCCTCTCTCAGATACCAGCTCCTCCATCACTAACACACAATCTGTCCCACTCTCAGATACCAGCTCCTCCCAACCTAACACACAGATAGCCCAATTCTCAGATACCACCACCTCCCTCACTAACACACGGAATGTCCCACTCTCAGATGCCAGCTCCACCCTCACTAAAACACAATCTCTCCCACTCTCAGATACCAGCTCCTCCCTCCCTTACAGACAGCACTTCGCACTCTCAGATACCACCTCCTCACTCACTAACACAAAGCCTGTCCAACTCTCAGATACCACCTCCTCACTCACTAACACACAGCCTGTCCAACTCTCAGATACCAGCTCCTCCCTCACTCACACACAGCCAGTCCCACTCTCAGATACCAGCTCTTCCCTCAATAACATAGCATGTCCAATTCTCAGATTGCAGCTCCTCTGTCACTAACACGCAGCCTGTCACACTCTCAGATACCAGCTCCTCTCTCACTTAGACACAGCCTGTCCCACTCTCAGATACCAGCTTCTCCCTCACTATCACACAGCCTGTCCCCCTCTCAGATACCAACTCCTCCCTCACTAATACACAATCTGTCCCACTCTCAGATACCAGCTCATTCCTCAGGAACACACAGCCTGTCCCACTCTCAGAAACCAGCTCCTCCCTCACTAATACACAATCTGTCCCACTCTCAGATACGAGCTCCTCCCTCACTAACACACAGCCTTTCCCACCATCAGATACCTGCTCCTCCCTCACTAACACACAGCCTGTCCCTCTCTCAGATACCAGCTCCTCCATCACTAACACACAATCTGTCCCTCTCTCAGATACCAGCTCCTCCCTCACTAACACACAATCTGTCCCACTCTCAGATACCAGCTCCTCCCTACCTAACACACAGATAGCCCAACTCTCAGATACCACCTCCTCCCTCACTAACACACGGACTGTCCTACTCTCAGATGCCAGCTCCACCCTCACTAAAACACAATCTCTCCCACTCTCAGATACCAGCTCCGCCCTCCCTTACAGACAGCACGTCGGACTCTCAGATACCACCTCCTCACTCACTAACACACAGCCTGTCCAACTCTCAGATTCCAGCTCCTCCCTCACTAACACACAGACAGACCCACTCTCAGATACCAGCTCCTCCCTCAATAACACAGCATGTCCCAGTCTCAGATTGCAGCTCCTCTGTCACTAACACAAAGTCTGTCTCACTCTCAGATACCAACTCCTCCCGCAATTACACACAGCCTGTCCCACTCTCAGATACCAGCTCCTCCCTCACTAACACACAGCCTGTCCCACTCTCAGATACCAACTCCTCCCTCACTAACACACAGCCTGTCCCACTGTCAGAAACCTGCTGCTCCCTCACTAACACACAGCCTGTCCCACTCTCAGATACCAGCTCCTCCCTCACTAACACACAGCCTGTCCCAATCTCAGATACCAGCTCTTCACTCACGAACACACAGCCTGGCCCACTCTCAGATACCAGCTCTTCACTCACTAACACACAGCCTGTCCCACTCTCAGATACCAGCTCCTCCCTCACGAACACAGCCTGTCCCAATCTCAGATACCAGATCCTCCTTCACAAACACACAGCCTGTCCCATTCTCAGATACCATCTCCTCCCTCACTAACACACAGCACGTACCACTCTCAGATACCAGCTCCTCCCTCACTAACAAACAGCCTGTCCCACTCTCAGATACCAACTCCTCCCTCACTAACACACAGCCTGTCCCACTCTCAGATACCAGCTCCTCCCTCAATATCTCACAGCCTGTCCCACTCTCAGATACCAGCTCCTCCGTTAGTAACACAGATACTGTCCCACTCTCAGATACAAGATCCTCCCTCAAAAACACACAGCCTGTCCCACTCTCAGATACAAGCTCCTCCCTCACTAACACACAGCCTGTGCCACTCTCAGATACCAACTTTTCCCTCACTAACACACAGCCGGGCCCACTCTCAGATACTAGCTCTTTCCTCAGTAACACACAGCCTGTCCCACTCTCATATACTAGCTCTTTCCTCAGTAACACACGGCCTGTCCCACTCTCAGATGCCAGCTCCTCCCTCACTAACACACAGCCTGTCTCACTCTCTGATACCTGCTCCTCCGTCACTGACACACAGCCTGTGCCACTCTCAGATACTAGCTCCTCCCTGAATAATGCACAGACTGTCCACTCTCAGATCCCAGCTCCTCGCTCACAGACACAGAGCCTGTCCCACACTCAGATACCAGCTCCTCCCTCACTAACACACAGCCTGTCCCACTTTCAGATACCTGCTCCTCCATCACTAAAACACAGCCTGTCCCACTCTCGGATACCTGCACCTCCATCACTAACACACAGCCTGTCACACACTCAGATACCTGCTCCTTCATCACTAACACACAGCCTGTCCCACTCTCAGATACCAGCTCCTCCCCAACAAACACACAGCCTGCCCCACTCTCAGATACAATCTCCTCCCTCAGTAACACACAGTCTGTCCCACTCTCAGATACAAGCTACTCCATCACTAACACGCAATCTGTCCAACTCTCAAATACCAGCTCCTCCCTCCTTAACACACAGCCTGTCCCGCACTCAGACAACACCTCTTCCCTTACTAACACAAAGCCTGTCCCACTCTCAGATACCAACTCCTCCCTCACTAACACACAGCCTGTCCCGCACTCAGACACCAGCTCCTCCCTCACTAACACACAGCCTGTCCCTCCCTCAGATACTAGCTCCGTCTTCACTAACACACAGCCTGTCCCACTCTCAGATACCAGCTTCTCCCTCACTAACACAGAGCCTGTCCCACTCTCAGATACCTGCTCCTTCATGACTTACACACTGCCTGTCCCACTCTCAGATACCAGCTCCTCCCTAAATAACACACAGCCTGTCCCACTCTCAGATACCAGTTCCTCCATCATTAACACACAATTAGTCCAACTCTCAGATACCACCTCCTCCCTCCCTTATACACAGGACGTCCCACTCTCAGATACCACCTCCTCCCACACTAACACAAAGCTTGTCCCACTCTCACATACCAGCTGCTACCTCACTAACACACAGCCTGTCCCATATTCAGATACCAGCTCCACCCTCACTAACACACAGCCTGTCTCACTCTCAGATACCAGCTCCTCTGTCACTAACACACAGCCTGTCCCAATCTCAGAAAGCAGCTCCTCTCTCAATTACACACAGCTTGTCCCACTCTCAGATACCAGCTCCTCTCTCAGTAACACACAGTCTGTCCCACTCTCAGATACAAGCTACTCCATCACTAACACGCAATCTGTCCAACTCTCAAATACCAGCTCCTCCCTCCTTAACACACAGCCTGTCCCGCACTCAGACAACACCTCTTCCCTTACTAACACAAAGCCTGTCCCACTCTCAGATACCAACTCCTCCCTCACTAACACACAGCCTGTCCCGCACTCAGACACCAGCTCCTCCCTCACTAACACACAGCCTGTCCCTCCCTCAGATACTAGCTCCGTCTTCACTAACACACAGCCTGTCCCACTCTCAGATACCAGCTTCTCCCTCACTAACACAGAGCCTGTCCCACTCTCAGATACCTGCTCCTTCATGACTTACACACTGCCTGTCCCACTCTCAGATACCAGCTCCTCCCTAAATAACACACAGCCTGTCCCACTCTCAGATACCAGTTCCTCCATCATTAACACACAATTAGTCCAACTCTCAGATACCACCTCCTCCCTCCCTTATACACAGGACGTCCCACTCTCAGATACCACCTCCTCCCACACTAACACAAAGCTTGTCCCACTCTCACATACCAGCTGCTACCTCACTAACACACAGCCTGTCCCATATTCAGATACCAGCTCCACCCTCACTAACACACAGCCTGTCTCACTCTCAGATACCAGCTCCTCTGTCACTAACACACAGCCTGTCCCAATCTCAGAAAGCAGCTCCTCTCTCAATTACACACAGCTTGTCCCACTCTCAGATACCAGCTCCTCTCTCAGTAACACACAGTCTGTCCCACTCTCAGATACCAGCTTCTCCCTCACTAACACACTGCCTGTCACACTCTCAGATACCAGCTTCTCCCTCAGTAACAGACAGCCTGTAGCACTGTCAGATACCAGCTCCACCCTCACTAACACACAGCCTGTCTCACTCTCAGATACCAGCTTCTCCCTCACTCACACACAGCCTGTCCCACACTCAGATACCAGCTTCTCCCGCACTAACACACAGCCTGTCTCATTCTCAGAGACCAGCTCCTCCATCACTAACGCACAGCCTGTCCCATTCTCAGATACCAGCTCCTCCCTCACTAACACACAGCCGGTCCCACTCTCAGATACCTGCTCCTTCATCACTAAGATACTGCTTGTCCCACTCTCAGATACCAGCTCCTCCCGAACTAACACACAGCCTGTCCCACTCTCAGAAACCACCTCCTCCCTCCCTAAGACACAGCACGTCCCACTCTCAGATACTAGCTCCGTCCTCACTAACACACAGCCTGTCTCAATCTCAGATACGTGCTCCTCCATCACTAACAGACAGCCTGTCCCACTCTCAGATACCAACTCCTCGATCACTTACACACAATGTGTCCCACTCTCAGGTACCAGCTCCTCCCTCCCTAACACACATCACGTCCCACTCCCAGATACCACCTCCTCCCTCACTAACACACAGCCTGTCCCACTTTCGGATACCAGCTCCTCCCTCGCTAACACACAGACTGTCGCACACTCAGATACCAGCTCCTCCCTCAATAACACACAATGTGCCCCACTCTCAGGTACCAGCTCCTCCCTCCCTAACACACAGCCTGATGCAGTCTCAGATACCAGCTCCTCTCTCACTTACACACAGCTTGTCGCACTCTCAGATACCAGCATATCCTTCAATAACGCACAGCCTGTCCCATTCTCAGATGCCAGCTCCTCCATCACTAACACAGCCTGTCCCATTCTCAGATTTCAGCTCCTCCCTCACTAACACGCAGCCTGTCCCACTCTCAGATACCAGCTCCTCTCTCACGTACACACAGTTTGTCCCACTCTCAGATACCAGCTCCTCTCTCGCTAACGCACAGCCTGTCCCACTCTCAGATACCAACTCCTCGATCACTAACACACAATGTGTCCCACTCTCAGGTACCAGCTCCTCCCTCCTTAACACACATCACGTCCCACTCCCAGATACCACCTCCTCCCTCACTAACACACAGCCTGTCCCACTTTTGGATACCAGCTCCTCCCTCGCTAACACACAGACTGTCCCACTCTCAGATACCAGCTCCTCCCTCACTAACACACAGTCTGTCCCTTTTTCAGATACCAGCTCCTCCCTCACTAACACACAGCCTGTCCCACTATCAGATAAAAGTTTCTCCCTCCCTAAGACACAGCACCTCCAACTCTCAGATACCGGCTCCTCCCTCAATAATGCACAGACTGTCCCACTCTCTGATGCCAGCTCCTCCCTCACTAACACAGAGCATGTCTCACTCTCAGATACCTGCTCCTCCATCACTAACACACAGCCTGTACCACTCTCAGATACCAGCTCCTCCCTCACTAATACACAGCCTGTACCACTCTCAGATACCAGCTCCTCCCTCACTAACACACAGCCTGTCCCAAACTCAGATACAAGCTCCTCCCTCACTAACACACAGCCTGTCCCACTCTCAGATACCTGCTCCTTCATCACTAACACACTGCCTGTCCCACTCACAGATACCAGCTCCACCCTAACTATCACACAGCCTGTCCCACTCACAGATAGAAGCTCCTCCCTCACTAACATACAGCCTGTCCCACTCTCAGATACTAGCTCCGTCCTCACTAACACACAGCCTGTCTCAATCTCAGATACGTGCTCCTCCATCACTAACAGACAGCCTGTCCCACTCTCAGATACCAACTCCTCGATCACTAACACACAATGTGTCCCACTCTCAGGTACCAGCTCCTCCCTCCTTAACACACATCACGTCCCACTCCCAGACACCACCTCCTCCCTCACTAACACACAGCCTGTCCCACTTTTGGATACCAGCTCCTCCCTCGCTAACACACAGACTGTCCCACTCTCAGATACCAGCTCCTCCCTCACTAACACACAGTCTGTCCCACTATCAGATACCAGCTCCTCCCTCACTAACACACAATCTGTCCCACTCTCAGATACCAGTTGCTCCCTCCCTAACACACAGCACCTCCAACTCTCAGATACCGGCTCCTCCGTCACTAATGCACAGACTGTCCAACTCTCAGATACCAACTCCACCCTCACTAACACACATACTGTCCCGCTCTCAGATACTAGATCCTCCCTCACTAACAAACAGCCTTTCCCAATCTCAGATACCAGCTCCTCCATCACTAACACACATCCTGTCCCACTCTCAGATACCAGCTCCTCCATTGCTAACACACATCCTGTCCCACTCTCAGATACCAGCACCTCCCTCCCTAACACACAACACGTCCCACTCTCAGATACCAGCTCCTCCCTCTCTAACACACAGCCTGTCCCTCTCTCAGATACCACCTCCTCTCTAACTAACACACAGCCTTTACCATTCTCAAATACCAGCTCCTCCCTCACAAATACACAGCCTGTCGCAATCTCTGATAAAAGCTCCTCTCTCACTTTCACACTGCCTGTCCCACTCTCAGATACCAGCTTCTCCCTCAGTAACACACAGCCTGTCCCACTCTCTGATACCAGCTCCTCCATCACTAACACACAGCCTGTCCCACTCTCAGATACCAGCTCCTCCCTCGCTAACACACAGTCTGTCCCACTCTCAGATACCAGCTCCTCCCTCGCTAACACACAGACTGTCCCACTCTCAGATACCAGCTCCTCCCTCACTAACACACAGCCTGTCCCACTATCAGATACCAGCTCCTCCCTCACTAACACACAGCCTGTCCCACTCTCAGATAGGTGCTCCTCCAACACTCACAGACAGCCCGTCCCACTCTCAGATACCTGCTCCTCCATCACTAACACACAATGTGTCCCAAACTCAGATACAAGCTCCTCCCTCACTAACACGCAGCCTGTCCCACTCTCAGATACCTGCTCCTTCATCACTTACACACTGCCTGTCCCACTCTCAGATACTAGCTCCGTCCTCACTAACACACAGCCTGTCTCAATCTCAGATACGTGCTCCTCCATCACTAACAGACAGCCTGTCCCACTCTCAGATACCAACTCCTCGATCACTAAAACACAATGTGTCCCACTCTCAGGTACCAGCTCCTCCCTCCTTAACACACATCACGTCCCACTCCCAGATACCACCTCCTCCCTCACTAACACACAGCCTGTCCCACTTTTGGATACCAGCTCCTCCCTCGCTAACACACAGACTGTCCCACTCTCAGATACCAGCTCCTCCCTCACTAACACACAGTCTGTCCCACTCTCAGATACCAGCTCGTCCCTCACTAACACACAGCCTGTCCCAATATCAGATACCAGCTCCTCCCTCACTAATACACAACACGTCCCACTCTCAGATACCAACTCCACCCTCACTAACACACATACTGTCCCGCTCTCAGATACTAGATCCTCCCTCACTAACACACAGCCTGTCCCACTCTCAGATACCTGCTCCTTCATCACTAACACACTGCCTGTCCCACTCTCAGATACTAGCTCCGTCCTCACTAACACACAGCCTGTCTCAATCTCAGAAACGTGCTTTCAATCACTAACAGACAGCATGTCCCACTCTCAGATACCATCTCCTCCATCACTAACACACAATGTGTCCAACTCTCAGATACCACCTCCTCCCTCCCTTATACACAGCACGTCCCACTCTCAGATACCACCTCCTCCCACACTAACACAAAGCCTGTCCCACTCTCACATACCAGCTGCTACCTCACTAACACACAGCCTGTCCCACTTTCAGATATCAGCTCCTCCCTCACTATCACACAGCCTGTCCAACTCTCAGATACCAGCTGCACCCTCACTAACACACAGCCTGTCCCACTCTCAGATACCACCTCCTCCCTCACTAACACATAGCCTGTCTCACTCTCAGATACCAATCCTCTGTCACTACACGCAGCGTGGTCCACTCTCAGATACCACCTCCTCCCTCACAAACACACAGCCGGTCCCAATCTCAGATGCCAGCTCCTCCCTCACTAACACACAGCCTGTCCGACTCTCAGATACCACCTCCTCCCTCACAAACACACAGCCGGTCCCAATCTCAGATACCAGCTCCTCCCTCACTAACACACAGCCTGTCCCACTCTCAGATACCAGCTCCTCCCTCACTAACACACAATTTGTCCCACTCTCAGATACCAGTTCCTCCCTCCCTAACACACAGCACGTCCCAATCTCAGTTTCCAGCTCCTCCCTCACTAACGTACAGCCTGTCCCAATCGCACATACCACCTCCTCCCTCACAAACACACAGCCGGTCCCAATCTCAGATGCCAGCTCCTCCCTCACTAACACACAGCCTGTCCCACTCTCAGATACCAGCTCCTCCCTCACTAACACACAGCTTGTCCCACTCTCAGATTCCAGCACCTACCTCACTAACACACGGACTGTCCCATTCTCAGATACCAGCTCCTCCCTCAGTCATAAACAATCTGTCCCACTCTCAGATACCAGCTCCTCCCTCATTAACACACAGCCTGTCCCACTCTCAGATACGAGCTCCTCCATCACTAACACACAGCCTGTCCCGCTCTCAGATACCAGCTCTTCAATGACTAACACACAGCCTGTCCCACTCTCAGATACCAGCTCTTCAAGCACTAACTCCCTCACTAACAAACAGCCTGTCCCTCTCTCAGATACCAGAATATCCTTCAATAACAAACAGACTTTCCCAATCTCACATACCACCTCCTCCCTCACAAACACACAGCCTGTGCCTCTTTCAGATACCAGCTCCTCCCTCACTAACGCACAGCACGTCCCACTCTCAGATACCAGCTCGTCCATCACTAACACACGGCCTGTCCGACTCTCAGATACCAGCTCCTCCCTCACTAACACACAGCCTGTCCCACTCTCAGATACCAGCTCCTCCCTCACTAACACACAGCATGTCCCACTCTCAGATACCTGCTCCTTCATCACTAACACACTGCCTGTCCCACTCTCAGATACCAGCTCCTCCCACAATAACAAACAGCCTGTCCCACTCTCAGATACCAGTTCCTCCATCACTAACACACAATTTGTCCAACTCTCAGATACCACCTCCTCCCTCCCTTATACACAGCACGTCCCACTCTCAGATACCAGCTCCTCCCACACTAACACACAGCTTGTCCCACTCTCAGATACCAGCTCCTCTCTCACTAACACACAGTCTGTCCCACTCTCAGATACCATTTCTCCCTCACGAACACACAGCCTGTCCCACTGTCAGATACCAGCTTCTCCCTCAGTAACACACAGCCTGTCTCTTTCTCAGATACCAGCTCCTCCATCACTAACACACAGCCTGTCCCATTCTCAGATACCAGCTTCTCCCTCACTAACACACAGCCTGTCCCACTCTCAGATACCAGCTTCTCCCGCACTAACAAACAGCCTGTCTCATTCTCAGAGACCAGCTCCTCCATCACTAACGCACAGCCTGTCCCAATCTCAGATACCTGCTCCTTCATCACTAACACACTGCCTGTCCCACTCTCAGATACCAGTTCCTCCCGAACTAACAAACAGCCTGTCCCACTCTCAGACACCAGCTCCTCCAACACTAACACACATTTTGTCCAAATCTCAGATACCACCTCCTCCCTCCCTAAGACACAGCACGTCCCACTCTCAGATACCACCTCCTCCCTCACTAACACAAAGCCTGTCCCACTCTCAGATACCAACTCCTCCCTTACTGACACACAGACTGTCCCACACTCAGATACCAGCTCCTCCCTCACTAACATACAGCCTGTCCCACTCTCAGATACGAGCTCCGTCCTCACTAACACACAGCATGTCCCACTCTCCGATACCTGCTCCTCGATCACTAACACACAGCCTGTCCGACTCTCAGATACCAGCTCCACCCTCACTAACACACAGCCTGTCCCACTCTCTGATACCAGCTCCTCGATCACTAACACACAGCCTGTCCGACTCTCAGATACCAGCTTCTCCCTCACTAACACACATCCTGTCTCATTCTCAGATACCAGCTCCTCCATCACTAACACACAGCCTGTCCCACTCTCAGATACCAGCTCCTCCCTAACAAACACACATGCTGTCCCACTATCAGATACCAGTCCACCCTCAGTAACACACATCCTGTCCCTCTCTCAGATAACAGATCCTCCCTGACTAACACAGCCTGTCCCACTCTCAGATCCCTGCTCCTCCCTCACTATCACACAGCCTGTCCCACTCTCAGATACCAGCTCCTCCCTCAATAACACAGCCTGTCCCACTCTCAGATACCAGCCCCTCACTCAATAACACTATCTGTCCCACTTTCAAATACCAGCTCCTCCCACACTAACACCCAGCCTGTCCCACTCTCTGATACCAGCTCCTCCCTCACTAACACACAGCCTGTCCCACTCTCAGATACCGGCTCCTCCCTCACTAACACACAGCCTTTCCCACTCTCAGATACCTGCTCCTTCATCACTAAGACACTGCCTGTCCCACTCTCAGATACCAGCTCCTCCCACAATAACACACAGCCTGTCCCACTCTCAGATACCAGTTCCTCCATCACTAACACACAATTTGTCCAACTCTCAGATACCACCTCCTCCCTCCCTTATACACAGCACGTCCCACTCTCAGATACCACCTCCTCCCACACTAACACACAGCTTGTCCCACTCTCAGATACCAGCTCCTCTCTCACTAACACACAGTCTGTCCCACTCTCAGATACCAGCTTCTCCCTCACTAACACACAGCCTGTCCCACTGTCAGATACCAGCTTCTCCCTCAGTAACACACAGCCTGTCTCTTTCTCAGATACCAGCTCCTCCATCACTAACACACAGCCTGTCCCACTCTCAGATACCAGCTTCTCCCTCACTAACACACAGCCTGTCCCACTCTCAGATACCAGCTTCTCCCGCACTAACAAACAGCCTGTCTCATTCTCAGAGACCAGTTCCTCCATCACTAACGCACAGCCTGTCCCAATCTCAGATACGTGCTCCTTCATCACTAACACACTGCCTGTCCCACTCTCAGATACCAGTTCCTCCCGAACTAACACACAGCCTGTCCCACACTCAGACACCAGCTCCTCCAACACTAACACACATTTTGTCCAAATCACAGATACCACCTCCTCCCTCCCTAAGACACAGCACGTCCCACTCTCAGATACCACCTCCTCCCTCACTAACACAAAGCCTGTCCCACTCTCAGATACCAACTCCTCCCTTACTGACACACAGCCTGTCCCACACTCAGATACCAGCTCCTCCCTCACTAACATACAGCCTGTCCCACTCTCAGATACGAGCTCCGTCCTCACTAACACACAGCATGTCCCACTCTCCGATACCTGCTCCTCGATCACTAACACACAGCCTGTCCGACTCTCAGATACCAGCTCCACCCTCACTAACACACAGCCTGTCCCACTCTCTGATACCAGCTCCTCGATCACTAACACACAGCCTATCCGACTCTCAGATACCAGCTTCTCCCTCACTAACACTCATCCTGTCTCATTCTCAGATACCAGCTCCTCCATCACTAACACACAGCCTGTCCCACTCTCAGATACCAGCTCCTCCCTAACAAACACACATGCTGTCCCACTCTCAGATACCAGTTCCACCCTCAGTAACACACATCCTGTCCCTCTCTCAGATAACAGATCCTCCCTGACTAACACAGCCTGTCCCACTCTCAGATCCCTGCTCCTCCCTCACTAACACACAGCCTGTCCCACTCTCAGATACCAGCTCCTCCCTCAATAACACAGCCTGTCCCACTCTCAGATACCAGCCCCTCACTCAATAACACTATCTGTCCCACTTTCAAATACCAGCTCCTCCCACACTAACACCCAGCCTGTCCCACTCTCTGATACCAGCTCCTCCCTCACTAACACACAGCCTGTCCCACTCTCAGATACCAGCTCCTACCTCACTAACACACAGCCTGTCCCACTCTCAGATACCTGCTCCTTCATCACTAACACACTGCCTGTCCCACTCTCAGGTACCAGCTCCTCCCACAATAACACACAGCCTGTCCCACTCTCAGATACCAGTTCCTCCATCAATAACACACAATTTGTCCAACTCTCAGATACCACCTCCTCCCTCCCTTATACACAGCACGTCCCAATCTCAGATACCACCTCCTCCCACACTAACACAAAGCCTGTCCCACTCTCACATACCAGCTGCTACCTCACTAACACACAGCCTGTCCCACTTTCAGATATCAGCTCCTCCCTCACTATCACACAGCCTGTCCAACTCTCAGATACCAGCTGCACCCTCACTAACACACAGCTTGTCCCACTCTCAGATACCAGCTCCTCTCTCACTAACACACAGTCTGTCCCACTCTCAGATACCAGCTTCTCCCTCACTAACACACAGCCTGTCCCACTGTCAGATACCAGCTTCTCCCTCAGTAACACACAGCCTGTCTCTTTCTCAGATACCAGCTCCTCCATCACTAACACACAGCCTGTCCCACTCTCAGATACCAGCTTCTCCCTCACTAACACACAGCCAGTCCCACTCTCAGATACCAGCTTCTCCCGCACTAACAAACAGCCTGTCCCACTCTCAGAGACCAGCTCCTCCATCACTAACGCACAGCCTGTCCCAATCTCAGATACCTGCTCCTTCATCACTAACACACTGCCTGTCCCACTCTCAGATACCAGTTCCTCCCGAACTAACACACAGCCTGTCCCACTCTCAGACACCAGCTCCTCCAACACTAACACACATTTTGTCCAAATCTCAGATACCACCTCCTCCCTCCCTAAGACACAGCACGTCCCACTCTCAGATACCACCTCCTCCCTCACTAACACAAAGCCTGTCCCACTCTCAGATACCAACTCCTGCCTTACTGACACACAGCCTGTCCCACACTCAGATACCAGCTCCTCCCTCACTAACATACAGCCTGTCCCACTCTCAGATACGAGCTCCGAGCTCACTAACACACAGCATGTCCCACTCTCCGATACCTGCTCCTCGATCACTAACACACAGCCTGTCCGACTCTCAGATACCAGCTCCACCCTCACTAACACACAGCCTGTCCCACTCTCTGATACCAGCTCCTCGATCACTAACACACAGCCTGTCCGACTCTCAGATACCAGCTTCTCCCTCACTAACACATCCTGTCTCATTCTCAGATACCAGCTCCTCCATCACTAACACACAGCCTGTCCCACTCTCAGATACCAGCTCCTCCCTACCTAACACACATGCTGTCCCACTCTCAGATACCAGTTCCACCCTCAGTAACACACATCCTGTCCCTCTCTCAGATAACAGATCCTCCCTGACTAACACAGCCTGTCCCACTCTCAGATCCCTGCTCCTCCCTCACTAACACACAGCCTGTCCCACTCTCAGATACCAGCTCCTCCCTCAATAACACAGCCTGTTCCACTCTCAGTTACCAGCCCCTCACTCAATAACACTATCTGTCCCACTTTCAAATACCAGCTCCTCCCACACTAACACCCAGCCTGTCCCACTCTCTGATACCAGCTCCTCCCTCACTAATACACAGCCTGTCGCACTCTCTGATAAAAGCTCATCTCACACTTACACACAGCCTGTCCCACTCTCTGATACCTGCATATCCTTCAATAACGCACAGCCTGTCCCACTCTCAGATGCCAGCTCCTCCATCAATAACACAGCCTGTCCCATTCTCAGATACCAGCTCCTCCTTTACTATAACACAGCCATTGTCACTCTCAGATACCAGCTCCTCCCTCACTAACACACAGCCTGTCCCACTCTCAGATGCCAGCTCCTCCATCAATAACACAGCCTGTCCCATTCTCAGATACCAGCTCCTCCTTTACTATAACAAAGCCATTGTCACTCTCAGATACCAGCTCCTCTCTCACTTACACACAGCTTGTCCCAATCTCAGATACCAGCTTCTCCCTCACTAACATCCAGCCTGGCCCACTCTCAGATACCAGCTCCTCACTCACTAACACACAGTCTGTCCCACTCTCAGATACCAGCTCCTCCCTTGCTAACACACAGACTGTCCCACACTCTGATACCAGCTCCTCCCTCACTAAGACACAGCATGTCTCACTCTCAGATACCTGCTCCTCCATGACTAACACACAGCCTGTCCCACTCTCAAATACCAGCTCTTCCCTCCCGAACACACTGCCTGTCCCACTCTCAGATACCAGCTCCTCCCTAACTAACACACAGCCTGTCCCACTCACAGATAGAAGCTCCTCCCTCACTAACATACAGCCTGTCCCACTCCCAGATACGAGCTCCGTCCTCACTAACACACAGCCTGTCTCAATCTCAGATACGTGCTCCTCCATCACTAACAGACAGCCTGTCCCACTCTCAGATACCATCTCCTCCATCGCTAACACACAATGTGTCCCATCTCAGGTACCAGCTCCTCCCTCCCTAACACACATCACGTCCCACTCCCAGAAACCTCCTCCTCCTTCACTAACACACAGCCTGTCCCACTTTTGGATACCAGCTCCTCCCTCGCTAACACACAGACTGTCCCACTTTCAGATACCAGCTCCTCCCTCACTAACACACAGTCTGTCCCACTCTCAGATACCAGCTCCTCCCTCACTAACACACAGCCTGTCTTACTATCAGATACCAGCTCCTCCCTCACTAATACACAATCTGTCCCACTCTCAGATACCAGTTGCTCCCTCCTAACACACAGCACCTCCAACTCTCAGATATCTGCTCCTCCATCACTAACACACATCCTGTCCCACTCTCAGATACCAGCCCCTCCCTCCCTAACACACAGCACGTCCCACTCTCAGATAGCAACTCCTCCCTCACTAACACACGGCCTGTCCCACTCTCAGATACCGGCTCCTCCATCACCAACACAGCCTGTCCCTCTCTCAGATACCAGCTCCTCCCTCACTAACACATAGCCTGTCCCACTTTCAGATACCAGATCCATGCTCACTAATACTCAGTCTGTCCTGCTCTCAGATACCAGCTGCTTCATCACTAACACACAGACTGTCCCACTCTCAGATAAAAGATCCTCCCCCACTAACACAGCCTGTCTCACTCTCAGATACCTGCTCCTCCCTCACTAACACACAGCCTGTCCAACTCTCAGATACCAGCTCCTCCCTCAATAACACAGCCTGTCCCACTCTCAGATACCAGCCCCTCACTCAATAACACTATCTGTCCCACTTTCAAATACCAGCTCCTCCCACACTAACACCCAGCCTGTCCCACTCTCTGATACCAGCTCCTCCCTCACTAACACACAGCCTGTCCCACTCTCAGATACCAGCTCCTCCCTCACTAACACACAGCCTGTCCCACTCTCAGATACCTGCTCCTTCATCACTAACACACTGTCTGTCCCACTCTCAGATACCAGGTCCTCCCACAATAACACACAGCCTGTCCCACTCTCAGATACCAGTTCCTCCATCACTAACACACAATTTGTCCAACTCTCAGATACCACCTCCTCCCTCCCTTATACACAGCACGTCCCACTCTCAGATACCACCTCCTCCCACACTAACACAAAGCCTGTCCCACTCTCACATACCAGCTGCTACCTCACTAACACACAGCCTGTCCCACTTTCAGATATCAGCTCCTCCCTCACTATCACACAGCCTGTCCAACTCTCAGATACCAGCTGCACCCTCACTAACACACAGCTTGTCCCACTCTCAGATACCAGCTCCTCTCTCACTAACACACAGACAGTCTCACTCTCAGATACCAGCTCCTCCCTCACTAACACACAGCCTGTCCCACTCTCAGATACCAGCTCCTCCCTCACTAACACACAGACAGTCTCACTCTCAGATACCAGCTCCTCCCTCACTAACACACAGCCTATCCCACTCTCAGATACCAGCTCCTCTGTCACGAACACACAGCCTGTCCCAATCTCAGATAGCAGCTCCTCTCTCAATTACACACAGCTTGTCCCACTCTCAGATACCAGCTCCTCTCTCACTAACACACAGTCTGTCCCACTGTCAGATACCAGCTTCTCCCTCACTAACACACTGCCTGTCCCACTGTCAGATACCAGCTTCTCCCTCAGTAACACACAGCCTGTCTCTTTCTCAGATACCAGCTCCTCCCTAACTAACACACAGCCTGTCCCACTCTCAGATACCAGCTTCTCCCTCACTAACACACAACCTGTCCCACTCTCCGATACCAGCTTCTCCCGCACTAACACACAGCCTGTCTCATTCTCAGAGACCAGCTCCTCCATCACTAACACACAGCCTGTCCCAATCTCAGATACCTGCTCCTTCATCACTAACACACTGCCTGTCCCACTCTCAGATACCAGTTCCTCCCGAACTAACACACAGCCTGTCCCACTCTCAGACACCAGCTCCTCCAACACTAACACACATTTTGTCCAAATCTCAGATACCACCTCCTCCCTCCCTAAGACACAGCACGTCCCACTCTCAGATACCACCTCCTCCCTCACTAACACAAAGCCTGTCCCACTCTCAGATACCAACTCCTCCCTTACTGACACACAGCCTGTCCCACACTCAGATACCAGCTCCTCCCTCACTAACATACAGCCTCTCCCACTCTCAGATACGAGCTCCGTCCTCACTAACACACAGCATGTCCCACTCTCCGATACCTGCTCCTCGATCACTAACACACAGCCTGTCCGACTCTCAGATACCAGCTCCACCCTCACTAACACACAGCCTGTCCCACTCTCTGATACCAGCTCCTCGATCACTAACACACAGCCTGTCCGACTCTCAGATACCAGCTTCTCCCTCACTAACACACATCCTGTCTCATTCTCAGATACCAGCTCCTCCATCACTAACACACAGCCTGTCCCACTCTCAGATACCAGCTCCTCCCTACCTAACACACATGCTGTCCCACTCTCAGATACCAGTTCCACCCTCAGTAACACACATCCTGTCCCTCTCTCAGATAACAGATCCTCCCTGACTAACACAGCCTGTCCCACTCTCAGATCCCTGCTCCTCCCTCACTAACACACAGCCTGTCCCACTCTCAGATACCAGCTCCTCCCTCAATAACACAGCCTGTCCCACTCTCAGATACCAGCCCCTCACTCAATAACACTATCTGTCCCACTTTCAAATACCAGCTCCTCCCACACTAACACCCAGCCTGTCCCACTCTCTGATACCAGCTCCTCCCTCACTAATACACAGCCTGTCGCACTCTCTGATAAAAGCTCATCTCACACTTACGCACAGCCTGTCCCACTCTCTGATACCTGCATATCCTTCAATAACGCACAGCCTGTCCCACTCTCAGATGCCAGCTGCTCCATCAATAACACAGCCTGTCCCATTCTCAGATACCAGCTCCTCCTTTACTATAACACAGCCATTGTCACTCTCAGATACCAGCTCCTCCCTCACTAACACACAGCCTGTCCCACTCTCAGATGCCAGCTCCTCCATCAATAACACAGCCTGTCCCATTCTCAGATACCAGCTCCTCCTTTACTATAACAAAGCCATTGTCACTCTCAGATACCAGCTCCTCTCTCACTTACACACAGCTTGTCCCAATCTCAGATACCAGCTTCTCCCTCACTAACATCCAGCCTGGCCCACTCTCAGATACCAGCTCCTCACTCACTAACACACAGTCTGTCCCACTCTCAGATACCAGCTCCTCCCTTGCTAACACACAGACTGTCCCACACTCTGATACCAGCTCCTCCCTCAGTAACACACAGCATGTCTCACTCTCAGATACCTGCTCCTCCATGACTAACACACAGCCTGTCCCACTCTCAAATACCAGCTCTTCCCTCCCGAACACACTGCCTGTCCCACTCTCAGATACCAGCTCCTCCCTAACTAACACACAGCCTGTCCCACTCACAGATAGAAGCTCCTCCCTCACTAACATACAGCCTGTCCCACTCTCAGATACGAGCTCCATCCTCACTAACACACAGCCTGTCTCAATCTCTGATACGTGCTCCTCCATCACTAACAGACAGCCTGTCCCACTCTCAGATACCATCTCCTCCATCGCTAACACACAATGTGTCCCATCTCAGGTACCAGCTCCTCCCTCCCTAACACACATCACGTCCCACTCCCAGAAACCTCCTCCTCCTTCACTAACACACAGCCTGTCCCACTTTTGGATACCAGCTCCTCCCTCGCTAACACACAGACTGTCCCACTTTCAGATACCAGCTCCTCCCTCACTAACACACAGTCTGTCCCACTCTCAGATACCAGCTCCTCCCTCACTAACACACAGCCTGTCTTACTATCAGATACCAGCTCCTCCATCACTAATACACAATCTGTCCCACTCTCAGATACCAGTTGCTCCCTCCTAACACACAGCACCTCCAACTCTCAGATATCAGCTCCTCCATCACTAACACACATCCTGTCCCACTCTCAGATACCAGCCCCTCCCTCCCTAACACACAGCACGTCCCACTCTCAGATAGCAACTCCTCCCTCACTAACACACGGCCTGTCCCACTCTCAGATACCGGCTCCTCCATCACCAACACAGCCTGTCCCTCTCTCAGATACCAGCTCCTCCCTCACTAACACATAGCCTGTCCCACTTTCAGATACCAGATCCATGCTCACTAATACTCAGTCTGTCCTGCTCTCAGATACCAGCTCCTTCATCACTAACACACAGACTGTCCCACTCTCAGATAACAGATCCTCCCCCACTAACACAGCCTGTCTCACTCTCAGATACGTGCTCCTCCCTCACTAACACACAGCCTGTCCCACTCTCAGATACCAGCTCCTCCCTCAAGAACACAGCCTGTCCCACTCTCAGATACCAGCCCCTGCCTCAATAACACAGCCTGTCCCACTCTCAAATACCAGCTCCTCCCTCACTAAAACCCAGCCTGTCCCACTCTCAGATACCAGCTCCTCCCTCTCTAACACACAGCCTGTCCCTCTCCCAGATACCACCTCCTCTCTCACTAACACACAGCCTTTACCACTCTCAGATACCACCTCCTCCCTCAGTAACACACAACCCTTCCCAATCTCAGATACCAGCTCTTCACTCACGAACACACAGCCTGGCCCACTGTCAGATACGAGCTCTTCACTCACAAACACATAGCCTGTGCCTCTTTCAGATACCATCTCCAACCTCACCAACGCACAGCAAGTCCCACTCTCAGATACCAGCTCCTCCCTCACTAATGTTCAGTCTGTCCTACTCTCAGATACCAGCTCCTTCCTCTCTAACACACAGCCTGTCCGACACTCAGATAAGAGATGTTCCCTCAGTTACACAGCCTGTCCCACTCGCAGATACCAGCACCTCCCTCACTGACACAGCCTGTCCCAATCTCAAATGCTAGAGTATACTTCATTAACACACGGCCTGTCACACTGTCAGATACCATCTCCTCTCTCACTTACACAAAGCACTTCCCAATCTTAGATACCAGCTTCTCCCTCAGTAACACACAGCCTGTCCCACTCTCAGATACCATCTCCTCCATCACCAACACACAGTCTGTCCCACTCTCAGATACCAACTACTCCCTCACTTACACACATCCTGTCCCGCTCTCAGATACCAGCTCCTCCCTCATTACACACAGCCTGTCCTAATCTCAGATACCAGCTCTTCACTCACTAACACACAGCCTGGCCCACTCTCAGATACCAGCTCCTCCCTCACTAACACACAGCCTGTCCCACTCTCAGATACCAGCTCCTCCCTCACTAACACACGGCCTGTCACACTCTCAGATACCAGCTCCTCCCTCACTAACACACAGCCTGTCACACTCTCAGATACCAGCTCTTCCCTCCCGAACACATTGCACGTCCCACTCTCAGATACCTGCTCCTCCATCAAAAACACACAATGTGTCCCAACTCAGATACCAGCTCCTCCCTCACTAACACACAGCCTGTCCCACTCTCAGATACCTGCTCCTTCATCACTAACACACAATGTGTCCCACTCTCAGATACCAGCTCCTCCCTAACTAACACACAGCCTGTCCCAATCTCAGATACCAGCTCCTCCCTCACTAACACACAGCCTGTCCCACTCTCAGATACCAGCTCCTCCCTCACTCACACACAGCATGTCCCACTCACAGATACCAGCTCCTCCCTCAGTAACACACAGCCTGTCCCACTCTCAGATACCAGCTCCTCCATCACTAACAAGCAATCTGTGCAACTCTCAAATACCAGCTCCTCCCTCACTAACACACAGCCTGTCCCACTCTCAGATACCAGCTCCTCCCTCACTAACACACAGTCTGTCCCACTCTCAAATACCTGCTCCTCCCTGACTAACACACATCCTGTCCCACTCTCACATTTCCAGCTCCTCGGTCACTGACACACAGCCTGTCCCACTTTCAGATATCAGCTCCTCCCGCACTATCATACAGCCTGTCCCACTCTCAGATACCAGCTCCTCCCTCACTGACACACAGTCTGTCCCACTCTCAGATACCAGCTCCTCCCTCGCTAACACACAGACTGTCCCACTCTCAGATACCAGCTGCTCCCTCACTAACACACAGCCTGTCCCACTATCAGATACCAGCTCCTCCATCACTAATACACAATCTGTCCCACTCTCAGATACCAGCTCCTCCCTCACTAACACACAGCATGTCTCACTCTCAGATCCCAGCTCCTCCGTCACTAACTCACAGCCTGCCCCACTCTCAGATCCCAGCTCCTCCGTCACTAACACACAGCCTGCCCCACTCTCAGATACCAGCTCCTCCATCACTAACACACAATGTGTCCCAAACTCAGATACAAGCTCCTCCCTCACTAACATACAGCCAGTCCCACTCTCAGATACTAGCTCCGTCCTCACTAACACACAGCCTGTCTCAATCTCAGAAATGTGCTTTCAATCACTAACAGACAGCCTGTCCCACTCTCAGATACCATCTCCTCCATCACTAACACACAGCCTGTCCCACTGTCAGATACCAGCTCCTCTCTCACTAACACACAGCCTGATGCAGTCTCAGATACCAGCTCCTCTCTCACTGACACTCAGCTGGTCCCAATCTCAGATACCAGCATATCCTTCAATAACGCACAGCCTGTCCCACTCTCAGATGCCAGCACCTCCATCACTAACACAGACTCTCCCATTCTCAGATACCAGCTCCTCCTTTACTATAACACAGCCATTGTCACTCTCAGATACCAGCTCCTCCCTCACGAACACACAGCCTGTCCCACTCTCAGATACCAGCTCCTCTCTCACTTACACACATCTTGTCCCACTCTCAGATACCAGCTTCTCCCTCACTAACATCCAGCCTGTCCCAATCTCAGATACCAGCTCCTCCCTAAATAACACACAGCCTGTCCCACTCTCAGATACCAGCTCCTCCCTCACTAACACACAGCCTGTCCCACTCTCAGATACCAGCTCCTCCCTCACTAACACATAGCCTGTCCCACTCTCAGATACCCGCTCCTCCCTCGCTAACACACAGACTGTCCCACTCTCAGATACCAGCTCCTCCCTCACTAACACACAGTCTGTCCTACTCTCAGATACCAGCTCCTCCCTCACTAACACTCAGTCTGTCCGACTCTCAGATACCAGCTCCTCCCTCACTAACACACAGCCTGTCCCACTATCAGATACCAGCTTCTCCCTCACTAACACCCAGCCTGTCGCACTCTCTGATAAAAGCTCCTCTCTCACTTGCACACTGCCTCTCCCACTCTCAGATACCAGCTTCTCCCTCAGTAACACACAGCCTGTCCCACTCTCTGATACCAGCTCCTCCATCAATAACACACAGCCTGTCCCATTCACAGATACCAGCTCCTCCCTCACTAACACACAGTCTGTCCCACTCTCAGATACCAGCTCCTCCCTCGCTAACACACAGACTGTCCCACTCTCCGATACCAGTTGCTCCCTCCCTAACACACAGCACGTCCAACTCTCAGATACCTGCTCCTCCCTCACTAACACACATCCTGCCCCACTCTCTGATACCAGCTCCTCCCTCACTAACACACAATCTGTCCCACTCTCAGATACCAGTTGCTCCGTCCCTAACACACAGCACCTCCAACTCTCAGATACCAGCTCCTCCCTCACTAATGCACAGACTGTCCCACTCTCAGATACCAACTCCACCCTCACTAACACACATACTGTCCCGCTCTCAGATACTAGAACCTCCCTCACTAACACACAGCCTGTCCCACTCTCAAATACCAGCTCCTCCATCATTAACACACATCCTGTCCCACTCTCAGATACCAGCGCCTCCCTCCCTAACACACAGCACGTCCCACTCTCAGATACCAGCTCCTTCCTCACTAATACACAATCTGTCCCACTCTCAGATACCAGCTCCTCCCTCTCTAACACACAGCCTGTCCCTCTCTCAGATACCACCTCCTCTCTCACTAACACACAGCCTTTCCCACTCTCAGATACCAGTTCCTCCCTCAATAACACACAGCCCTTCCCAATCTCAGATACCAGCTCTTCACTCACGAACACATAGCCTGTGCCTCTCTCAGATACCATCTCCAACCTCACCAACGCACAGCAAGTCCCACTCTCAGATACCAGCTCCTCCCTCACTAATGCTCAGTCTGTCCTACTCTCAGATACCAGCTCCTTCCTCTAACACACAGCCTGTCCGACACTCAGATAAGAGATGTTCCCTCAGTAACACAGCCTGTCCCACTCGCAGATACCAGCACCTCCCTCACTGACACAGCCTGTCCCAATCTCAAATACTAGAGTATCCTTCACTAACACACGGCCTGTCACACTCTCAGATACCATCTCCTCTCTCACTTACACACAGCATTTCCCAATCTTAGATACCAGCTTCTCCCTCAGTAACACACAGCTTGTCCCATTCTCAGATACCAGCTCCTCCATCACCAACACAGTTTGTCCCACTCTCAGATACCAGCTCCTCCATCACTAACACACAGACTGTCCCACTCTCAGATACCAGTTCCTCCCTCAGTAACACACAGCCTGTCCCTCTCTCAGATACCAGCTCCTCCCTCACTAACACATAGCCTGTTCCACTTTCAGATCCCATATCCATGCTCACTAATACTCAGTCTGTCCTGCTGTCAGATACCAGCTCCTTCATCACTAACACACAGACTGTCCCACTCTCAGATAACAGATCCTCCCTCACTAACACAGCCTGTCTCACTCTCAGATACCTGCTCCTCCCTCACTAACACACAGCCTGTCCCACTCTCAGATACCAGCTCCTCCCTCAATAACACAGCCTGTCCCATTCTCAGATACCAGCCCCTGCCTCAATAACACAGCCTATCCCACTCTCAAATACCAGCTCCTCCCTCACTAACACCCAGCCTGTCCCACTCTCTGATACCAGCTCCTCCCTCACTAATACACAGCCTGTCGCACTCTCTGATAAAAGCTCCTTTCTCACTTACACACTGCCTGTCCCACTCTCAGATACCAGCTTCTCCCTAACTAACACACAGCCTGTCCCACTCTCTGATACCAGCTCCTCCATCACTAACACACAGCCTGTCCCATTCACAGATACCAGCTCCTCCCTCACTAACACACAGTCTGTCCCACTCTCAGATACCAGCTCCTCCCTCGCTAACACACAGACTGTCCCACTCTCAGATACCAGCTCCTCCCTCACTAACACACAGCCTGTCCCACTATCAGATACCAGCTCCTCCCTCACTAATACACAATCTGTCCCACTCTCTGATACCAGTTGCTCCCTCCCTAACACACAGCACGTCCAACTCTCAGATACCTGCTCCTCCCTCACTAACATACAGCCTGCCCCACTCTCTGATACCAGCTCCTCCCTTACTAACTCACAGCATGTCTCACTCTCAGATACCAGCTCCTCCCTAACTAACACACAGCCTGTCCCACTCACAGATAGAAGCTCCTCCCTCACTAACACACAGTCTGTCCCACTCTCAAATACCTGCTCCTCCCTGACTAACACACATCCTGTCACACTCTCACATACCAGCTCCTTGGTCACTGACACACAGACTGTCCCACTTTCAGATATCAGCTCCTCCCTGACTATCATACAGCCTGTCCCACTCTCAGATACCAGCTCCTCCCTCACAAACTCACAGCCTGTCTCACTCTCAGATACCAGCTCTTCAATCCCTAACACACAGCGTGGCCTACTCTCAGATACCAGCTGCTCCCTCAATAACACAGCCTGTCCCAATCTCAGATACCAGAATATCCTTCAATAACACAAAGCCTGTCCCACTCTCAGATACCAGCTCCTCTGTCAATAACACACAGCCTGTCCCAATCTCAGATACCAGCTCTCTCTCACTAACACACAGCCTGCCCCACTCTCAGATACCAGCTCCTCTCTCAGTAACACACAGCCTGTACCACTCTCAGATACCAGCTCCTCCCTCACTAACACACAGCCTGTCCCACTCTCAGATACCAGCTTCTCCCTCACTAACACACAGACTGTCCCACTCTCAGATACCAGTTCCTCCCTCAGTAATACACAGCCTGTCCCTCTCTCAGATACCAGCTCCTCCCTCACTAACACATAGCCTGTTCCACTCTCAGATACCAGATCCATGCTCACTAATACTCAGTCTGTCCTGCTCTCAGATACCAGCTCCTTCATCACTAACACACAACCTGTCCCACTCTCAGATAACAGATCCTCCCTCACTAACACAGCCTGTCTCACTCTCAGATACCTGCTCCTCCCTCACTAACACACAGCCTCTCCCTCTCTCAGATACCAGCTCCTCCCTCAATAACACAGCCTGTCCCATTCTCAGATACCAGCCCCTGCCTCAATAACACAGCCTGTCCCACTCACAAATACCAGCTCCTCCCTCACTAACACCCAGCCTGTCCCACTCTCTGATACCAGCTCCTCCCTCACTAATACACAGCCTGTCACACTCTCTGATAAAAGCTCCTTTCTCACTTACACACTGCCTGTCCCACTCTCAGATACCAGCTTCTCCCTCAGTAACACACAGCCTGTCCCACTCTCTGATACCAGCTCCTCCATCACTAACACACAGCCTGTCCCATTCACAGATACCAGCTCCTCCCTCACTAACACACAGTCTGTCCCACTCTCAGATACCAGCTCCTCCCTCGCTAACACACAGACTGTCCCACTCTCAGATACCAGCTCCTCCCTCACTAACACACAGCCTGTCCCACTATCAGATACCAGCTCCTCCCTCACTAATACACAATCTGTCCCACTCTCTGATACCAGTTGCTCCCTCCCTAACACACAGCACGTCCAACTCTCAGATACCTGCTCCTCCCTCACTAACACACAGCCTTACCCACTCTCTGATACCAGCTCCTCCCTTACTAACTGACAGCATGTCTCACTCTCAGATCCCAGCTCCTCCGTCACTAACACACAGCCTGTCCCATTCACAGATACCAGCTCCTCCCTCACTGACACACAGCCTGTCCCACTCTCAGATACCTGCTCCTTCATCACTAATACACTGCCTGTCCCACTCTCAGATACCAGCTCCTCCCTAACTAACACACAGCCTGTCCCACTCACAGATAGAAGCTCCTCCCTCACTAACACACAGTCTGTCCCACTCTCAAATACCTGCTCCTCCCTGACTAACACACATCCTGTCACACTCTCACATACCAGCTCCTTGGTCACTGACACACAGACTGTCCCACTTTCAGATATCAGCTCCTCCCTGACTATCATACAGCCTGTCCCACTCTCAGATACCAGCTCCTCCCTCACAAACTCACAGCCTGTCTCACTCTCAGATACCAGCTCTTCAATCCCTAACACACAGCGTGGCCTACTCTCAGATACCAGCTGCTCCCTCAATAACACAGCCTGTCCCAATCTCAGATACCAGAATATCCTTCAATAACACAAAGCCTGTCCCACTCTCAGATACCAGCTCCTCTGTCAATAACACAAAGCCTGTCCCAATCTCAGATACCAGCTCTCTCTCACTAACACACAGCCTGCCCCACTCTCAGATACCAGCTCCTCTCTCAGTAACACACAGCCTGTACCACTCTCAGATACCAGCTCCTCCCTCACTAACACACAGCCTGTCCCACTCTCAGATACCAGCTTCTCCCTCACTAACACACAGCCTGTACCACTCTCAGATACCAGCTCCTCCCTCACTAACACACAGCCTGTCTCCTTCTCAGATACCAGCACCTCCATCACTAACACACAGCCTGTCCGACTCTCACATACCAGCTTCTCCCTCACTACCACACAGCCTGTCAAACTCTCAGATACCATCTCCTCTCTCACTTACACACAGCATTTCACAATCTTAGATACCAGCTTCTCCCTTCAGTAACACACAGCCTGTCCCACTCTCAGGTACCAACTCCTCCCTCACATAAACACAGCCTGTCCCACTCTCAGAAATCAGCTCCTCCCTCACTAACACACAGACTGTCGCACTCTCAATACCAGCTCCTCCATCACTAACACACAGCCTGTCCCATTCTCAGATACCAGCTCCTCCCTCACTAAAACACAATCTGTCCCACTTTCAAATACCAGTTCCTCCCTCACTAACACACAGCACGTCCCACTCTCAGATACCAGCTCCTCCATCACTAACACACAATCTGTCCAACTCTCAGATACCAGCTCCTTCCTCACTAACACACAGCCTGTCCCACTCTCAGATACCACCTCCTCTCTCACTAACACACAGCCTTTACCACTCTCAGATACCACCTCCTCCCTCACTAACACACAGCCTTTACCACTCTCAGATACCACCTCCTCCCTCACTAACACACAGCCCTTCCCAATCTCAGATACCAGCTCTTCACTCACGAACACACAGCCTGGCCCACTCTCAGATACCAGCTCTTCACTCACAAACACATAGCCTGTGCCTCTTTCAGATACCATCTCCAACTTCACCAACGCACAGCAAGTCCGACTCTCAGATACCAGCTCCTCCCTCACTAATGCTCAGTTTGTCCTACTCTCAGATACCAGCTCCTTCCTCTCTAACACACAGCCTGTCCGACACTCAGATAAGAGATGTTCCCTCAGTAACACAGCCTGTCCCACTCGCAGGTACCAGCACCACCCTCACTGACACAGCCTGTCCCAATCTCAAATACTAGAGTATCCTTCACTAACACACGGCCTGTCACACTCTCAGATACCATCTCCTCTCTCACTTACACACAGCATTTCCCAATCTTAGATACCAGCTTCTCCCTCAGTAACACACAGCCTGTCCCACTCTCAGATACCAGCTCCTCCATCACCAACACAGTTTGTCCCACTCTCAGATACCAGCTCCTCCATCACTAACACACAGCCTGTCCCACTCTCAGATACCAGTTCCTCCCTCAGTAACACACAGCCTGTCCCTCTCTCAGATACCAGCTCCTCCCTCACTAACACATAGCCTGTCCCACTTTCAGATACCTGATCCATGCTCAGTAATACTCAGTCTGTCCTGCTCTCACATACCAGCTCCTTCATCACTAACACACAGCCTGTCCCACTCTCAGAAAACAGATCCTCCCTCACTAACACAGCCTTTCTCACTCTCAGATACCAGCTCCTCCCTCACTAACACACAGCCTCTACCACTCTCAGATTCCAGCTCCTCCCTCACTAACACACAGTCTGTCCCACTCTCAGATACCAGCTCCTCCCTCGCTAACACACAGACTGTCCCACTCTCAGATACCAGCTCCTCCCTCACTAACACACAGTCTGTCCCACTCTCAGATACCAGCTCCTCCATCGCTAACACACAGCCTGTCCCATTCACAGATACCAGCTCCTCCCTCACTAACACACAGTCTGTCCCACTCTCAGATACCAGCTCCTCCCTCGCTAACACACAGACTGTCCCACTCTCAGATACCAGCTCCTCCCTCACTAACACACAGCCTGTCCCACTATCAGATACCAGCTCCTCCCTCACTAATACACAAACTGTCCCACTCTCAGATACCAGTTGCTCCCTCCCTAACACACAGCATGTCCAACTCTCAGATACCTGCTCCTCCCTCACTAACACACAGCCTGCCCCACTCTCTGATACCAGCTCCTCCCTCACTAACACACAATCTGCCCCACTCTCAGATACCAGTTGCTCCCTCCCTAACACACAGCACCTCCAACTCTCAGATACCGGCTCCTCCCTCACTAATGCACAGACTGTCCCACTCTCAGATACCAACTCCACCCTCACTAACACACATACTGTCCCGCTCTCAGATACTAGATCCTCCCTCACTAACACACAGCCTGTCCCGCTATCAGATACCAGCTCCTCCATCATTAACACACATCCTGTCCCACTCTCAGATACCAGCGCCTCCCTCCCTAACACACAGCACGTCCCACTCTCAGATAGCAATTCCTCCCTCACTAACACACGGCCTGTCCGACACTCAGATAAGAGATGTTCCCTCAGTAACACAGCCTGTCCCACTCGCAGATACCAGCACCTCCCTCACTGGCACAGCCTGTCCCAATCTCAAATTCTAGAGTATCCTTCACTAACACACGTCCTGTCACACTCTCAGATACCATCTCCTCTCTCACTAACACACAGCATTTCCCAATCTTAGATACCAGCTTCTCCCTCAGTAACACACAGCCTGTCCCACTCTCAGATACCAGCTCCTCCATCACCAACACAGTCTGTCCCACTCTCAGATACCAGCTCCTCCATCACTAATGCACAGACTGTCCCACTCTCAGATACCAGTTCCTCCCTCAGTAACACACAGCCTGTCCCTCTCTCAGATACCAGCTCCTCCCTCACTAACACATAGCCTGTCCCACTTTCAGATACCAGATCCATGCTCACTAATACTCAGTCTGTCCTGCTCTCAGATACCAGCTCCTTCATCACTAACACACAACCTGTCCCACTCTCAGATAACAGATCCTCCCTCACTAACACAGCCTGTCTCACTCTCTGATACCTGCTCCTCCCTCACTAACAGACAGCCTGTCCCACTCTCAGATACCAGCTCCTCCCTCAATAACACAGCCTGTCCCATTCTCAGATACCAGCCCCTGCCTCAATAACACAGCCTGTCCCACTCTCAAATACCAGCTCCTCCCTCACTAACACCCAGCCTGTCCCACTCTCTGATACCAGCTCCTCCCTCACAAATACACAGCCTGTCGCACTCTCTGATAAAAGCTCCTTTCTCACTTACATACTGCCTGTCCTACTCTCAGATACCAGCTCTCTCTCACTAATACACAGCCTGCCCCACTCTCAGATACCAGCTCCTCTCTCAGTAACACACAGCCTGTACCACTCTCAGATACCAGCTCCTCCCTCACTAACACACAGCCTGTCCCACTCTCAGATACCAGCTCCTCCCTCACTAACACACAGCCTGTCCCACTATCAGATACCAGGTCCTCCCTCACTAATACACAATCTGTCCCACTCTCTGATACCAGTTGCTCCCTCCCTAACACACAGCACGTCCAACTCTCAGATACCTGCTCCTCCCTCACTAACACACAGCCTGCCCCACTCTCTGATATCAGCTCCTCCCTTACTAACACACAGCATGTCTCACTCTCAGATCCCAGATCCTCCGTCACTAACACACAGCTTGTCCCATTCACAGATACCAGCTCCTCCCGCACTAACACACAGCCTGTCCCACTCTCAGATACCAGCTCCTCCCTCACTAACACACAGCCTGTCCCACTCTCAGATACCAGCTCCTCCCTCACTAACACACAGCCTGTCCCACTCTCAGATACCAGCTCCTCCCTCACTAACACACAGCCTGTCCCACTATCAGATACCAGCTCCTCCCTCACTAATACACAATCTGTCCCATCTCAAATACCAGCTCCTCCCTCCCTAACACATAGCCTGTCCCACTCTCAGATACCAGCTCCTCCCTCACTAACACACAGCCTGTCCCACTCTCAGATACCAGCTCCTCCCTCACTAACACACAGCCTGTCCCACTATCAGATACCAGCTTCTCCCTCACTAACACACAGCCTGTCTCGCTCTCAGATACCAGCTCCTCCCTCACTAGTACACAATCTGTCCCACTCTCAGATACCAGTTGCTCCCTCCCTAACACACAGCACCTCCAACTCTCATATACCGGCTCCTCCCTCACTAATGCACAGACTGTCCCACTCTCAGATACCAACTCCTCACTAACACACATACTGTCCCGCTCTCAGATTCTAGATCCTCCCTCACTAACACACAGCCTGTCCCACTCTCATATACCAGCTCCTCCATCACTAACACACATCCTGTCCCACTCTCAGATACCAGCGCCTCCCTCCCTAACACACAGCACGTCCCACTCTCAGATAGCAACTCCTCCCTCACTAACACACGGCCTGTCCCACTCTCAGATACCAGCTCCTTCCTCACTAATACACAATCTGTCCCACTCTCAGATACCAGCTCCTCCCTCTCTAACACACAGCCTGTCCCTCTCTCAGATACCACCTCCTCTCTCACTAACACTCAGCCTTTACCGCTCTCAGATACCACCTCCTCCCTCAATAACACACAGCCCTTCCCAATCTCAGATACCAGCTCTTCACTCACGAACACACAGCCTGGCCCACTCTCAGATACCAGCTCTTCATTCACAAACACATAGCCTCTGCCTCTTTCAGATACCATCTCCAACCTCACCAACGCACAGCAAGTCCCACTCTCAGATACCAGCTCCTCCCTCACTAATTATCAGTCTGTCCTACTCTCAGATACCAGCTCCTTCCTCTCTAACACACAGCCTGTCCGACACTCAGATAAGAGATGTTCCCTCAGTTACACAGCCTGTCCCACTCGCAGATACCAGCACCTCCCTCACTGACACAGCCTGTCCCAATCTCAAATACTAGAGTATCCTTCACTAACACACGGCCTGTCACACTCTCAGATACCATCTTCTCTCTCAATTACACACAGCATTTCCCAATCTTAGATACCAGCTTCTCCCTCAGTAACACACAGCCTGTCCCACTCTCAGATACCAGCTCCTCCATCACCAACACACAGTCTGTCCCACTCTCAGATACCAACTACTCCCTCACTTACGCACAGCCTGTCCCGCTCTCAGATACCAGCTCCTCCCTCATTACACACAGCCTGTCCAAATCTCAGATACCAGCTCTTCACTCACTAACACACAGCCTGGCCCAGTCTCAGACCAGCTCCTCTCTCAGTAACACATAGCCTGTCCCACTTTCAGAAACCAGCTCCTCCATCACCAACACATTCTGTCCCACTCTCAGATACCAGCTTCTTCATCACTAACACACAACCTGTCCCACTCTCAGATAACAGATCCTCCCTCACTAACACAGCCTGTCTCACTCTCAGATACCTGCTCCTCCCTCACTAACACACAGCCTGTCCAACTCTCAGATACCAGCTCCTCCCTCACTAACACCCAGCCTGTCCCACTCTCTGATACCAGCTCCTCCCTCACTAATACACAGCCTGTCGCAATCTCTGATAAAAGCTCCTCTCTCACTTACACACTGCCTGTCCCACTCTCAAATACCAGCTTCTCCCTCAGTAACACACAGCCTGTCCCACTCTCTGATACCAGCTCCTCCATCAATAACACACAGCCTGTCCCATTCACAGATACCAGCTCCTCCCTCACTAACACACAGTCTGTCCCACTCTCAGATACCAGCTCCTCCCTCGCGAACACACAGACTGTCCCACTCTCAGATACCAGCTCCTCCCTTACTAACACACAGCCTGTCCCACTATCAGATACCAGCTCCTCCCTCACTAATACACAATCTGTCCCAATCTCAAATACCAGTTGCTCCCTCCCTCACACACAGCACGTCCAACTCTCAGATACCAGCTCCTCCCTCACTAACACACAGCATGTCTCACTCTCAGATCCCAGCTCCTCCGTCACTAACACACAGCCTGCCCCACTCTCTGATACCAGCTCCTCCCTCACTAACACACAGCCTGTCCCACTCTCAGATACCAGCTCCTCCCTCACTAACACACAGACTGTCCCACTCTCAGATACCTGCTCCTCCATCAAAAACACACAATGTGTCCCAACTCAGATAAATGCTCCTCCCTCACTAACACACAGCCTGTCCTACTCTCAGATACCTGCTCCTCCCTCACTATCACACAGCCTGTCCCACTCTCAGATACCAGCTCCTCCCTAACTAACACACAGCCTGTCCCACTCACAGATAGAAGCTCCTCCCTCACTAACACACAGCCTGTCCCACTGTCAGATACCAGCTCCTCCCTCAGTAACACACAGCCTGTCCCACTCTCAGATACCAGCTCCTCCCTCACTAACACACAGCCTGTCCCACTCTCAGATACCAGCTCCTCCATCACTAACATGCAATCTGTGCAACTCTCAAATACCAGCTCCTCCCTCACGAACACACAGCCTGTCCCACTCTCAGATACCAGCTCCTCCCTCACTAACACACAGCCTGTCCCACTCTCAGATACCAGCTCCTCCCTCACTAACACACAGCCTGTCACACTCTCAGATACCTGCTCCTCCCTCACTAACACACAGCCTGTCCCACTCACAGATAGAAGCTCCTCCCTCACTAACACACAGCCTGTCCCACTCTCAGATACCATCTCCTCCCTCACTAACACACAGCCTGTCCCACTCACAGATAGAAGCTCCTCCCTCACTAACACATAGCCTGTCCCACTCTCAGATACCATCTCCTCCCTCACTAACACACAGCCTGTCCCAATCTCAGATACCAGCTCCTCCCTCACTAACACACAGCCTGTCCCACTCTCAGATACCAGCTCCTCCCTCAGTAACACACAGCCTGTCCCACTCTCAGATACCAGCTCCTCCCTCAGTAACACACAGCCTGTCCCACTCTCAGATACCAGCTCCTCCCTCACTAACACAGTCTGTCCCACTCTCAAATACCTGCTCCTCCCTGACTAACACACATCCTGTCCCACTCTCACATTCCAGCTCCTCGGTCACTGACACACAGCCTGTCCCACTTTCAGATACCAGCTCCTCCCTCTCTAACACACAGCCTGTCACACTCTCAGATACCAGCTCCTCCCTCGCTAACACACAGACTGTCCCACTCTCAGATACCAGCTCCTCCCTCACTAACACACAGCCTGTCTCACTCTCAGATACAAGCTCCTCCCTCACTAACACACAGCCTGTCCCACTCTCAGATACCTGCTCCTCCATCACTAACACACAATGTGTCCCAAACTCAGATACAAGCTCCTCCCTCACTAACACACTGCCTGCCCCACTCTCAGATACCAGCTCCTCCCTAACTAACACACAGCCTGTCCCACTCACAGATAGAAGCTCCTCCCTCACTAACATACAGCCTGTCCCACTCTCAGATACCAGCTCCTCCCTCGCTAACACACAGAATGTCCCACTCTCAGATACCAGCTCCTCCCTCAGTAACACACAGTCTCTCCCACTCTCAGATACCAGCTCCTCCCTCACTAACACACAGTCTGTCCCACTCTCAAATACCTGCTCCTCCCTGACTAACACACATCCTGTCCCACTCTCACATTCCAGCTCCTCGGTCACTGACACACAGCCTGTCCCACTTTCAGATATCAACTCCTCCCGCACTATCATACAGCCTGTCCCACTCTCAGATACTACCTCCTCCCTCACTGACACACAGTCTGTCCCACTCTCAGATACCAGCTCCTCCCTCGCTAACACACAGACTGTCCCACTCTCAGATACCAGCTCCTCCCTCACTAACACACAGCCTCTCCCACTCTCAGATACCAGCTCCTCCCTCACTAACACACAGCATGTCTCAATCTCAGATCCCAGCTCCTCCGTCACTAACACACAGCCTGCCCAACTCTCAGATACCAGCTCTTCCCTCCGGAACACATTGCACGTCCCACTCTCAGATACCTGCTCCTCCATCACTAACACACAATGTGTCCCAAAATCAGATACAAGCTCCTCCCTCACTAACACACTGCCTGCCCCAATCTCAGATACCAGCTCCTCCCTAACTAACACACAGCCTGTCCCACTTATAGATAGAAGCTCCTCCCTCACTAACATACAGCCTGTCCCACTCTCAGATACTAGCTCCATCCTCACTAACACACAGCCTGTCTCAATCTCAGATACGTGCTCCTCCATCACTAACAGACAGCCTGTCCCACTCTCAGATACCATCTCCTCCCTCACTAACACACAGCCTGTCCCACCTTCAGATACCAGCTCCTCTCTCAATAACACGCAGCCTGATGCAGTCTCAGATACCAGCTCCTCTCTCACTTTCACACAGCTTGTTCCACTCTCAGATACCAGCATATCCTTCAATAACGCACAGCCTGTCCCAATCTCAGATGCCAGCTCCTCCATCACTAACACAGTCTTTCCCATTCTCAGATACCAGCTCCTCCTTAACTATAACACAACCATTGTCATTCTCAGATACCAGCTCCTCTCTCACTTACACACAGTCTGTCCCACTCTCAAATACCAGCTCCTCCCTCGCTAACACACAGACTGTCCCACTCTCAGATACCAGCTCCTCCCTCACTAACACACAGTCTGTCCCACTCTCAGATACCCGCTCCTCCCTCACTAACACACAGTCTGTCCCACTCTCAGATACCAGCTCCTCCCTCACTAACACAAAGCCTGTCCCACTATGAGATACCAGCTCCTCCCTCATTAATACACAATCTGTCCCACTCTCAGAATCCAGTTGCTCCCTCCCTCACACACAGCACCTCCAACTCTCAGATACCGGCTCCTCCCTCACTAATGCACAGACGGTCCCACTCTCAGATCCCAACTCCACACTCACTCACACACATACTGTCCCGCTCTCAGATACTAGATCCTCCCTCACTAACACACAGCCTTTCCCAATCTCAGATACCTGCTCCTCCATCACTATCACACATCCTGTCCCACTCTCAGATACCAGCGCCGCCCTCCCTAACACACAGCACGTCCCACTCTCAGATACCAACTACTCCCTCACTTACAAACAGCCTGTCCCGCACTCAGATACCAGCTCCTCCCTCATTACACACAGCCTGTCCTAATCTCAGATACCAGCTCTTCACTCAGTAACACACAGCCTGTCCCACTCTCAGATACCAGCTCCTCCCTCACTAACACACAGCCTGTCCCACTCTCAGATACCAGCTCCTCCCTCACTAACACACATCCTGTCCCACCCTCTGATACCAGCTCCTCCCTCACTAACACACAGCCTGTCCCACTCTCAGATACCAGCTCTTCCCTCCCGAACACATTGCACGTCCCACTCTCAGATACCTGCTCCTCCATCACTGAAACACAATGTGTCCCAAACTTAGATACAAGCTCCTCCCTCACTAACACACAGCCTGTCCCACTCTCAGATACCATCTCCTCCCTCACTAACACACAGCCTGTCCCAATCTGAGATACCAGCTCCTCCCTCACTAACACACAGCCTGTCCCACTCTCAGATACCAGCTCCTCCCTCAGTAACACACAGCCTGTCCCACTCTCAGATACCAGCTCCTCCCTCAGTAACACACAGCCTGTCCCACTCTCAGATACCAGCTCCTCCCTCACTAACACAGTCTGTCCCACTCTCAAATACCTGCTCCTCCCTGACTAACACACATCCTGTCCCACTCTCACATTCCAGCTCCTCGGTCACTGACACACAGCCTGTCCCACTTTCAGATACCAGCTCCTCCCTCTCTAACACACAGCCTGTCACACTCTCAGATACCAGCTCCTCCCTCGCTAACACACAGACTGTCCCACTCTCAGATACCAGCTCCTCCCTCACTAACACACAGCCTGTCTCACTCTCAGATACAAGCTCCTCCCTCACTAACACACAGCCTGTCCCACTCTCAGATACCTGCTCCTCCATCACTAACACACAATGTGTCCCAAACTCAGATACAAGCTCCTCCCTCACTAACACACTGCCTGCCCCACTCTCAGATACCAGCTCCTCCCTAACTAACACACAGCCTGTCCCACTCACAGATAGAAGCTCCTCCCTCACTAACATACAGCCTGTCCCACTCTCAGATACCAGCTCCTCCCTCGCTAACACACAGAATGTCCCACTCTCAGATACCAGCTCCTCCCTCAGTAACACACAGTCTCTCCCACTCTCAGATACCAGCTCCTCCCTCACTAACACACAGTCTGTCCCACTCTCAAATACCTGCTCCTCCCTGACTAACACACATCCTGTCCCACTCTCACATTCCAGCTCCTCGGTCACTGACACACAGCCTGTCCCACTTTCAGATATCAACTCCTCCCGCACTATCATACAGCCTGTCCCACTCTCAGATACTACCTCCTCCCTCACTGACACACAGTCTGTCCCACTCTCAGATACCAGCTCCTCCCTCGCTAACACACAGACTGTCCCACTCTCAGATACCAGCTCCTCCCTCACTAACACACAGCCTGTCCCACTCTCAGATACCAGCTCCTCCCTCACTAACACACAGCATGTCTCAATCTCAGATCCCAGCTCCTCCGTCACTAACACACAGCCTGCCCAACTCTCAGATACCAGCTCTTCCCTCCGGAACACATTGCACGTCCCACTCTCAGATACCTGCTCCTCCATCACTAACACACAATGTGTCCCAAAATCAGATACAAGCTCCTCCCTCACTAACACACTGCCTGCCCCAATCTCAGATACCAGCTCCTCCCTAACTAACACACAGCCTGTCCCACTTATAGATAGAAGCTCCTCCCTCACTAACATACAGCCTGTCCCACTCTCAGATACTAGCTCCATCCTCACTAACACACAGCCTGTCTCAATCTCAGATACGTGCTCCTCCATCACTAACAGACAGCCTGTCCCACTCTCAGATACCATCTCCTCCCTCACTAACACACAGCCTGTCCCACCTTCAGATACCAGCTCCTCTCTCAATAACACGCAGCCTGATGCAGTCTCAGATACCAGCTCCTCTCTCACTTTCACACAGCTTGTTCCACTCTCAGATACCAGCATATCCTTCAATAACGCACAGCCTGTCCCAATCTCAGATGCCAGCTCCTCCATCACTAACACAGTCTTTCCCATTCTCAGATACCAGCTCCTCCTTAACTATAACACAACCATTGTCATTCTCAGATACCAGCTCCTCTCTCACTTACACACAGTCTGTCCCACTCTCAAATACCAGCTCCTCCCTCGCTAACACACAGACTGTCCCACTCTCAGATACCAGCTCCTCCCTCACTAACACACAGTCTGTCCCACTCTCAGATACCCGCTCCTCCCTCACTAACACACAGTCTGTCCCACTCTCAGATACCAGCTCCTCCCTCACTAACACAAAGCCTGTCCCACTATGAGATACCAGCTCCTCCCTCATTAATACACAATCTGTCCCACTCTCAGAATCCAGTTGCTCCCTCCCTCACACACAGCACCTCCAACTCTCAGATACCGGCTCCTCCCTCACTAATGCACAGACGGTCCCACTCTCAGATCCCAACTCCACACTCACTCACACACATACTGTCCCGCTCTCAGATACTAGATCCTCCCTCACTAACACACAGCCTTTCCCAATCTCAGATACCTGCTCCTCCATCACTATCACACATCCTGTCCCACTCTCAGATACCAGCGCCGCCCTCCCTAACACACAGCACGTCCCACTCTCAGATACCAACTACTCCCTCACTTACAAACAGCCTGTCCCGCACTCAGATACCAGCTCCTTCCTCATTACACACAGCCTGTCCTAATCTCAGATACCAGCTCTTCACTCAGTAACACACAGCCTGTCCCACTCTCAGATACCAGCTCCTCCCTCACTAACACACAGCCTGTCCCACTCTCAGATACCAGCTCCTCCCTCACTAACACACATCCTGTCCCACCCTCTGATACCAGCTCCTCCCTCACTAACACACAGCCTGTCCCACTCTCAGATACCAGCTCTTCCCTCCCGAACACATTGCACGTCCCACTCTCAGATACCTGCTCCTCCATCACTGAAACACAATGTGTCCCAAACTTAGATGCAAGCTCCTCCCTCACTAACACACAGCCTGTCCCACTCTCAGATACCTGCTCCTTCATCACTAACACACTGCCTGTCCCACTCTCAGATGCCAGCTCCTCCATCACTAACACAGCCTGTCCCATTTTCAGATACCAGCTCCTCCTTTACTATAACACAGCCATTGTCACTCTCAGATACCAGCTCTTCCCTCACTAACACACAGTCTGTCCCACTCTCAGATACCAGCTCCTCCCTCGCTAACACACAGACTGTCCCACTCTCAGATACCAGCTCCTCCCTCACTAACACACAGTCTGTCTTACTCTCAGATACCAGCTCCTCCCTCACTAATACACAATCTGTCCCACTCTCAGATCCCAGATCCTCCGTCACTAACATACAGCCTGTCCCACTCTCAGATACCTGCTCCTCATTCACTAACACACAGCCTGTCCCACTCTCAGATACCAGCTCTTCCCTCACTAACACACAGCCTCTCCCACTCTCAGATACCTGCTCCTCCATCACTAACACACAGCCTGTCCCACTCTCAGATACCAGCTCTTCACTCCCGAACACATTGCACGTCCCACTCTCAGATACCTGCTCCTCCATCACTAACACACAATGTGTCCCAAACTCAGATACCAGCTCATCCCTCACTAACACACAGCCTGTCCCACTCACAGATAGAAGCTCCTCCCTCACTAACACACAGTCTGTCCCACTCTCAAATACCTGCTCCTCCCTGACTAACACACATCCTGTCACACTCTCACATACCAGCACCTTGGTCACTGACACACAGCCTGTCCCACTTTCAGATATCAGCTCCTCCCTGACTATCATACAGCCTGTCCCACTCTCAGTTACCAGCTCCTCCCTCACTAACTCACAGCCTGTCTCACTCTCAGATACCAGCTCTTCAATCCCTAACACACAGCGTGGCCTACTCTCAGATTCCAGCTGCTCCCTCAATAACACAGCCTGTCCCAATCTCAGATACCAGAATATCCTTCAATAACACACAGCCTGTCCCACTCTCAGATACCAGCTCCTCTGTCAATAACACACAGCCTGTCCCAATCTCAGATACCAGCTCCTCTCTCACTAACACACAGCCTGTCCCACTCTCAGATACCAGCTCCTCTCACAGTAACACACAGCCTGTCCCACTCTCAGATACCAGCTCCTCCCTCACTAACACACAGCCTGTACCACTCTCAGATACCAGCTCCTCCTTCACTAACACACAGCCTGTCTCATTCTCAGATACCAGCTCCTCCATCACTAACACACAGCCTGTCCGACTCTCAGATACCAGCTTCTCCCTCACTACCACACAGCCTGTCACACTCTCAGATACCATCTCCTCTCTCACTTACACACAGCATTTCCCAATCTTAGATACCAGCTTCTCCCTCAGTAACACACAGCCTGTCCCACTCTCTGATACCAGCTCCTCCATCACTAACACACAGCCTGTCCCACACTCAGATACCAGCTCCTCCCTCACTTAAACACAGCCTGTCCCACTCTCAGAAATCAGCTCCTCCCTCACTAACACACAGACTGTCCCACTCTCAATACCAGCTCCTTCATCACTAACACACAGCCTGTCCCATTCTCAGATACCAGCTCCTCCCTCACTAACACAAAGCCTGTGCCACTCTGAGATACCAACTCCTCCCTCACTAACACACAGCCTGTCCCGCACTCAGATACCGGCTTCTCCCTCACTAACACACAGCCTGTCCCTCCCTCAGATACTAGCTCCGTCTTCACTAGCACACAGACTGTCCCACTCTCAGATACCAGCTCCTCCCTAATTAACACACAGTCTGTCCCAATCTCACATACCAGCTCCTCCCTCACCAACACACAGCCTGTCCCACTTTCAGATATCAGCTCCTCCCTCACCATCACACAGCCTGTCCCTCTCTCAGATACCAGCTCTTCAATCACTAACACACAGCGTGGCCTACTCTCAGATACCAGCTCCTCCCTCACTTACATTCAGCCTGTCCCAATCTCAGATACCAGCTCAACACTCACTAACACACAGCCTGTCCCACTCTCAGATACCAGAATATCCTTCAATAACACACAGACTGTCCCAATCTCACATACCACCTCCTCCCTCATAAACACACAGCCTGTCCCAATCTCAGATACCAGCTCATCCCTCATTAACGCACAGCCCGTCCCACTCTCAGATACCAGCTCCTCCCTCACAGACAGCCTGTCCCTCTCTCAGATACCAGCTCCTCCCTCACTTACATTCAGCCTGTCCCAATCTCAGATACCAGCTCAAAACTCACTAACACCCAGCCTGGCCCAGTCTCAGATACCAGCTCAAAACTCACTAACACACAGCCTGGCCCAGTCTCAGATACCAGCTCCTCCCTCATTAACACGCAGCCTGTCCCACTTAAAGATACCAGCTCCTCCCTCGCTAACACACAGACTGTCCCACTCTCAGATACCAGCTCCTCCCTCACGAACACACAGCCTGTCCAATTTTCAGATACCAGCTCTTCCCTCACTAATAAAATGTCTGTACTACTCTCGAAACCAGCTCCTTTCTTATTAACACACAGCCTGTCCCACTCTCAGATAACAGATCCTCCCTCACTAACAGAGCAAGTCCCAATCTCAGATACCAGAATATCCTTCAATAACACACAGCCTGTCCAACTCTCAGATACCAGCTGCTCTGTCACTAACACACAGCTTGTCCCAATCTCAGATACCAGCTCCTCCCTCACTAACACACAGCCAGTCCCACTCTAGATACCAGCTTCTCCCTCAATAACACACAGCCTGTCTCATTCTCAGATACCAGCTCCTCCATCACTTACACTCAACCTGTCACATTCTCAGATACCAGCTGCTCACTCATTAATAGACATGCTGTCCAACTCTCAGATACCAGCTCCTCCCTCACTAACACACATGCTCTCCCACTCTCAGATACCAGCTCCTCCCTCCGTAACACACAACCTGTCCCACTCTCAGATAACAGCTCCTCCCTCACTAACACATAGCCTGTCCCACCCTCAGATACCAGATCCTCGCTCACAAATACACAGTCTGTCCTACTGTCAGATACCAGCTCCTTCCTCACCAACACACAGCCTGTCCCACTCTCAGATAACAGATCCTCCCTCACGAACACAGCCTGTCCCAATCTCAGATACCAGATCCTCCTTCACTAACACACAGCCTGTCCCACTCTCAGATACCAGCTCCTCCCTCAATAACACACAGCCTGTGGCTTTTTCAGATACCAGCTAAACACTCACTAACGCACAGCATGTCCCACTCTCAGATACCAGCTCCTCCCGCACTAACACACAGGCTGTCACACTCTCAGATACTAGCTCCTCCCTCAATAAAACTGCCTGTCCCACTCTCAGATACCACCTCCTCCCTTACTAACACATAGCCTGTCTCACTCTCAGATTCCAGCTCCTCTGTCACTATCACACAGCGTGGCCCACTCTCAGATACCATCTTCTCCCTCAGTAACACACAGCCGGTCCCACTCTCAGATACCAAATCCTCCCTTACTAATAGACAGTCTGTCCCACTCTCAGATACCAGCTCCTCCCTCACAAACACACCGACTGTGCCACTCTCAGATACCAGCTCCTCCCTCACTAACACACAGCCTGTCCCACTCTAGATACCAGCTTCTCCCTCACTAACACACAGCCTGTCCCACTCTCAGATACCAGCTCCTCCCTCACTAACACTCAGCCTGTCACATTCTCAGATACCAGCTCCTCCCTCACTAACACACATGCTCTCCCAATCTCAGATACCAGCTCCTCCCTCCGTAACAGACAACCTGTCCCACTCCCAGATAACAGCTCCTCCCTCACTAACACATAGCCTGTACCACTCTCAGATACCAGATCCTCGCTCACAAATACACAGTCTGTCCTACTGTCAGATACCAGCTCCTTCCTCACTAACACACAGCCTGTCCCACTCTCAGATAACAGATCCTCCCTCACTAACACAGCCTGTCCCAATCTCAGATACCAGATCCTCCTTCACTAACACACAGCCTGTCCCACTCTCAGATTCCAGCTCCTCCCTCAATAACACAGAGCCTGTGGCTCTTTCAGATACCAGCTACACCCTCACTAATGCACAGCATGTCCCACTCTCAGATACCACCTCCTCCCTTACTAACACATAGCCTGTCCCACTCTCAGATACCAGCTCCTCTGTCACTATCACACAGCGTGGCCCACTCTCAGATACCATCTTCTCCCTCAGAAACACACAGCCTGTCCCACTCTCAGATACCAAATCCTCCCTTAAAAACAGACAGTCTGTCCCACTCTCAGATACCAGCTCCTCCCTCACAAACACACAGACTCTGCCACTCTCAGATACCAGCTCCTCCCTCAGTAACCCACAGACAGTCCCACTCTCAGATACAACCTCCTCCCTCACTTACATTCAGCCTGTCCCAATCTCAGATACCAGCTCAAAACTCACTAACACACAGCCTGGCCCAGTCTCAGATACCAGCTCCTCCCTCAGTAACACACAGACTGTCCCACTCTCTGATACCAGCTCCTCCCTCATTAACACACTGTCTGTCCCACTCTCAGATATCAGCTCCTCCCAAACTAATAAAATATCTGTACTACTCTCAGAAACCAGCTCCTTCCTTACTAACACACAGCCTGTCCCACTCTCAGATAACAGATCCTCCCTCACTAACACAGCCTGTCCCAATGTCAGATACCAGAATATCCTTCAATAACACACAGCCTGTCCCACTCTCAGATACCAGCTCCTCTGTCACTAACACACAGCCTGTCCCAATCTCAGATACCAGCTCCTGCATCACTAACACTCAGCCTGTCACATTCTCAAATACCAGCTCTTCACTCATTAACAGACATGCTGTCCCACTCTCAGATACCAGCTCCTCCCTCACTAACACACAGCCTGTCCCACTCTCAGAAAACTGCTCCTTCATCACTAACACACTGCCTGTCCCACTCTCAGATACCAGCTCCTCCCTAACTAACACACAGCCTGTCCCACTCACAGATAGAAGCTCCTCCCTCACTAACACACAGCCTGTCCCAATCTCAGAAACGTGCTTTCAATCACTAAAAGACAGCCTGTCCCACTCTCAGATACCACCTCCTCCATCAGTAACACACAGCCTGTCCCACTCTCGGATACCAGCTCCTCTCTCACTTACACACAGCTTGTCCCACTCTCAGATACCAGCTTCTCCCTCACTAACATCCAGCCTGTCCCACTCTCAGATACCAGCTCCTCCCTCACTAACACACAGTCTGTCCCACTCTCAGATGCCAGCTGCTCCCTCGCTAACACACAGACTGTCCCACTCTCAGATACCAGCTCTTCCCTCACTAACACACAGTCTGTCCCACTCTCAGATGCCAGCTACTCCCTCACTAATACATAATCTGTCCCACTCTCAGATCCCAGATCCTCCGTCACTAACATACAGCCTGTCCCACTCTCAGATACCTGCTCCTCCATCACTAACACACAGCCTGTCCCACTCTCAGATACCAGCTCTTCCCTCACTAACACACAGCCTCTCCCACTCTCAGATACCTGCTCCTCCATCACTAACACACAATGTGTCCCAAACTCAGATACAAGCTCCTCCCTCACTAACACACAGCCTGTCCCACTCTCAGATACCTGCTCCTTCATCACTAACACACTGCCTGTCCCACTCTCAGATACCAGCTCCTCCCTCACTAACACACAGTCTGTCCCACTCTCAAATACCTGCTCCTCCCTGACTAATACACATCCTGTCACACTCTCACATACCAGCTCCTTGGTCACTGACACACAGCCTGTCCCACTTTCAGATATCAGCTCCTCCCTCACTATCAAACAGCCTGTCCCACTCTCAGATACCAGCTCCTCTCTCACTAACACACAGCCTGTCTCACTCTCAGATACCAGCTCTTCAATCCCTAACACACAGCATGGCCTACTCTCAGATACCAGCTGCTCCCTCAATAACACAGCCTGTCCCAATCTCAGATACCAGAATATCCTTCAATAACACACAGCCTGTCCCACTCTCAGATATCAGCTCCTCTGTCAATAACACACAGCCTGTCCCAATCTAAGATACCAGCTCCTCTCTCACTAACACACAACCTGTCCCATTCTCAGATACCAGCTCCTCTCACAGTAACACACAGCCTGTCCCACTCTCAGATACCAGCTCCTCCCTCACTAACACACAGCCTGTCCCACTCTCAGATATCAGCTCCTCCATCACTAACACACAGCCTGTCCAACTCTCAGATACCAGCTTCTCCCTCACTACCACACAGCCTGTCACACTCTCAGATACCATCTCCTCTCTCACTTACACACATCATTTCCCAATCTTAGATACCAGCTTCTCCCTTCAGTAACACACAGCCTGTGCCACTCTCAGATACAAACTCCTCCCTCACTTAAACACAGCCTGTCCCACTCTCAGAAATCAGCTCCTCCCTCACTAATACACAGACTGTCCCACTCTCAATACCAGCTCATCCATCACTAACACACAGCCTGTCCCATTCTCCGATACCAGCTCCTCCCTCACTAATACACAATCTGTCCCACTTTCAAATACCAGTTCCTCCCTCCCTAACACACAGCACGTCCCAATCTCAGTTTCCAGCTTCTCCCTCACGAACACACAGCCTGTCCCACTCTCAGATACCAACTCCTCCATCACTAACACACAATCTGTCCAACTCTCAAATACCAGCTCCTCTCTCCCGAACAGACAGCACGTACCACTCTCAGACGCCACCTCTTCCCTCACTAACACAAAGCCTGTCCCACTCTGAGATACCAACTCCTCCCTCACTAACACACAGCCTGTCCCGCACTCAGATACCAGCTTCTCCCTCACTAACACACAGCCTGTCCCTCCCTCAGATACTAGCTCCGTCTTCACTAGCACACAGACTGTCCCACTCTCAGATACCAGCTCCTCCCTAACACACAGTCTGTCCCAATCTCACAAACCAGCTCCTCCCTCACCAACACACAGCCTTTCCCACTTTCAGATATCAGCTCCTCCCTCACTATCACACAGCCTGTCCCACTCTCAGATACCAGCTCTTCAAACACTAACACACAGCGTGGCCTACTCTCAGATACCAGCTGCTCCCTCAGTAACACAGCCTGTCCCACTCTGAGATACCAGAATATCCTTCAATAACACACAGTCTGTCCCAATCTCACATACGACCTCATCCCTCACAAACACACAGCCTGTCCCAATCTCAGATACCAGCTCATCCCTCATTAACGCACAGCCTGTCCCACTCTCAGATACCAGCTCCTCCCTCACAAACACACAGTCTGTCCCACTTTCAGATACCAGCTCCTCCCTCACTAATAAAATGTCTGTATACTCTCAGAAACCAGCTCCTTTCTTATTAACACACAGCCTGTCCCACTCTCAGATAACAGATCCTCCCTCACTAACACAGCCTGTCCCACTCTCAGATACCAGAATATCCTTCAATAACACACAGTCTGTCCCAATCTCACATACGTCCTCCTCCCTCACAAACACACAGCCTGTCCCAATCTCAGATACCAGCTCATCCCTCATTAACGCACAGCCTGTCCCACTCTCAGATACCAGCTCCTCCCTCACAAACACACAGTCTGTCCCACTTTCAGATACCAGCTCCTCCCTCACTAATAAAATGTCTGTATACTCTCAGAAACCAGCTCCTTTCTTATTAACACACAGCCTGTCCCACTCTCAGATAACAGATCCTCCCTCACTAACACAGCCTGTCCCAATCTCAGATACCAGAATATCCTTCAATAACACACAGCCTGTCTCATTCTCAGATACCAGCTCTTCACTCATTAACAGACATGCTGTCCCACTCTCAGATACCAGCTCCTCCCTCACTAACACACATGCTCTCCCACACTCAGATACCAGCTCCTCCCTCAGTAACACACAAACTGTCCCACTCTCAGATACCAGCTCCTCCCTCACAAACACACAGACTCTGCCACTCTCAGATACCAGCTCCTCCCTCAGTAACAAACAGACAGTCCCACTCTCAGATACAACCTCCCCCCTCACTTACATTCAGCCTGTCCCAATCTCAGATACCAGCTCAAAACTCACTAACACACTGTCTGGCCAAGTCTCAGATACCCGCTCCTCCCTCACTAACACACATGCTCTCCCACTTTCAGATACCAGCTCCTCCCTCAGTAACACACAACCTGTCCCACTGTCAGATAACAGCTCCTCCCTCACTAACACACAGCCTGTCCCACTCTAGATACCAGCTTCTCCCTCACTAACACACAGCCTGTTCCACTCTCAGATACCAGCTCCTCCGTCACTAACACACAGCCTGCCCCAGACTCAGATACCAGTTCATCCCTCACTAACACACAGCCTGTCACACTCACATACCAGCTCCTCCCTTACTAAGACAGCGTTTCCCACTCTCAGATACCAGCTCCAACCTCACAAACACACACCCTGTCCCACTCTCAGATACCAGCTCCTCCATCACTAACACACAGCCTGCCCCAGACTCAGATACCAGTTCATCCCTCACTAACACACAGCCTGTCCCACTCTCAGATACCAGCTCCTCTCCCACTAACACACAGCCTGTCGCACTGTCAGAAACCAGCTCCTCCCTCACTAACACGCAACCTGTCCCACTCTCAGATACCAGCTCCTCCCTCACTAACACTCAGCCTGTCCCACTCTCAGATAACAGCTCCTCCCTCACTTACACACAGACTGTCCCAATGTCAGATACAAGCCTCTCACTCACTTGAACACACCCTGTCAACATTTCAGATACCAACTCAAACCTCATATGTCACAAACTGAGATACCAGCTCCTCCCTAACACTCAGCCTGTCACACTTTGATACCCGATCCTCCCTCAATAACACACATCCTGTCCCACTCTCAGGTACCAGCTCCTCCCTCACTAACACACATCCTGTCCCAATGTCAGATACCAGCTCCTCCCTCAAATACAAACAGCCTGTCCCTCTCTCAAATTCCAGCTCCTCCCTCAATAACGCAGCCTGTCCCACTCTTAGATACCAGCTCATCCCTCACTGACACACAGCCTGTCCCACTCACAGATACCAGCTCCTCTCTCACTAACACACAGCCTGTCCCACTCTCAGATACCATCTCCTCCCTCACTAACACACAGCCTGTCCCACTCTCAGATACCAGCTCCTCCCTCACTAACACACAGCATGTCCCACTCTCAGATACCAGCTCCTCCATAACTAACACACAGCCTGTCCCACTCTCAGATTCCAGCTCCTCCCTCACTAACATACAGCCTGTCTCATTCTCAGATACCAGCTCCTCCCTAACTAACACACAGCCTGGCCCATTCTCAGATACCAGCTCCTCCCTCACTAACACAGCCTGTCACACTCTCAGATACCAGCTCCAACCTCACTAACACACAGCCTGTCCCACTCTCAGATACCAGCTCCTCCCTCACTAAATCACAGCCTGTCCCACACTCAGATACCAGCTCCTCCCTCACTAACACACAGCCTGTCCCACTCTCAGATACCACCTCCTCCCTCACTAAATCACAGACTGTCCCACTCTCAGATACCAGCTCCTCCCTCACGAACACACAGCCTGTCCCACTCTCAGATCCCAACTCCTCCCTCACTCACACTCAGCCTGTCCCACACTGAGATACCAGCTCCTCCCTCACTAACACACAGCCTGTCCCACTCTCAGATACCAGCTCATCCCTCACTAACACGTAGATTGTCCCACTCTTAGATACCAGCTCATCTCTCACGAACACACAGCCTGTCCCACTCTCAGATAGCAGCACCTCCCTCACGAACAAACAGCCTGTCCCGCTCTCAGATAACAGCTCCTCACTCACTAACACACAGCCTGTCTCATTCTCAGATACCAGCTCCTCCCTAACTAACACACAGCCTGGCCCTCTCTCAGATACCAGCTCCTCCCTCACTTACACACAGCATGTCCCACTCTCGGATACTAGCTCATCCCTCACTAACACACAGCCAGTCCCAGTCTCAGATATTTCTCCTCCCTAACTAACACAAATATTGTAGCACTCTCAGATACCAGCTCCTCCCTCACTAACATACAACCTGTCCAACTCTCAGCTACCAGTCCCTCCCTCACTGACACACAGCCTGTCCCACTCTCAGATACAAGCTGCTCCCTCAGTAACACACAGCCTGTCCCACTCTCAGAAAGCAACTCCTCCCTCATTAACACTCAGCATGTCCCACTTTCAGAATCCGGCTCCTCATTCACAAACACACAGACTTTCCCCCTCTCACATACTAGCTCCTGCATCACTAACACACATCCTGTCCCACTCGCATACCAGATCCTCACTTCCTAACACAGCCTGTCCCACACTCATATACCAGCTCCTCCCTCTCTAACACACAGCCTGTCCCACTCTCAGATACCACCTCCTCCCTCACTAAATCACAGCCTGTCCCACTGTCAGATACCAGCTCCTCCCTCACGAACACACAGCCTGTCCCACTCTCAGATCCCAACTCCTCCCTCACTAACACTAAGCCTGTCCCACACTGAGATACCAGCTCCTCCCTCACTAACACACAGCCTGTCCCACTCTCAGATACCAGCTCATCCCTCACTAACACGTAGATTGTCCCAATATCAGATACCAGCTCATCTCTCACTAACACACAGCCTGTCCCACTCTCAGATAGCAGCACCTCCCTCACGAACAAACAGCCTGTCCCGCTCTCAGATAACAGCTCCTCCCTCACTAACACACCGCCTGTCTCATTCTCAGATACCAGCTCCTCCCTAACTAACACACAGCATGTCCCACTCTCAGATACCAGCTCATCCCTCACTAACACACAGCCTGTCCCAGTCTCAGATATTTCTCCTCCCTAACTAACACAAATATTGTAGCACTCTCAGATACCTGCTCCTCCCTCACTAACATACAACCTGTCCAACTCTCAGCTACCAGTCCCTCCCTCACTGACACACAGCCTGTCCCACTCTCAGATACAAGCTGCTCCCTCAGTAACACACAGCCTGTCCCACTCTCAGAAAGCAACTCCTCCCTCATTAACACTCAGCATGTGCCACTCTCAGAATCCGGCTCCTCCTTCACAAACACACAGACTTTCCCCCTCTCACATACTAGCTCCTGCATCACTAACACACATCCTGTCCCACTCGCATACCAGCTCCTCACTTCCTAACACAGCCTGTCCCACACTCAGATACCAGCACCTCCCTCACTAACAAACAGCCTGTCCCGATCTCAGATACCAGCTCCTCCCTCACTAACACACAGACTGTCCCACTCTCAGATACCAGCTCCTCCCTCACTAATACACAGCCTGTCCCACTCTCAGATACCAGCTCCTCCATCACAAACACACAGCCTGTCCCAGTCTCAGATACCAGCTCCTCCCTCACTAACACTCAGACTGTCCCACTCTCAGATACCAGCTCCTCCATCACTAACACAAACCCTGTCTTACTCTCAGATACCATCTCCTCCCTCACTAACACACAGCCTGTCCCTCTCTCAGATACCAGCTCCTCCCTCACTAACACACAGCCTGTCCCACTCTCAGATACCAGCTCATCCCTCACTAACACAGAGCCAGTCCCAGTCTCAGATAATTCTCCTCCCTAACTAACACAAATATTGTAGCACTCTCAGATACCAGATCCTCCCACACTAACACACAACCTGTCGCACTCTCAGATAACAGCTCCTCCCTAACTACCACACAGCCTGACCGACTCTAAGATACCAGCTGCTTCTTCACTAACAGACAGCCTCTCCCACACTGAGATACCGGCTACTCCCTCAATAAATCGCAGACTGTCCCACTCTCAGATACCACCACCTCCCTCACTAACAAACAGCCTGTCCCACTCTCAGATACAAGCACCTCCCTCACTAACACTCAGCCTGTCCCACTCTCAGATACCAGCTCCTCCCTCACTAACACACAGCCTGTCCCACTCTCAGAATCTGGCTGCTCCCTCACAAACACACAGCCTGTCCCACTCGCATACCAGCTCCTCCCTTACTAAGATAGCGTATCCCACTCTCAGATACCAGCTCCAACCTCAAACACACACCCTGTCCCACTCTCAGATACCAGCTCCTCCCACACTAAATCACAGCCTGTCCAACACTCAGATACCAGCTCCTCCCTCACTAACACACAGCCTGTCCCAGACTCAGATACCAGTTCATCCCTCACTAACTCACAGCCTGTCCCACTCTCAGATACCAGCTCCTCTCTCACTAACACACAGCCAGTCGCACTGTCAGATACCAACTCCTCCCTCACTAACACACAGCCTGCCCCACTCTCAGATACCCGATCCTTCCTCACTAACACACAGCCTGTCCCACTCACAGATTTGAGCTCCTCCCTCACTAACACACAACCTGTCCCACTCTCAGATACCAGCTCCTCCCTCACATACACACAACCTGTCCCACTCTCAGATACCAGCTCATCTCTCACTAACACACAGCCTGTCCCACTCTCAGATACCAGCTCCTCCCTCACTAACAAACAGCCTGTCCCACTCTCAGATACCAGCTCCTCCCTCACTAATACACAGCCTGTCCCACTCTCAGATACCAGCTCCTCTCTCCCTAACACACAGCCTGTCCCACTCTCAGATAACAGCTCCTCCCTCACTTACACACAGCCTGTCCCAATGTCAGATTCCATCTCCTCCCTCACTAACACGCAGCATTTCTCAGTCTCAGATACCAGCTCCTCCCTAACTAACACACAGCCACTACCTCTCTCAGATACCAGCTCCTCCCACACTAACACACAGCCTGTCCCACTCTCAGATTCCAGCTCCTCCCTCACTAACATGCAGCCTGTCTCAGTCTCAGATACCAGCTCCTCCCTCACTAACACACAGCCACTATCTCTCTCAGATACCAACTCCTCCATCACTAACACACAGCCTGTCCCACTCTCAGATACCAGCTCCTCCCGCACTAACACACAGCCTGTCCCACTCTCATATACCAACTCCTCCCTCATTAACAAACAACCTGTCCAACTCTCAGATTCCTGTCCCTCCTTCACTAACACGCAGCCTGTCCCACTGTTAGATACAAGCTCCTCCGTCACTATCATTCAGCCTGTCCCACTGTCAGATTCCAGCTCCTCCCTCACTAACACGCAGCCTGTCCCACTCTCAGATACCAGCTCCTCCCTCATTAACAAACAACCTGTCCAACTCTCAGCTACCAGTCCCTCCCTCACTGACACACAGCCTGTCCCACACTCAGATACCAGCTCCTCCCTCACTAACAAACAACCTGTCCAACTCTCAGATTCCTGTCCCTCCTTCACTAACACGCAGCCTGTCCCACTGTTAGATACAAGCTCCTCCGTCACTATCATTCAGCCTGTCCCACTGTCAGATTCCAGCTCCTCCCTCACTAACACGCAGCCTGTCCCACTCTGAGATACCAGCTGCTCCCTCAGTAACACACAGCCTGTCCCACTCTCAGATACCAGCTTCTCCCTCTCTAACACACAGCCTGTCCCACACTCAGATATCAGCTCCTCCCTCACTAACACAGAGCCTGCCCCACTCTCAGATACCAGCTCCACCCTCAATAACACACAGCCTGTCCCACTCTCAGATACCAGCCCCTCCCTCACTAACACACAGCCTGTCCCACTCTCTGATACCATCTCCTCCCTCACTAACACACAGCCTGTCCCACTCTCGGATACCAGCTCCTCCCTCACTAACACACAGCCTGTCCCACTCTCAGATACCAGCTCCTCCCTAACTAACAGACAGCTTGTCACACTCTCAGATACCAGATGCTCCCTCACTAACACACAGCCTGTCCCACTCTCAGATACCAGCTCCTCCCATACTAACACACAGACTGACCCACTCTCAGATACCAGCTCTTACCTCACTAAAACACAGCCTGTCCAAATCTCAGATACCAAATCCTCTCTCTCTAACAAACAGCATGTCCCACTCTCAGATACCAGCTCCTCCCTCATTAACACACAGCCTGTCGCACTCTCAGATACCAGCTCCTCACTCACAAACACACAGCCTTTCCCCTCTCGCAGATACCAGCTCCTCTCTCACAAACACAGCCTGGCCCACTCTCAGATACCAGCTCTTTCATCACTAACACACAGCCTGTCCCCAGTCGCAGATACCAGCTCCTCCCTCACAAACACACAGCCTGTCCACTCGCACCGATACCTGCTCCTCCCTCTCAAACACAGCCTGTCCCACTCTCAGATACCAGCTCTTTCATCACTAACACACAGCCTGTCCTGACTCTCAGATACCAGCACCTCCCTGACTAACACACAGCCTGTCCCAGTGTCAGATACCAGCTCCTCCCTCACTAACACTCAGCCTGTCCCACTCTCTGTTATCAGCTACTCCCTCACTAACACAATGCGTGTCCCTATCTCAGATACCAGCTCCTCCCTCACTAACACACAGCCTGTCCCACTCTCAGATAACAGCTCCTCCCACACTTACACAGAGCCTGTCCCAATGTCAGATCCAAGCCCCTCACTCACTTGAACACACCCTGTCAACATTTCAGATACCAACTCAAACCTCAAAAACACACAGCCTGTCACAAACTGAGATGCCAGCTCCTCCCTAACACTCAGCCTGTCCCACTTTGATACCCGATCCACCCTCAGTAACACACATCCTGTCCCACACTCAGGTATCAGGTCCTCCCTCACTAACAAAACCTGTCTCAGTCTCAGATACCAGCTCCTCCCTCACTAACACTCAGTCTGTTCCACTCTCAGAAACCAGCCCCTCCCTCACTATACACACAGCCTGTCTCACTCTCAGAAACCAGCCCCTCCCACACCTAAACACAACCTGACCCACTCTCAGATTCCAGCTCCTCCCTCACTAACACAGCCTGTCCCACTCTAAGATACGAACTCCTCCCTCACTAACAAAAAGCCTGTCTTACTCTCAGATACCAGCTCCTCCCTCGCTAAGACACAGCCTGTCCCACACTCAGATATCAGCTTCTCCCTCACTAACACAGAGCCTGTCCCACTCTCAGATACCAGCTCCTCCCTCACTAACACACAGCCTGTCCCACTCTCAGATTCCAGCTCCTCCCTCACTAACACACAGCCTGTCCCACTCGCAGATACCAGCTCCTCCCTCACTAACACACAGCCTGTCCCAATGTCAGATACAAGCCCCTCACTCACTTGAACACACCTTGTCAACATTTCAGATCCCTACTCAAACCTCATTATCACACAGCCTGTCACAAACTGAGATACCAGCTCCTCCATAACACACAGCCTGTCCCACTTTGATACCCGATCCTCCCTCCATAACACACAGCCTTTCCCACTCTCAGATACCAGCTCCTCCCTCACTAACAGACAGCCTGTCCCACTCTCAGATACGAAATCCTCTCTCCCTAACAAACAGCACGTCCCACTGTCAGATACCAGCTCCTCCCTCACTAACACACAGCCTTTCCCACTCTCAGATATCAGCCGCTCCCTCACTTAAACACAACCTGTCCCACTCTCAGATTCCTGATCCTCCCTCACTAACACTGCCTGTCCCACTCTCAGATACCAGCTTCTCCCTCACTAACACACAGCCTGTCCCACTCTCGGATAACAGCTCCTCCCTCACTAACACACAGCCTGTCGCATTCTCAGATACCAGCTCCTCCCTCTCTAACAAACAGCACGTTCCATTCTCAGATACCTGCTTCTCCCTCACTAACACACTGCCTGTCCAACTCTCAGATAACAGCTCCTCCCACACTTACACACAGCCTGTCCCAATGTCAGATACAAGCCCCTCACTCACTTGAACACACCTTGTCAACATTTCAGATCCCTACTCAAACCTCATTATCACATAGCCTGTCACAAAATGAGATATCAGCTCCTCCCTCACACACAGCCTGTCCCACACTCAGATACCACCTGCTCCCTCACTAACACACAGCCTGTCCCACATTCAGATACCACCTGCTCCCTCACTAACACACAGACTGGCCCACTCTCAGATACCAGTTCCCCCCTCACTAACACAGAGCCTGTCCCACTCAGATACCAGCTGCTCCCTCACTAACACACATACTGTCCCACTCTCAGATACCATCTCCTACCTCACATACAGACAGCCTGTCCCACTCTCAGATACCAGCTCCTCCCTCAGGCACACACAGCCTGTCCCAGTCTCAGATACCATCTACACCCTCACTGACACACAGCCTGTCCCACTCTCAGATACGAAATCCTCTCTCTCTAACAAACAGCACGACCCACTCTCAGATACCAGCTCCTCCCTCACTAACACACAGCCTGTCCCACTCTCAGATACCAGCTCCTCCCTCACTAACACACAGCCTTTCCCACTCTCAGATACCAGCCACTCCCTCACTTAAACACAACCTGTCCCACTCTCAGATTCCTGATCCTCCCTCACTAACACTGCCTGTCCCAATGTCAGATACAAGCCCCTCACTCACTTGAACACACCTTGTCAACATTTCAGATCCCTACTCAAACCTCATTATCACACAGCCTGTCACAAACTGAGATACCAGCTCCTCCATAAAACTCAGCCAGTCCCACTTTGATACCCGATCCTCCCTCACTAACACACAGCCTTTCCCACACTCAGATACTAGCTCCTCCCTCACTAACACACAGCCTGTCCTACACTCAGATACCACCTGCTCCCTCACTAACACACAGACTGGCCCACTCTCAGATACCAGTTCCCCCCTCACTAACACACTGCCTGTCCCACTCAGATACAAGCTGCTCCCTCACTAACACACAGCCTGTCCCACTCTCAGATACCAGCTCCTCCCTCACTAACACACATACTGTCCCACCCTCAGATACCATCTCCTACCTCACATACAGACAGCCTGTCCCACTTTCAGATACCAGCTCCTCCCTCACTAACACACTGCCTGTCCCACTCTCAGATACCTGCTCATCTCTCACTAACACACAGCCTTTCCCAATCTCAGATACCAGCTCCTCCCTCACTAACAAACAGCCCGTCCCACACTCAGATACGAGCTCCTCCCTCACTAGCACACAGACTGTCCCACTCTCAGATACCAGCTCCTCCCTCACTAACACACAGCCTGTCCCACTCTCAGATAACAGCTCCTCCCACACTTACACAGAGCCTGTCCCAATGTCAGATCCAAGCCCCTCACTCACTTGAACACACCCTGTCAACATTTCAGATACCAACTCAAACCTCAAAAACACACAGCCTGTCACAAACTGAGATGCCAGCTCTTCCCTAACACTCAGCCTGTCCCACTTTGATACCCGATCCACCCTCAATAACACACATCCTGTCCCACACTCAGGTATCAGGTCCTCCCTCACTAACAAAACCTGTCTCAGTCTCAGATACCAGCTCCTCCCTCACTAACACTCAGCCTGTTCCACTCTCAGAAACCAGCCCCTCCCTCACTATACACACAGCCTGTCCCACTCTCAGAAACCAGCCCCTCCCACACCTAAACACAACCTGACCCACTCTCAGATTCCAGCTCCTCCCTCACTAACACAGCCTGTCCCACTCTAAGATACGAACTCCTCCCTCACTAACAAAAAGCCTGTCTTACTCTCAGATACCAGCTGCTCCCTCACTAACACACAGCCTGTCCCACTCTCAGATACCAGCTTCTCCCTCACTAACACACAGCCTGTCCCACTCTCAGATACCATCTCCTCCCTCACAAACACACAGCTTGTCCCACTCTCAGATACCATCTCCTCCCTCACTAACACACAGCCTGTCCCACTCTCAGATACCAGCTCCTCCCTCACTAACACACAGCCTGTCCCAATCTCAGATACCAGCTTCTCCCTCACTAACACACAGCCTGTCCCATTCTCAGATACCTGCTTCTCCCTCACTAACACACTGCCTGTCCAACTCTCAGATAACAGCTCCTCCCACACTTACACACAGCCTGTCCCAATGTCAGATACAAGCCACTCACTCACTTGAACACACCTTGTCAACATTTCAGATCCCTACTCAAACCTCATTATCACACAGCCTGTCACAAACTGAGATACCAGCTCCTCCATAACACTCAGCCTGTCCCACTTTGATACCCGATCCTCCCTCCATAACACACAGCCTTTCCCACTCTCAGATACCAGCTCCTCCCTCACTAACACACAGCCTGTCCCACTCTCAGATACGAAATCCTCTCTCTCTAACAAACAGCACGTCCCACTGTCAGATACCAGCTCCTCCCTCACTAACACACAGCCTTTCCCACTCTCAGATATCAGCCGCTCCCTCACTTAAACACAACCTGTCCCACTCTCAGATTCCTGATCCTCCCTCACTAACACTGCCTGTCCCACTCTCAGATACCAGCTTCTCCCTCACTAACACACAGCCTGTCCCACTCTCGGATACCAGCTCCTCCCTCACTAACACTGCCTGTCCCACTCTCAGATACCAGCTCCTCCCTCACTAACACACAGCCTGTCCCACTCTCGGATAACAGCTCCTCCCTCACTAACACACAGCCTGTCGCATTCTCAGATACCAGCTCCTCCCTCTCTAACAAACAGCACGTTCCATTCTCAGATACCTGCTTCTCCCTCACTAACACACTGCCTGTCCAACTCTCAGATAACAGCTCCTCCCACACTTACACACAGCCTGTCCCAATGTCAGATACAAGCCCCTCACTCACTTGAACACACCTTGTCAACATTTCAGATCCCTACTCAAACCTCATTATCACATAGCCTGTCACAAAATGAGATATCAGCTCCTCCCCCACACACAGCCTGTCCCACACTCAGATACCACCTGCTCCCTCACTAACACACAGCCTGTCCCACACTCAGATACCACCTGCTCCCTCACTAACACACAGACTGGCCCACTCTCAGATACCAGTTCCCCCCTCACTAACACAGAGCCTGTCCCACTCAGATACCAGCTGCTCCCTCACTAACACACATACTGTCCCACTCTCAGATACCATCTCCTACCTCACATACAGACAGCCTGTCCCACTCTCAGATACCAGCTCCTCCCTCAGTCACACACAGCCTGTCCCAGTCTCAGATACCATCTACACCCTCACTGACACACAGCCTGTCCCACTCTCAGATACGAAATCCTCTCTCTCTAACAAACAGCACGTCCCACTCTCAGATACCAGCTCCTCCCTCATTAACACACAGCCTTTCCCACTCTCAGATACCAGCCACTCCCTCACTTAAACACAACCTGTCCCACTCTCAGATTCCTGATCCTCCCTCACTAACACTGCCTGTCCCAATGTCAGATACAAGCCCCTCACTCACTTGAACACACCTTGTCAACATTTCAGATCCCTACTCAAACCTCATTATCACACAGCCTGTCACAAACTGAGATACCAGCTCCTCCATAAAACTCAGCCAGTCCCACTTTGATACCCGATCCTCCCTCACTAACACACAGCCTTTCCCACACTCAGATACTAGCTCCTCCCTCACTAACACACAGCCTGTCCTACACTCAGAAAGCACCTGCTCCCTCACTAACACACAGACTGGCCCACTCTCAGATACCAGTTCCCCCCTCACTAACACACTGCCTGTCCCACTCAGATACAAGCTGCTCCCTCACTAACACACAGCCTGTCCCACTCTCAGATACCAGCTCCTCCCTCACTAACACACATACTGTCCCACCCTCAGATACCATCTCCTACCTCACATACAGACAGCCTGTCCCACTTTCAGATACCAGCTCCTCCCTCACTAACACACTGCCTGTCCCACTCTCAGATACCTGCTCATCTCTCACTAACACACAGCCTTTCCCAATCTCAGATACCAGCTCCTCCCTCACTAACAAACAGCCCGTCCCACACTCAGATACGAGCTCCTCCCTCACTAGCACACAGACTGTCCCACTCTCAGATACCAGCTCCTCCCTCACTAACACACAGCCTGTCCCACTCTCAGATAACAGCTCCTCCCACACTTTCACAGAGCCTGTCCCAATGTCAGATCCAAGCCCCTCACTCACTTGAACACACCCTGTCAACATTTCAGATACCAACTCAAACCTCAAAAACACACAGCCTGTCACAAACTGAGATGCCAGCTCCTCCCTAACACTCAGCCTGTCCCACTTTGATACCCGATCCACCCTCAATAACACACATCCTGTCCCACACTCAGGTATCAGGTCCTCCCTCACTAACAAAACCTGTCTCAGTCTCAGATACCAGCTCCTCCCTCACTATCACTCAGCCTGTTCCACTCTCAGAAACCAGCCCCTCCCTCACTATACACACAGCCTGTCCCACTGTCAGAAACCAGCCCCTCCCACACCTAAACACAACCAGACCCACTCTCAGATTCCAGCTCCTCCCTCACTAACACAGCCTGTCCCACTCTAAGATACGAACTCCTCCCTCACTAACAAAAAGCCTGTCTTACTCTCAGATACCAGCTCCTCCCTCGCTAAGACACAGCCTGTCCCACACTCAGATATCAGCTCCTCCCTCACTAACACAGAGCCTGTCCCACTCTCAAATTCCAGCTCCTCCCTCACTAACACACAGCCTGTCCCACTCTCAGATACCAGCTCCTCCCTCACTAACACACAGCCTGTCCCACTCTCAGATACCAGCTCCTCCCATACTAACACACAGACTGACCCACTCTCAGATACCAGCTCTTACCTCACTAACACACAGCCTGTCCAAATCTCAGATACCAAATCCTCTCTCTCTAACAAACAGCACGTCCCACTCTCAGATACCAGCTCCTCCCTCATTAACACACAGCCTGTCGCACTCTCAGATACCAGCTCCTCACTCACAAACACACCGCCTTTCCCCTCTCGCAGATACCAGCTCCTCTCTCACAAACACAGCCTGGCCCACTCTCTGATACTATCTCCTCGTTCACTATCACACAGCCTGTCCCCAGTCGCAGATACCAGCTCCTCCCTCACAAACACACAGCCTGTCCACTCGCACCGATACCAGCTCCTGCCTCTCAAACACAGCCTGTCCCACTCTCAGATACCAGCTCTTTGATCACTAACACACAGCCTGTCCCCACTCTCAGATACCAGCACCTCCCTGACTAACACACAGCCTGTCCCACTGTCAGATACCAGCTCCTCCCTCACTAACACTCAGCCTGTCCCACTCTCTGTTATCAGCTCCTCCCTCACTAACACAATGCGTGTCCCTATCTGAGATACCAGCTCCTCCCTCACTAGCACACAGCCTGTCCCACTCTCAGATAACAGCTCCTCCCTCACTTACTCAGAGCCTGTCCCAATGTCAGATACAAGCCCCTCACTCACTTGAACACACCCTGTCAACATTTCAGATACCAACTCAAACCTCATTAACACACAGCCTGTCACAAACTGAGATGCCAGCTCCTCCCTAACACTCAGCCTGTCCCACTTTGATATCCGATCCTCCCTCAATAACACACATCCTGTCCCAGTCTCAGGTACCAGATCCTCCCTCACTAACAAAACCTGTCTCAGTCTCAGATACCAGCTCCTCCCTCACTAACACTCAGCCTGTTCCACTTTCAGATTTCAGCTCCTTCCTCACTAACACACAACATGCCCCACTCTCAGAAACCAGCCCCTCCCACACTTAAAGACAACCTGACCCACTCTCAGATTCCAGCTCCTCCCTCACTAACACAGCCTGTCCCACTCTAAGATACGAACTCCTCCCTCACTAACAAAAAGCCTGTCTTACTCTCAGATACCAGCTCCTCCCTCGCTAAGACACAGCCTGTCCCACACTCAGATATCAGCTCCTCCCTCACTAACACAGAGCCTGTCCCACTCTCAGATTCCAGCTCCTCCCTCACTAACACACAGCCTGTCCCACTCTCAGATACCAGCTCCTCCCTCACTAACACACAGCCTGTCCCACTCTCAGATACCAGCTCCTCCCTCACTAACACACAGACTGTCCCACTGTCAGATACCAGCTCCTACCTCACTAACACATCGCCTGTCCCACTCTCTGATACCAGCTCCTCTCTCTCTAACAAACAGCACATCCCACTCTCTGATAGCAGCTCCTCCCTCACTAACACACAGCCTGTCGCACTCTCAGATACCAGCCCCTCCCTCACTTAAACACAACCTGTCCAACTCTCAGATACCAGCTCCTCCTTCACTAACACAAAGCCTGTCTTACTCTCAGATAGCAGCTCCTCCCTCACTAACACACATACTTTCCCAATGTCAGATACCAGCTCCTCCCTCACATACACACAGCCTGTCCCTCTCTTTAATTCCAGCTCCTCCCTCACTAACACAGCCTGTCCCACTCTCAGATACCAGCTCCTCCCTCACTTACTCACAGACTGTCCCACTCACAGATTCCAGCTCCTCCCTCACTAACACACAGCCTGTCTCAGTCTCAGATACCAGCTCCTCCCTAACTAACACAAATATTGTCCCACTCTCAGATACCAGCTCCTCCCTCACTAACACACAGCCATTCCTAATCTCAGATACCAGCTCCTACCTCACTAACACAGAGACTGACCCACTCTCAGATATCAGCTCCTCCCTCACTAACACACAGCCTGTCCCACACTCAGATATCAGCTCCTCCCTCACTAACACACAGCCTGTCCCACTCTCAGCTACCAGCTCCTCCCTCACTAACACACAGCCTGTCTCACTCTCAGATACCAGCTCCTCCCTCACTAACACACAGCCTGTCACACTCTCAGATACCAGCTCCTCCCTCACTAACACACAGCCTGTCCCACTCTCTGATACCAGGTCCTCCCTCACTAGCAAACAGCCTGTCCAACTCTCTGATACCAGCTCCTCCCTCACTAACACACAGCCTGTCCTACACTCTGATACCATCTCCTCCTTCACTATCACACAGCCTGTCCCCAGTCGCAGATACTAGCTCCTCCCTCACTAACACAGCCTGGCCCACACTCTGATACCATCTCCTCCTTCACTATCACACAGCCTGTCCCCAGTCGCAGATACTAGCTCCTCCCTCACTAACAAAACCTGTCTCACTCTCCGATACGAACTCCTCCCTCACTCACACAAAGCCTATCTTACTCTCAAATACCAGCTCCTCCCTCACTAACACATAGCCTGTCCCACACTCAGATATCAGCACCTCCCTCACTCACACACATACTGTCCCACTCTCAGATACCAGCTCCTCCCTCACTAACACACAGCCTGTCCCACTCTCAGATACCAGCTCCTCCCTCACTAACACACAGCCTGTCCCACTCTCAGATACCAGCTCCTCCCTCACTTAACACACAGCCTGTCCCACTCTCAGATACCAGCTCCTCCCTCACTAACACACAGCTTGTCCCACTCTCAGATACCAGCTCCTCCATCACTAACACACAGCCTGTCCCAATCTCAGATACCAGCTCCTCCCTCACTAACACACAGCCTGTCCCAATCTCAGATACCAGCTCCTCCCTCACTAACACACAGCCTGTCCCAATCTCAGATACCAGCTCCTCCCTCACTAACACACAGCCTGTCCCACTCTCAGATACCAGCTCCTCCCTCACTTAACACACAGCCTGTCCCACTCTCAGATACCAGCTCCTCCCTCACTAACACACAGCTTGTCCCACTCTCAGATACCAGCTCCTCCATCACTAACACACAGCCTGTCCCAATCTCAGATACCAGCTCCTCCCTCACTAACACACAGCCTGTCCCAATCTCAGATACCAGCTCCTCCCTCACTAACACACAGCCTGTCCCAATCTCAGATACCAGCTCCTCCCTCACTAACACACAGCCTGTCCCACTCTCAGATACCAGCTCCTCCCTCACTTAACACACAGCCTGTCCCACTCTCAGCTACCAGCTCCTCCCTCACTATACACACAGCCTGTCCCACTCTCAGCTACCAGCTCCTCCCTCACTAACACACAGCCTGTCCCACTCTCAGCTACCAGCTCCACCCTCACTAACACACAGCCTGTCCCACTCTCAGATACCAGCTCCTCCCTCACTAACACACAGACTGTCCCACTCTCAGCTACCAGCTCCACCCTCACTAACACACAGCCTGTCCCACTCTCAGATACCAGCTCCTCCCTCACTAACACACAGCCTGTCCCACTCTCAGATTCCTGATCCTCCCTCACTAACACTGCCTGTCCCACTCTCAGATACCTGCTCCTCCCTCACTAACACACAGCCTGTCCCACTCTCAGATACCAGCTCCTCCCTCACTAACACACAGCCTGTCCCACTCTCAGATACCAGCTCCTCCCTCTCGAACAAACAGCACGTTTCATTCTCAGATACCTGCTTCTCCCTCACTAACACACAGCCTGTCCCACTCTCAGATACCAGCTCCTCCCTCACTAACACACATACTGTCCCACTCTCAGATAACAGCTCCTCCCACACTTACACACAGCCTGTCCCAATGTCAGATACAAGCCACTCACTCACTTGAACACACCTTGTCAACATTTCAGATCCCTACTCAAACCTCATTATCACACAGCCTGTCACAAACTGAGATACCAGCTCCTCCATAACACTCAGCCTGTCCCACTTTGATACCCGATCCTCCCTCCATAACACACAGCCTTTCCCACTCTCAGATACCAGCTCCTCCCTCACTAACACACAGCCTGTCCCACTCTCAGATACGAAATCCTCTCTCTCTAACAAACAGCACGTCCCACTGTCAGATACCAGCTCCTCCCTCACTAACACACAGCCTTTCCCACTCTCAGATATCAGCCGCTCCCTCACTTAAACACAACCTGTCCCACTCTCAGATTCCTGATCCTCCCTCACTAACACTGCCTGTCCCACTCTCAGATACCAGCTTCTCCCTCACTAACACACAGCCTGTCCCACTCTCGGATAACAGCTCCTCCCTCACTAACACACAGCCTGTCGCATTCTCAGATACCAGCTCCACCCTCTCTAACAAACAGCACGTTCCATTCTCAGATACCTGCTTCTCCCTCACTAACACACTGCCTGTCCAACTCTCAGATAACAGCTCCTCCCACACTTACACACAGCCTGTCCCAATGTCAGATACAAGCGCCTCACTCACTTGAACACACCTTGTCAACATTTCAGATCCCTACTCAAACCTCATTATCACATAGCCTGTCACAAAATGAGATATCAGCTCCTCCCTCACACACAGCCTGTCCCACACTCAGATACCACCTGCTCCCTCACTAACACACAGCCTGTCCCACACTCAGATACCACCTGCTCCCTCACTAACACACAGACTGGCCCACTCTCAGATACCAGTTCCCCCCTCACTAACACAGAGCCTGTCCCACTCAGATACCAGCTGCTCCCTCACTAACACACATACTGTCCCACTCTCAGATACCATCTCCTACCTCACATACAGACAGCCTGTCCCACTCTCAGATACCAGCTCCTCCCTCAGTCACACACAGCCTGTCCCAGTCTCAGATACCATCTACACCCTCACTGACACACAGCCTGTCCCACTCTCAGATACGAAATCCTCTCTCTCTAACAAACAGCACGTCCCACTCTCAGATACCAGCTCCTCCCTCACTAACACACAGCCTTTCCCACTCTCAGATACCAGCCACTCCCTCACTTAAACACAACCTGTCCCACTCTCAGATTCCTGACCCTCCCTCACTAACACTGCCTGTCCCAATGTCAGATACAAGCCCCTCACTCACTTGAACACACCTTGTCAACATTTCACATCCCTACTCAAACCTCACTATCACACAGCCTGTCACAAACTGAGATACCAGCTCCTCCATAAAACTCAGCCAGTCCCACTTTGATACCCGATCCTCCCTCACTAACACACAGCCTTTCCCACACTCAGATACTAGCTCCTCCCTCACTAACACACAGCCTGTCCTACACTCAGATACCACCTGCTCCCTCACTAACACACAGCCTGTCCCACTCTCAGATACCAGCTCCTCCCTCACTAACACACTGCCTGTCCCACTCTCAGATACGAAATCCTCTCTAACAAACAGCACGTCCCACTCTCAGATACCAGCCCCTCCCTCACTAACACTGCCTGTCCCACTCTCAGATACAAGCTCCTCCCTCACTAACACACAGCCTGTCCCACTCTCAGATACCAGCTTCTCCCTCACTAACACAAAGCCTGTCCCACTCTCAGATACCAGCTCCTCCCTCTCGAACAAACAGCACGTTCCATTCTCAGATACCAGCTTCTCCCTCACTAACACACATACTGTCCCACTCTCAGATAACAGCTCCTCCCACACTTACACACAGCCTGTCCCAATGTCAGATACAAGCCCCTCACTCACTTGAACACACCTTGTCAACATTTCAGATCCCAACTCAAACCTCATTAACACACAGCCTGTCACAAACTGAGATACCAGCACCTCCATAACACTCAGCCTGTCCCACTTTGATACCCGATCCTCCCTCACTAACACACAGCCTTTCCCACACTCAGATACTTGCTCCTCCCTCACTAACACACAGCCTGTCCCACTCTCGGATAACAGCTCCTCCCTCACTAACACACAGCCTGTCGCATTCTCAGATACCAGCTCCTCCCTCTCTAACAAACAGCACGTTCCATTTTCAGATACCAGCTTCTCCCTCACTAACACACATACTGTCCCAGTCTCAAATTCCTGATCCTCCCTCACTAACACTGCCTGTCCCACTCTCAGATACAAGCTCCTCCCTCACTAACACACAGCCTGTCCCACTCTCAGATACCAGCTTCTCCCTCACTAACACACAGCCTGTCCCACTCTCGGATAACAGCTCCTCCCTCACTAACACACAGCCTGTCGCATTCTCAGATACCAGCTCCTCCCTCTCTAACAAACAGCACGTTCCATTCTCAGATACCTGCTTCTCCCTTACTAACACACTGCCTGTCCCACTCTCAGATAACAGCTCCTCCCACACTTACACACAGCCTGTCCCAATGTCAGATACAAGCCCCTCACTCACTTGAACACACCTTGTCAACATTTCAGATCCCTACTCAAACCTCATTATCACATAGCCTGTCACAAAATGAGATATCAGCTCCTCCCTCACACACAGCCTGTCCCACACTCAGATACCACCTGCTCCCTCACTAACACACAGACTGGCCCACTCTCAGTTACCAGTTCCCCCCTCACTAACACAGAGCCTGTCCCACTCAGATACCAGCTGCTCCCTCACTAACACACATACTGTCCCACTCTCAGATACCATCTCCTACCTCATATACAGACAGCCTGTCCCACTCTCAGATACCAGCTCCTCCCTCAGTCACACACAGCCTGTCCCAGTCTCAGATACCATCTACACCCTCACTGACACACAGCCTGTCCCACTCTCAGATACGAAATCCTCTCTCTCTAACAAACAGCACGTCCCACTCTCAGATACCAGCTCCTCCCTCACTAACACACAGCCTTTCCCACTCTCAGATACCAGCCACTCCCTCACTTAAACACAACCTGTCCCACTCTCAGATTCCTGATCCTCCCTCACTAACACTGCCTGTCCCAATGTCAGATACAAGCCCCTCACTCACTTGAACACACCTTGTCAACATTTCAGATCCCTACTCAAACCTCATTATCACACAGCCTGTCACAAACTGAGATACCAGCTCCTCCATAACACTCAGCCTGTCCCACTTTGATACCCGATCCTCCCTCACTAACACACAGCCTTTCCCACACTCAGATACTAGCTCCTCCCTCACTAACACACAGCCTGTCCTACACTCAGATACCACCTGCTCCCTCACTAACACACAGACTGGCCCACTCTCAGATACCAGTTCCCCCCTCACTAACACACTGCCTGTCCCACTCAGATACAAGCTGCTCCCTCACTAACACACAGCCTGTCCCACTCTCAGATACCAGCTCCTCCCTCACTAACACACATACTGTCCCACCCTCAGATACCATCTCCTACCTCACATACAGACAGCCTGTCCCACTTTCAGATACCAGCTCCTCCCTCACTAACACACTGCCTGTCCCACTCTCAGATACCTGCTCATCTCTCACTAACACACAGCCTTTCCCAATCTCAGATACCAGCTCCTCCCTCACTAACAAACAGCCCGTCCCACACTCAGATACGAGCTCCTCCCTCACTAGCACACAGACTGTCCCACTCTCAGATACCAGCTCCTCCCTCACTAATACACAGCCTGTCCCACTCTCAGATACCAGCTCCTCCCTCACTAACACACAGCCTGTCCCACTCTCAGATAACAGCTCCTCCCACACTTACACAGAGCCTGTCCCAATGTCAGATCCAAGCCCCTCACTCACTTGAACACACCCTGTCAACATTTCAGATACCAACTCAAACCTCAAAAACACACAGCCTGTCACAAACTGAGATGCCAGCTCCTCCCTAACACTCAGCCTGTCCCACTTTGATACCCGATCCACCCTCAATAACACACATCCTGTCCCACACTCAGGTGTCAGGTCCTCCCTCACTAACAAAACCTGTCTCAGTCTCAGATACCAGCTCCTCCCTCACTAACACTCAGCCTGTTCCACTCTCAGAAACCAGCCCCTCCCTCACTATACACACAGCCTGTCCCACTCTCAGAAACCAGCCCCTCCCACACCTAAACACAACCTGACCCACTCTCAGATTCCAGCTCCTCCCTCACTAACACAGCCTGTCCCACTCTAAGATACGAACTCCTCCCTCACTAACAAAAAGCCTGTCTTACTCTCAGATACCAGCTCCTCCCTCGCTAAGATACAGCCTGTCCCACACTCAGATATCAGCTCCTCCCTCACTAACACAGAGCCTGTCCCACTCTCAGATTCCAGCTCCTCCCTCACTAACACACAGCCTGTCCCACTCTCAGATACCAGCTCCTCCCTCACTAACACACAGCCTGTCCCACTCTCAGATACCAGCTCCTCCCTCACTAACACACAGCCTTTCGCACTCTCAGATACCAGCCACTCCCTCACTTAAACACAACCTGTCCCACTCTCAGATTCCTGATCCTCCCTCACTAACACTGCCTGTCCCAATGTCAGATACAAGCCCCTCACTCACTTGAACACACCTTGTCAACATTTCAGATCCCTACTCAAACCTCATTATCACACAGCCTGTCACAAACTGAGATACCAGCTCCTCCATAAAACTCAGCCAGTCCCACTTTGATACCAGTTCCCCCCTCACTAACACACTGCCTGTCCCACTCAGATACAAGCTGCTCCCTCACTAACAAACAGCCTGTCCCACTCTCAGATAACAGCTCCTCCCTCACTAACACACTGCCTGTCCCACTCTCAGATACCTGCTCATCTCTCACTAACACACAGCCTTTCCCAATCTCAGATACCAGCTCCTCCCTCACTAACAAACAGCCTGTCCCACACTCAGATACTAGCTCCTCCCTCACTAGCACACAGACTGTCCCACTCTCAGATACCAGCTCCTCCCTCACTAACACACAGCCTGTCCCACTCTCAGATAACAGCTCCTCCCACACTTACACAGAGCCTGTCCCAATGTCAGATCCAAGCCCCTCACTCACTTGAACACACCCTGTCAACATTTCAGATACCAACTCAAACCTCAAAAACACACAGCCTGTCACAAACTGAGATGCCAGCTCCTCCCTAACACTCAGCCTGTCCCACTTTGATACCCGATCCACCCTCAATAACACACATCCTGTCCCACACTCAGGTATCAGGTCCTCCCTCACTAACAAAACCTGTCTCAGTCTCAGATACCAGCTCCTCCCTCACTAACACTCAGCCTGTTCCACTCTCAGAAACCAGCCCCTCCCTCACTATACACACAGCTTGTCCCACTCTCAGAAACCAGCCCCTCCCACACCTAAACACAACCTGACCCACTCTCAGATTCCAGCTCCTCCCTCACTAACACAGCCTGTCCCACTCTAAGATACGAACTCCTCCCTCACTAACAAAAAGCCTGTCTTACTCTCAGATACCAGCTCCTCCCTCACTAACACACAGCCTGTCCCACTCTCAGATACCAGCTCCTCCCTCACTAACACACAGCCTGTCCCACTCTCAGATACCAGCTCCTCCCTCACTAACACACAGCCTGTCCCACTCTCAGATACCAGCTCCTCCCATACTAACACACAGACTGACCCACTCTCAGATACCAGCTCTTACCTCACTAACACACAGCCTGTCCAAATCTCAGATACCAAATCCTCTCTCTCTAACAAACAGCACGTCCCACTCTCAGATACCAGCTCCTCCCTCATTAACACACAGCCTGTCGCACTCTCAGATACCAGCTCCTCACTCACAAACACACAGCATTTCCCCTCTCGCAGATACCAGCTCCTCTCTCACAAACACAGCCTGGCCCACTCTCTGATACTATCTCCTCGTTCACTATCACACAGCCTGTCCCCAGTCGCAGATACCAGCTCCTCCCTCACAAACACACAGCCTGTCCACTCGCACCGATACCAGCTCCTCCCTCTCAAACACAGCCTGTCCCACTCTCAGATACCAGCTCTTTCATCACTAACACACAGCCTGTCCCCACTCTCAGATACCAGCACCTCCCTGACTAACACACAGCCTGTCCCACTGTCAGATACCAGCTCCTCCCTCACTAACACTCAGCCTGTCCCACTCTCTGTTATCAGCTCCTCCCTCACCAACACAATGCGTGTCCCTATCTGAGATACCAGCTCCTCCCTCACTAACACACAGCCTGTCCCACTCTCAGATAACAGCTCCTCCCTCACTTACACAGAGCCTGTCCCAATGTCAGATACAAGCCCCTCACTCACTTGAACATACCCTGTCAACATTTCAGATACCAACTCAAACCTCATTAACACACAGCCTGTCACAAACTGAGATGCCAGCTCCTCCCTAACACTCAGCCTGTCCCACTTTGATATCCGATCCTCCCTCAATAACACACATCCTGTCCCACTCTCAGGTACCAGATCCTCCCTCACTAACAAAACCTGTCTCAGTCTCAGATACCAGCTCCTCCCTCACTAACACTCAGCCTGTTCCACTTTCAGATTTCAGCTCCTTCCTCAGTAACACACAACCTACCCCACTCTCAGAAACCAGCCCCTCCCACACTTAAAGACAACCTGACCCACTCTCAGATTCCAGCTCCTCCCTCACTAACACAGCCTGTCCCACTCTAAGATACGAACTCCTCCCTCACTAACAAAAAGCCTGTCTTACTCTCAGATACCAGCTCCTCCCTCGCTAAGACACAGCCTGTCCCACACTCAGATATCAGCTCCTCCCTCACTAACACAGAGCCTGTCCCACTCTCAGATTCCAGCTCCACCCTCACTAACACACAGCCTGTCCCACTCTCAGATACCAGCTCCTCCCTCACTAACACACAGCCTGTCCCACTCTCAGATACCAGCTCCTCCCTCACTAACACACAGACTGTCCCACTGTCAGATACCAGCTCCTACCTCACTAACACATCGCCTGTCCCACTCTCTGATACCAGCTCCTCTCTCTCTAACAAACAGCACATCCCACTCTCTGATAGCAGCTCCTCCCTCACTAACACACAGCCTGTCGCACTCTCAGATACCAGCCCCTCCCTCACTTAAACACAACTTGTCCAACTCTCAGATACCAGCTCCTCCCTCACTAACACACATACTTTCCCAATGTCAGATACCAGCTCCTCCCTCACATACACACAGCCTGTCCCTCTCTTTAATTCCAGCTCCTCCCTCACTAACACAGCCTGTCCCACTCTCAGATACCAGCTCCTCCCTCACTTACTCACAGACTGTCCCACTCACAGATTCCAGCTCCTCGCTCACTAACACACAGCATGTCCCACTCTCAGATACCATCTACTCCCTCACTAACACACAGCCTGTCCAACTCTCAGATACCAGCTCCTCCCTCACTAACACACAGCCTGTCCCACTCTCAGATACCAGCTCCTCCCCCACTACCACCCAGCCTGTCCCACTCTCTGATTCCAGCTCCTCCCTCACTAACACACAGCCTGTCTCAGTCTCAGATACCAGCTCCTCCCTCACTAACACACAGCCTGTCCCTCTCTCAGATACCAGCTCCTCCCTAACTAACACAAATATTGTCCCACTCTCAGATACCAGCTCCTCCCTCACTAACACACATACTTTCCCAATGTCAGATACCAGCTCCTCCCTCACTAACACACAGCCTGTCCCACTCACTGATACCAGCTCCTCCCTCACTAACACACAGCCTGTCCCACTCTCTGATACCAGCTCCTCCCTCTCTAACACACAGCCTGTCCCACTCTCAGATACCAGCTCCTCCCTCACTAACAAACAGCCTGTCCCACTCTCTGATACCAGCTCCTCCCTCACTAACACACAGCCTGTCCCACTCTCTGATACCAGCTCCTCCCTCACTAACACACAGCCTGTCCCACTCTCTGATACCAGCTCCTCCTTCACTATCACACAGCCTGTCCCCAGTCGCAGATACTAGCTCCTCCCTCACTAACAAAACCTGTCTCACTCTCCGATACGAACTCCTCCCTCACTAACACAAAGCCTATCTTACTCTCAGATACCAGCTCCTCCCTCACTAACACATAGCCTGTCCCACACTCAGATATCAGCACCTCCCTCACTCACACACATACTGTCCCAGTCTCAGATACCAGCTCCTCCCTCACTAACACACAGCCTGTCCCACTCTCAGATACCAGCTCCTCCCTCACTAACATGCAGCCTGTGCCACTCTCAGATACCAGCTCCTCCCTCACTAACACACAGCCTGTCCCACTCTCAGATTCCAGCTCCTACCTCACTAACACTAGCCTGTCCCACTCTCAGATACCAGCTGCTCCCTCACTAACACGCAGCCTGTCCCACTCTCAGATACCAGCACCTCCCTCACTAACACACAGCCTGTCCCACTCTCAGATACCAGCTCCTCCCTCACTAACACACTGCCTGTCCCACTCTCAGATACCAGCACCTCCCTCACTAACACACAGCCTGTCCCACTCTCAGATTCCAACTCCTCCCTCACTAACACACAGCCTGTCCCACTCTCAGATACCAGCACCTCCCTCACTAACACACAGCCTGTCCCACTCTCAGGTACCAGCTCCTCCCTCACTGACACACAGCCTGTCCCACTCTCAGATACCAGCTCCTCCCTCACTGACACACAGCCTGTCCCACTCTCAGATACGAAATCCTCTCTAACAAACAGCACGTCCCACTCTCAGATACCAGCTCCTCCCTCACTAACACACAGCCTGTCCCACTCTCAGATTCCTGATCCTCCCTCACTAACACTGCCTGTCCCACTCTCAGATACAAGCTCCTCCCTCACTAACACACAGCCTGTCCCACTCTCAGATACCAGCTTCTCCCTCACTAACACAAAGCCTGTCCCACTCTCAGATACCAGCTCCTCCCTCTCGAACAAACAGCACGTTCCATTCTCAGATACCAGCTTCTCCCTCACTAACACACAGCCTGTCCCACTCTCAGATACCAGCTCCTCCCTCACTAACACACAGCCTGTCCCACTCTCAGATAACAGCTCCTCCCACACTTACACACAGCCTGTCCCAATGTCAGATACAAGCCCCTCACTCACTTGAACACACCTTGTCAACATTTCAGATCCCAACTCAAACCTCATTAACTCACAGCCTGTCACAAACTGAGATACCAGCTCCTCCATAACACTCAGCCTGTCCCACTTTGATACCCGATCCTCCCTCACTAACACACAGCCTTTCCCACACTCAGATACTTGCTCCTCCCTCACTAACACACAGCCTGTCCCACTCTCAGATACGAAATCCTCTCTCTCTAACAAACAGCACGTCCCACTCTCAGATACCAGCTCCTCCCTCACTAACACACAGCCTGTCCCACTCTCAGATACCAGCTTCTCCCTCACTAACACACAGCCTGTCCCACTCTCGGATAACAGCTCCTCCCTCACTAACACACAGCCTGTCGCATTCTCAGATACCAGCTCCTCCCTCTCTAACAAACAGCACGTTCCATTTTCAGATACCAGCTTCTCCCTCACTAACACACATACTGTCCCACTCTCAGATACCAGCTTCTCCCTCACTAACACACATACTGTCCCAGTCTCAGATTCCTGATCCTCCCTCACTAACACTGCCTGTCCCACTCTCAGATACAAGCTCCTCCCTCACTAACACACAGCCTGTCCCACTCTCAGATACCAGCTCCTCCCTCACTAACACACAGCATGTCCCTCTCTCAGATTCCAGCTCCTCCCTCACTAACACAGCCATCCCACTCTTAGATACAAGCTCATCTCTCACTTACACACAGCCTGTCCCACTCACAGATACCAATTCCACTCTCACTAACACACAGCCTGTCCCACTCTCAGATGCCAGCTCCTCCCTCTTTAACACACAGCCTGTCCCACTCTCAAATAGCGGCTCCACCCTCACTAACACACAGCCTGTCCCACTCTCAGATACCAGCTCCTCCATCACTAACTCACAGCCTGTCCCACTCTCAGATACCAGCTCCTCCCTCACTAACATCCTGTCTGTGCCACTGTCAGATACCAGCTCCTCTTTCAGTAACACACAGCCTGTCCAACTCTCAGATACCAGATCCTCCCTCACCAGCACACAGCCTGTCCCACTCTCAGATACCAGATCCTCCTTCATTAACACACAGCCTGTCCCACTATCAGATTCCAGCTCCTACGTCACTAACACACAGGATGTCCCACTCTCATTTTCCAGCTCCTCCCTCAATAACACACAGCCTGTCCCAGTCTCAGATACCAGCTCCTCCCTGACATACACACAGCAAGTCTCTCTCCCAGATTCCAGCTCCTCCCTCACTAACGCAGTCTATCCCACTCTCAGATAGCAGCTCCTCCCTCACTAACACAGCCATCCCACTCTTAGATACAACCTCATCCTTCCCGAAGACACATCCTGTCCCACTCACAGATACCAGCTCCTCCCTCACTAACACACAGCCTGTCCCACTCACAAATACCACCTCCGCCCTCACTATCACACAGCTTGTCCAACTCTCAGATACCAGCTCCTCTCTCACTAACACACAGCCTGTCCCACTCTCAGATACCAGTTCCTCCATCACTAACACACAGCCTTTCCAAGTCTCAGATACCAGCTCCTCCCTCACTAACACACCGCCAGTCCCACTCTCAGATACCAGATCCTCCTTCATTAACACACAGCATGTCCCACTCTCAGATTCCAGCTCCTACCTCACTAACACACAGCCTGTCTCACTCTCAGATACCAGCTCCTTCCTCAATAACACATAGCCTGTCCCTCTCTCAGATTCCAGCTCCTCCCTCACTAACGCAGCCTGTCGCACTCTCAGATAGCAGCTCCTCCTTCACTAACACAGCCATCCCACTCTAAGATACAAGCTCAACCCTCAGGAACACACAGCCAGGCCCACTCACAAATACCAGCTCGTCCCTCAATAACACACAGCTTGTTCCACTCTCGGATAACAGCTCCTCCCTCACTAACACACCGCCTGTCCCACTCTCAGATAGCAGTTCCTCCCTCACTAACAAACAGCCTTTCTCACTTCATGTACAAGCTTCTCCCTCACTACCACACAGCCTGTCCGACTCTCAGAAACCAGCTTCTCCCTCTCTAACACACAGCCTGTCCCACTCTCAGATTCCAGCTCCTCCCTCACTAACACACAGCCTGTCCCACTCTCAGATACCAGCTCCTCCCTCAATAACACACAGCCTGTCCCAGTCTCAGATAGCAGCACCTCCCTGACATGCACACAGCCTGTCCCTCTCCCAGATTCCAGCTCCTCCCTCACTAACGCAGTCTGGCAGTCTGTCCTTTCTCAGATAGCAGCTCCTCCCTCACTAACACAGCCATCCCACTCTTAGATACAAGCTCATCCCTCACGAACACACAACATGTCCCACTCTCAGGTACCAACTCCTCCCTAACTAACACAAAGATTTTCCCACTCTCAGATACCAGCTCTTCCATCTCTGACACACAGCCTGTCCCACTCTGAGATACCAGCTCCTCCCTCAGTAACACACAGCCTGTCCAACTCTCAGATACCAGCTCCTACCTCACTAACACATAGCCTCTCCCACTCAGAGATACCAGCTTCACCCTCACGAACACACAGCTTGTCCCACTCTCAGATAACAGCACCTCCATCACTAACACACAGCCTTTCCAAGTCTCAGATACCAGCTCCTCCCTCACTAACACACAGCCAGTCCCAATCTCAGATACCAGATCCTCCTTCATTAACACACAGCCTGTCCCACTCTCGGATTCCAGCTCCTACCTCACTAACACGCAGCCTGTCCCACTCTCAGATACCAGCTCCTCCCTCACTAAAACACAGCCTGTCCCACTCTCAGATACCAGCTCCTCCCTCACTAACACATAGCCTCTCCCACTCAGAGATACCAGCTCCTCCCTCACATACACACAGCCTGTCCCTCTCTCAGATTCCAGCTCCTCCCTCACTAACGCAGCCTGTCCCACTCTCAGATAGCAGCTCCTCCTTCACTAACACAGCCATCCCACTTTTAGATACAAGCTCAACCCTCAGGAACACACAGCCAGTCCCACTCACAAATACCAGCTTGTTCCTCACTAACACACAGCTTGTTCCACTCTCAGATACGAGCTCCTCCCTACTAATGCACAGCATGTCCCACTCTCAGATACCAGCTCCTTCCTCACTAACACACAGCCTGTCCCACTCTCAGATACCAGCTCCTTCCTCACTAACACACAGCCTGTCTCACTCTCAGATACCAGCTCCTTCCTCAATAACACACAGCCTGTCCCAGTCTCAGATACCAGCTCCTCCCTCACATACACACAGCCTGTCCCTCTCTCAGATTCCAGATCCTCCCTCACTAACGCAGCCTGTCCCACTCTCAGATACCAGCTCCTTCCTCACTAACACACAGCCTGTTCTACTCTCAGATACCAGCTCCTTCCTCACAAAGACACAGCCTGTCCCACTCTCAGAAACCAGTTCCTCCCTCAGTAACACACAGCCTGTCCCACTTTCAAATACCATCTCCTCCCTCACTAACACACGGCCTGTCCCACAATCAAATACCAGCTCCTCCCTCACTAACACAGAGCCTGTCCCTCTCTCAGATACCAGCTCCGAGCTCACTAACACTCAACCTGTCCCATTCTCAAGTACAAGCTTCTCCCTCACTACCACACTGCCTGTCCGACTCTCAGAAACCAGCTCTTCCCTCTCTAACACACAGCCTGTCCCACTCTCAGATAGCAGCTCCTCCTTCACTAAAACAGCCATCCCACTCTTAGATACAAGCTCAACACTCAGGAACACACAGGCAGTCCCACTCACAAATACCAGCTCGTCACTCACTAACACACAGCTTGTTCCACTCTCAGATACCAGTTTCTCCCTCACTAACACAAAGCCTGTCCCACTCTCAGATACCAGCTCCTCCCTCACTAACACACAGCCTGTCCCACTCTCAGATACCAGTTCCTCCCTCACTAACAAACAGCCTGTCTCACTTCATGTACCAGCTCCTCCCTCACTAACACACAACCTGTCTCAGTCTCAGATACTAGCTCCTCCCTACTAATGCACAGCATGTCCCACTCTCAGATACCAGCTCCTCCCTCTCTAACACACAGCCTGTCTCACTCTCAGATACCAGATCCTCCCTCACTAACACACAGCCTGTCCCACTCTCAGATATGAGCTCCTCCCTCACTAACACCCAGACTGTCCCACTCTTAGATTCCAGCTCCTTCCTCAATAACACACAGCCTGTCCCAGTCTCAGATACCAGCTCCTCCCTCACATACACACAGCCTGTCCCTCTCTCAGATTCCAGCTCCTCCCTCACTAACGCAGCCTGTCCCACTCTCAGATAGCAGCTCCTCCTTCACTAACACAGCCATCCCACTCTTAGATACAAGCTCAACCCTCAGGAACACACAGCCAGTCCCACTCACAAATACCAGCTCGTTCCTCACTAACACACAGCTTGTTCCACTCTGAGATACGAGCTCCTCCCTCACTAATACACTGCCTGTCCCACTCTCAGATACCAGTTCCTCATTCACTAACAAACAGCCTGTCTCACTTCATGTACCAGCTCCTCCCTCACTAACACACAGCCTGTCTCAGTCTCAGATACTAGCTCCTCCCTACTAATGCACAGCATGTCCCAATCTCAGATACCTGCTCCTCCCTCACTAACACACAGCCTGTCTCACTCTCAGATACCAGCTCCTTCCTCACTAACACACATCCTGTCCCACTCTCAGATACCAGCTCCTTCCTCACTAACACACAGCCTGTCCCACTCTCAGATACCAGCTCCTCCCTCACTAACACACAGCCTGTCGCACTCTCAGATACCAGCTCCTCCCTCACTAACACACAGCCTATCTCACTCTCAGATACCAGCTCCTTCCTCACTAACACACAGCCTGTCCCACTCTCAGATAGCAGCTCCTGCCCAACTAACACAAAGATTTTCCCACTCTCAGATACCAGCTCCTTCCTCACAAAGACACAGCCTGTCCCACTCTCAGAAACCAGTTCCTCCCTCAGTAACACACAGCCTGTCCCACTTTCAAATACCATCTCCTCCCTCACTAACACACGGCCTGTCCCACAATCAAATACGAGCTCCTCCCTCACTAACACAGAGCCTGTCCCTCTCTCAGATACCAGCTCCGAGCTCACTAACACTCAACCTGTCCCATTCTCAAGTACAAGCTTCTCCCTCACTACCACACTGCCTGTCCGACTCTCAGAAACCAGCTCTTCCCTCTCTAACACACAGCCTGTCCCACTCTCAGATACCAGCTCCTCCTTCACTAAAACAGCCATCCCACTCTTAGATACAAGCTCAACACTCAGGAACACACAGGCAGTCCCACTCACAAATACCAGCTCGTCACACACTAACACACAGCTTGTTCCACTCTCAGATACCAGTTTCTCCCTCACTAACACACTGCCTGTCCCACTCTCAGATACCAGTTCCTCCCTCACTAACAAACAGCCTGTCTCACTTCATGTACCAGCTCCTCCCTCACTAACACACAACCTGTCTCAGTCTCAGATATTAGCTCCTCCCTACTAATGCACAGCATGTCCCACTCTCAGATACCAGCTCCTCCCTCTCTAACACACAGCCTGTCTCACTCTCAGATACCAGATCCTCCCTCACTAACACACAGCCTGTCCCACTCTCAGATATGAGCTCCTCCCTCACTAACACCCAGACTGTCCCACTCTTAGATTCCAGCTCCTTCCTCAATAACACACAGCCTGTCCCAGTCTCAGATACCAGCTCCTCCCTCACATACACACAGCCTGTCCCTCTCTCAGATTCCAGCTCCTCCCTCACTAACGCAGCCTGTCCCACTCTCAGATAGCAGCTCCTCCTTCACTAACACAGCCATCCCACTCTTAGATACAAGCTCAACCCTCAGGAACACACAGCCAGTCCCACTCACAAATACCAGCTCGTTCCTCACTAACACACAGCTTGTTCCACTCTGAGATACGAGCTCCTCCCTCACTAATACACTGCCTGTCCCACTCTCAGATACCAGTTCCTCCCTCACTAACAAACAGCCTGTCTCACTTCATGTACCAGCTCCTCCCTCACTAACACACAGCCTGTCTCAGTCTCAGATACTAGCTCCTCCCTACTAATGCACAGCATGTCCCAATCTCAGATACCTGCTCCTCCCTCACTAACACACAGCCTGTCTCACTCTCAGATACCAGCTCCTTCCTCACTAACACACATCCTGTCCCACTCTCAGATACCAGCTCCTTCCTCACTAACACACAGCCTGTCCCACTCTCAGATACCGCTCCTTCCTCACTAACACACAGCCTATCTCACTCTCAGATACCAGCTCCTTCCTCAATAACACACATCCTGTCCCAGTCTCAGATACCAGCTCCTCCCTCACATACACACAGCCTGTCCCTCTCTCAGATTCCAGCTCCTCCCTCACTAACGCAGCCTGTCCCACTCTCAGATACCAGCTCCTCCCTCACATACACACAGCCTGTCCCTCTCTCAGATTCCAGCTCCTCCCTCACTAACGCAGCATGTCCCACTCTCAGATACCTGCTCCTCCCTCACTAACACACAGCCTGTCCCAATCTCAGATACCATCTCCTCCCTCACTAACACACAGCCTGTCCCACTCTCAGATTCCAGCTCCTCCCTCACTAACACACAGCCTGTCTCACTCTCAGATTCCAGCTCCTCCCTCACTAACACAGCCATCCCACTCTTAGATACCAGCTCCTCCCTCACTAACCCACAGCCTGTCCCACTCACAAATACCAGCTCCTCCCTCACTAACACACAGCCTGTCCCTCTCACAAATACCAGCTCCTCCCTCACTAACACACAGCCTGTCCCTCTCTCAGATACCAGCTCCTCCCTCACTAACACACAGCCTGTCCCACTCTCAGATGCAGCACACCATCAATTACTGACACTCAAATTTTGCAGCACACCCTCAATTACAGACACTCCAAAAGTGCAGCACTCCCTCAATTACTGACACTCCAAAAGTGCAGCACACCCTCAATTACTGACACTCCAATATTGCAGCTCACCCTCAATTACTGACACTCCAATAGTGCAGCACACCCACACTTACTGACACTCCAATAGTGCAGCACACCCTCAATTACTGACACTCCAATATTGCAGCACAGCCTCAATTACTGACACTGTTATAGTGCAGCACTCCCTCAAATACTGGCAATCCAATAGTGCAGCACACCCTCAATTACTGATAGTCGAAGAGCGCAGCTCATCCTCAATTACTGACACTCCAATAGTGCAGCTCACCCTCAATTACTGACACTCCAATAGTGCGGCACACTCTCAATTACTGACACTCCAATAGTGCAGCACACCCTCAATTACTGACACTCCAATAGTGCAGCACACCCTCAAATACTGACAATCCAATAGTGCGGCACACTCTCAATTACTGACACTCCAATAGTGCAGCACACCCTCAATTACTGACACTCCAATAGTGAAGCAAATCCTCAATTACTGACACTCCAATAGTGCAGCACACCCTCAATTACTGACACTCCAATAGTGCAGCTCACCCTCAATTACTAACACTCCAATAGTGCAGCACACCCTCAATTACTGACACACCAACAGTGCAGCACACCCTCAATTACTGACACTCCAATAGTGCAGCACACCCTCAATTACTGACACTCCAATAACGCTGCACACCCCCAATTACTGACACTCCAATAGTGCAGCACACCCTCAATTACTGACACTCCAATAGTGCAGCACACCCTCAATTACTGACAGTCCAATAGTGCAGCACACCCTCAATTACTGACACTCCAATAGTGCATCATAACCTCAATTACTGACACTCCAATAGTGCAGCACACCCTCAATTACAGACACTCCAATAGTGCAGCACATCCTCAATTACTGACACTCCAATAGTGCAGCACACCCTCAATTACTCACACTCCAATAGTGCAGCACACCCTCAATTACTGACACTCCAATAGTGCAGCACACCCTCAATTACTGACACTCCAATAGTGCACACACCTTCAATTACTGACACTCCAATTGTGCAGCACACCTTCAATTACTGACACTCCAATAGTGCAGCACACCCTCAATTACTGACACTCCAATAGTGCAGCACACCTTCAATTACTGACACTCCAATTGTGCAGCACACACTCAATTACTGACACTCCAATAGTGCAGCACACCCTCAATTACTGACACTCCAATAGTGCAGCACACCCTCAATTACTGACACACCAATAGTGCAGCACACACTCAATTACTGACACTCCAATAGTGCAGCACACCCTCAATTACTGACACTCCAATAGTGCAGCTCCCACGTTGGTTGACATGTCCCTCAGCCGTGTCTGGCCCATCTCCCGTGCATCCGCCCTCACGCCTTCTCCTCCCTTCCAGAAACATGATAGGGTCCCCCTTGTGCTCACTTATCACCCCAGTAGCCTCCGCATTCAAAGGATCATCCTCCGCCATTTCCGCCAACTCCAGCATGATGCCACCACCAAACACATCTTCCCTTCACCCCCCCTATCAGCATTCCGTAGGGTTCGCTCCCTCCGGGACACCCTGGTCCACTCCTCCATCACCCCCTACTCCTCAACCCCCTCCTATGGCACCACCCCATGCCCACGCAAAAGATGTAACACCTGCCCCTTCACTTCCTCTCTCCTCACCGTCCAAGGGCCCAAACACTCCTTTCAAGTGAAGCAGCATTTCACTTGCATTTCCCCCAACTTAGTCTACTGCATTCGTTGCTCCCAATGTGGTCTCCTCTACATTGGAGAGACCAAACGTAAACTGGGCGACCGCTTTGCAGAACACCTGCGGTCTGTCCG